>BLSH010448183.1:103536-142655 GCA_018402905.1 Glandirana rugosa | reverse complement strand
ATTTTTGTATTTTTTACGTTTTTACCTCTAGTAGAAGTTTTACCCAGACTTTTCATAAGAACAGCTCTATGGCCTCTAATTCTAATGTTAATTAATACTTTTCAGACCCATTTTGAAGATGATCTCCATTTTTGCATTTTTTATGTTTTTATTTTTTTAAAAATATTTAAAGTTATTTCCCTGTCCCCATTTCTTTGTAGGTCACTTGTCCCACCCTTACCCACATTTCCTTCCTTTTGCAGACCTCTAGGACCTTCCAGGACTATTTTACAACATTTTTTGTACCTAAAAGTCCAGGTCTCCATTGATTTCAATGGGGTTCGGGGTCCGGGACAAAGTTCGGGTTCTGTCCGGACCCGAACCCGGACTTTGTCCCGAAGTTCGGCCGAACCAGCAGAACCCGGACTTCTAGAAGTTCGCTCAACTCTACTGATGTGTCCCATGTGCCCTGATGTGCCGCATATGCCCTGATGTGTCCCATGTGCCCTGATGTGTCCCATGTGCCCTGATGTGCCACATGTGCCCTGATGTGTCCCATGTGCCATGATGTGCCACATGTGCCCTGATGTGTCCCATGTGCCCTGATGTGCCGCATGTGCCCTGATGTGCCGCATGTGTCCTGATGTGCCGCATGTGTCCTGATGTGCCGCATGTGCCCTGATGTGCCCCATGTGCCCTGATGTGCCCCATGTGCACTGATGTGTCCCATGTGCCCGGATGTGTCCCATGTGCCCAGATGTGTCCCATGTGGCTTGATGTGCCCCATGTGGCCTGATGTGTCCCATATGCCCTGATTTGCCCCATGTGGCCTGATATGCCCCATGTGCCCTGATGTGCTGTGCTCTGTGCCCTGGGCCAGTCTGGATAAAGTCCAGGGCCAATTTTTTGTCCCAGTTCAGCCCTGGCTGTGGCAGGCAGTGTGGGTGTGTGGGAAGGGCAGGGCATCCGTGCCAACAAGGGTCAGTTTGCCCTGGGTGCCACACCCCAGCTCGCCCGTCCTCCCCTCACTCGGTCCTCCACCTCCAGCGGCCCCTTTAACAAGGTCCCGCCTCCTAGAGTTCAATGATAGGAGGAACAATGCTGGTGTCACTGGCGTGTATGGTAGGAGGCAGGACCTTGTTACAGGGGCCACTGGAGGAGGACTGAGGGAGGGAAGGACGAGTGCACTGGGATGACAACCCCCTCCCTACTGTGTGGCACCTGGGGCAGACTGACCCCCATTGGCACTGGTAAGGCTGCATTGTGGGGGACACTGATCAGGCTGCACTGATGGGGACACTGATCAGGCTGCATTGCTGGGGGCACTGATTGGGCTGCACTGATGGGGACACTGAAGGGAACGCTGATCAAGCTGCACTGATGGGGACACTGATCAGGCTGCATTGCTGGGCACTAGTAAGGCTGCATTGCTGGGCACTGGTAAGGCCGCATTGCTCGGCACTGGTAAGGCCGCATTGATGGGCACTGGTAAGGCCATTGATGGGCTTTTTTACAGCATTTTTAAGATTTTTCATTAAAATTACCAGAACCCCGGACCCGAACCCGGACTTTTTTTGAAAAGTCCGGGTCCGGGTCCCGGACACCCCAAAGTTCGGTACGGACCCGAACTTTACAGTCTGGGTTCGCTCAACTCTACACATCAGGGCATTTAGGGCACATGGAGCTCATCAGGGCACATGGAGCCCACCAGGGCACAGTGTTTACTAACCTTTTCAAATGCAATGTAGTATAGCAGGAAGCGTCTATAAGATCTCTCTCATGTCTCGCTGCTCCCTGGTGGCCCCTTCTCTCTTCTCGTCAGTGGCGGCTGGTGAAGATTTTGGATGGGGGGGTCCAGGCCCCGCCCTTCCTTTTGACCCCTCCTACTTCTAATAAGCCCCACCCCTTATAGAATCCAATCACTCCATCCCCTGTATTCCACATATTGTGTCAGGAGTATACAGCTCAGCATCACAGGACACAGTATACAGCTCAGCATCACAGGACACAGTATACAGCTCAGCATCACAGGACACAGTATACAGCTCAGCATCACAGGACACAGTATACAGCTTAGCATCACATGATACAGTATACTGCTCCAGCATCACAGGGCACAGTATACAGCTCTGCATCACAGGGCACAGTATACAGTGAAACAGGTGGGGGCAGTTTGCAGCCAGTGACACAGGTGAGGGCAGTTTGAAGCCAGTGACACAGGTGGGGGCAGTTTGCAGCCAGTAACACAGGTGGGGGCAGTTATGTAGCCAGTGACACAGGTGGGGCAGTTATGTAGCCAGTGACACAAGTGGGGGCAGTTTTGCAGCCAGTGACACAGGTGGGGCAGTTTGCAGCCAGTGACACAGGTGGGGCAGTTTGCAGCCAGTGACACAGGTGGGGGCAGTTTGCAGGCAGTGACACAGGTGGGGTACATTGCAGAGTCGTCGTCGTCCCCCCGCACTAACCCCATCCAGCAGGCAGGAGTGTTGCAGATGTTTGGTATGCGGAGAGCGCGCTGGGTCTGCAGAGTTCGGCACACGGAGAGCGGCTGTCCCCCCTCGTCGGTCCCCGGGCGGTCATGGTCTCTGTGGGAGCGGAAGTCACCTCCGCTGCCACAGTGACCCGCCCCCGGCTAGGCATCCAATCACCCTGAGCGGAGGCTCAGGGCAGCCAATCAAGCTATGAGTGTGCGCCTGTTCAGCGCACACTCATAGCTTTTAATGGCCAACCAATAGGCTCACTAATTGGCTGCCATGTGACAGCCAAGGAGCCGAAAAAAAAAAAAAAGTCAATGTACCGGCGCCACCTGCAGGGCGGCGGGGTTGACTTTTTTTTTCTTCTTTTGCCGGCGGGGAGGCGGCGCCCCAGCGCCCCTCACACACCAGCCGCCGCTGCTTCTCGTACATCCCAGGTGATGTCACAAGCAAATTGGGAGGGATGAGAAGAGAGGAGGGGGCGCCGTGGAGCAGGGAGACATGAGAGAGATCTTACAGAAGCTTCCTGCATGCTCGCTGGCTGAATCTCGATCTACCCGTCAGTTGTCAGCTGCCGGTGATTGATCGTTGGGAGGGGAAATGCACAGTAAATTAGGCGGCCGGGAGGCAAGTCCACTGAGCCAGTACATGTCTGGCCCTGCAGGATGCGGCTGCATATGGGAACATCATTTCTGCTGTGGAGTAAGTGCAGGGACGTCGTTCCCACGCGTTCCCACAGGACTCGAGCCCTCGCAAGGCCGCTTACTATCATTGCTGTTCCTGCGCTGCTGCTTCCTCTTTCACCTGTAGCCAGCAGAGCATAAGCTAGGGCCGTGACCTGGATCCAGTTGCAGCCAAATCCATCCACACCACCAGAGGCTCTGGCGAATACCTACTGGCTCTTAGACTCCGCGCCCTGGGGAGACCGATGCACTAGCTCGCTGTGTTTCAGTGTCAGTGCACCAGGGTCCCGTCTTCCCATACCAGCCGGAGCTCATTAGCAGCAGTCAGCTATTGGTCCACAACCTTATCTGTGCATTTGCAACCTTAGCATTCGCTTCACACTTCTGCGGTGCGATTGGCACCCCAACGGCGTGCATCTGTCACCTGACCTCCAGGTGTCCTGACATCAGTCCTGGATCAGCACATATCAAGCCCCTGATATTGATGTAACTGATTGAATTTGCTGTGGATGCCTCCTATCATATTTCTGATTCTTGATTATGCTAGCTTCCAACAATATTTTTGGTTTGGGGCACCACTATCACCTAAGGCCCAATTTTTTCTGCACCTGTTTGACATATGCATGTAATTTTAATTTGTGTTTTATCATTTTTAACAGCATAGTACCATTCCTGCACCCAACAAGAGTAACTATGAGGAGTTAATGTTCAGGCACCAATTGGGATGGGCAAATGGTTTGGGCTGAGCATAAGTTTGGCCTGAACATCGCCCATACAGGTACTCGCCTAACACCCAAACTTTCTGGGCACTTAGTGGGATGTTCACTCTCTGATCGCACAGTCCATAGGTTGTCAAGTCTTCCCCTCTAAGAGCTACATTTTAAAATAAATTAACGTACAAAAAATAATGTGATTTAACCTCCCTGGCGGTATCACTGAGTCTGGAATTTATTGCTGAAAGCAGTACAATTATTTTGCATGAAAATTTGGCGTTTTATATTTTAGGCCTGTAATTCTTAGGAATAACTCACTTAGATCTGTCCAAACAACAATCTAGTAGACATCCCGGGTATGAAAAAGTTTGAAAAATGAAATCATAAATTATAATATAATAAATAACTAAAAATAATTATCAAAAATAATAATATAATAGTAATAAAATGTATTCAATAATGTAATCAAACCAAAAACGCAGAAATTTGCTCAGTTGCAGAATTGTCGCTGTCGTCACTTTCAGTTTCTGATGATAAATTTCCTCAAAAATCAGTATCACTCAATTCTGCAAGTGCTCTTATTTACTATCGCTGTTTTCTAGCTGATCAAAAACCACTTTTGACGCAAAGGGACACTTTTTGGTTGCCATGGACATTCTCATGTTTCCAGGCAGAAAGAATGACATTTATTATATAAAAGTGCATGCAGGGCTCTGGGCAAACCACTAGGGACAAAGGGGATGTGAAATGATTTCATACAGTAATGTAATCTTACAGATTACAGTGTACTGTATGTGCTGTGTGTGTTTCACTTTTTGAATTTCCCGCCGGTCTCCGTCCCCGTGCGACGCGACGCTCGCAGGGAATGGAGCTCGGCACACAGAGGCATCAGAGCGGCGGACACAGCCCGCAGACACGGCGGGGGACATCGCTGGATCCAGGGAACAAGGTGAGTAGCGCTGCCTGGATCCAGCGATGCAATCCCGAGTGTGGCTCGGGGTTACCGCTCTTGGTACTGAAAATCCACCCCGAGCCACACTTGGGAATACCGCCAGGGAGGTTAAAAAAACTTTGGGGAAAAATGGTCTGGGGGGACCCTTTGGCTCTAGTATGGATTTTAACCACTTCCCTACTGGCGCATTGTAAAATGATGCCAGCAGGAACAATCCCTCTCTCCTGCAGCCCATCAGAGTCCCCGAGTACCTATCTGCAGCCCATTGGAGTACCTGAGTACCTATCTGCAGCCCATGCCTCATAGAATATACATTGTGGTGTTTTCTTTCCAAAATGGGGTCATTTTGTGGGTAATTCCACTGCCGTGGTGCTCCGGGACCTTCAAAAGCATGATAGGTAGAAATAAAATTTGATGTGTAATTTATGCTCCTAGACACCTGATGATGCTCTCTGCATGTTGGGCCTCTCTGTGTGGCCAGGCTGTGTAAAAGTCTCACACATGTGGTATTGCCATACTCGGGACAAGTAGCAGAATGCATTTTGGGGCGTAATTGGAAGTATACATATGCTTTGTGTGAGAAATAACGTGTTAATATGTGAATTTTGTGAAAAAAAATGAATTTCTTAATTTTCCCAAGAATTGTGGGAAAAAATTACAACCTCAAGAACCTCACTATGCCTCTTACTAAATACCTGGGACTGTCTGCTTCCAAAAAGGGGTCATTTGGGAGGTATTTGTACTGTCCTGGGGTTTCAGGGCCTCATGAAATGAGTTACATTTTTTATGATTTGCATCATTTTGTAGCTGCTGCATGTAGAGGTCTGTCTGTCACCCTGCCCAGCCAATCATTCAATTTCTCAAGCATCCATTGAACAGACCATACACTTGCTTTTTTGTATTTTTTTTTTGAGGGGATTAACTTGGATGGAGTTAGGGAAAATTAGATTCCCAGCGTGAATTAAAGCAATTCGTTTTGGAACAACTCCCTGTACATACTCCTTCCTGCACATCACTTACTTTTTAATCCTCAGGTCTTTCTCCTCCTGCACATCACTTCCTCTTTAATCCTCAGGTTTTTTTTCCTCTTGCACATCGCTTCATCTTTAATCCTCAGGTTTTTCTCTTCCTGCACATCGCTTTCTCTTTATTTCTCAGGTACAGCTAGCATGAAGTGGTTAGGCCTGACACTGACTCAGTCAGGCCCTAGCAATTGCCTTTTGCAGGCAGGGACTGCTGGCCCCTATAGTGTAGAGAAAGTGCAGATGCTAACTGTCCCACATGCGGCTACTAATCCCAGTAAGCCCTCTTCAGGCCCTACCAGCCCTCCTGGCTGCAGCTACCCAACTTCAGTGCCCCTTCCACCACAGTCCACTCTTCTGGTTCTGCACCCATCTATGACTGCAATCTCCCAGTCCTCTCAGGTGTGCCTCCCCAGTCCTCCTGACTGTGTTTCACTGACCATCCCTCCTGGCTGTGACCAGTTGTCCTCCCTAGAGTCTTTCAGTCTTTCTTGCTCTCTCTTGTGCCTTCAGTCCAGGACCTTCCCATGTTTTCTTGCCCCGACTGCACCTGAGCCCAGGCCCAAGGTCACACCCCCCAGACTAGGGCACTCCCTCGACAGCCTCCTAGAGGGTGCTACATTTGCAAAATTTTATAATAGAAAATAAAAAAAAGTGTTTTTGCTTTTCAAATTTCTTGCTTTTTTTTACTTGTATCTCAAAACAGAAAAAACCCAGTGGTGATTAAATACCACCAAAAGAAAACTCTATTTGTGTGAAAAAAATGATAAAAATGTTGTTTGGGTATAGTGCTGCATGACTGAGTAATTGTCATTCAAAGTGTAAGAGCACTGAAAGATGAAAATTGGTCGGGGCGGGAAGGGGTGAACGTGCCCTGTATTGAAGAGGTTAAGGGGAACCCTATGACAGAATTAAGAAAAAAATGGTGTGGGCCCCCCCCCCCCAAATCCATACCAGGTCCTTTGGGTCTGGTATAGATTTTTAAGGGGAACTCCATGCCAAAATAACAAAAAATAGCGTGGGGTCCCACCCAAAATCCATACCAGGCCCTTATCCAAGCATGCATCCTGACAGGCCAGGAGAGGGAGGGTACAAGCAAGTGCCCCCCTCCTGAACCATACCAGGCAGCTTGCCCTCAACATGGGGAGGGTACTTTGGGCTCCCCCCAAAGCACTGTGTCCCTATGTTGATGGGGCAAGGGCCTCTTACCATCAACCCTGGTCGGTGGTTGTCAGGGTCTGTGGGCGGGGGGGGCTTATCAGAATCTTGAAGCCTCCTTTAACAAGGGGGCCCCCAGATCCCGGGCCACCCTATGAGAATGTGTATCGGGTACATCGTACCCCTACCCATTCACTAGAAAAGTGTCAAAAAGGTAGAAACCACACGAGACTATTCCTTTATTAAAAAAAAAAAAAAGTGTCCCGCGATGTACATCCACTATCAATAACGCCACCCGATGGAGACAAAAAAATGAAAAAAACTGTGCCTCGATGGGAGGCCTCTCGGCAAATGCTGTCTCTTCACTCACCCCCTTCTGACATCATGTGACATCTTGTGACATCAGATGGGGTGGGGTCATCTGGTTACATCACCTTGCCTATAAATAAAATGTCAAAGCGCAGCAGTCGGTGGGAGCCCTCCCATCAAGGCGGAGCTTTTTTTTTTTTTATTTCTCGGGTCCATCGTGCGTCATGATTGACAATGGATGTACACTTTTTTTTTCTTTCCTAATAAAGGAATTGTCAAAAACTGTCTCCTGTGGTTTTTACTATTTTGGCACTTTTTTGGTGAATGGGTAGGGGTACAATGTACCTGATACCCATCCACATGGGGGGGCGGGACCAGTCATAGTTGTCAGGAAGAGGTGCCAGACCCCAAAGCACCCTCCCCATATTGAGGGCATGTGGCCTGGTATGGTTCAGGAGAGGGGCCACTCACTCGTCCTCCCCATCCTGACCTCCGGGATGCATGCTTGGATAAGGATCTGGTATGGATTTTGGGGGGGCGCACATCAATTTTTTTTTCAATTTAGGTTTGGAGTTCCCCTTTAAATCCACACCAGACCCGAAGGGCCTAGTATGAACTGGGGGGGACCCTACGCTGTATTTTTTCAATTTTTTTATCTATATTGCCAGGAGCCGGCAATACATTACAGCTGTGAGCAAGTTTAAATGACATTTTTGCCTTTAGAAATGTCATTATTGCTGTCGCATGTTCTAGACATCGCACAGATGCGCCACTTTACAGGCAGACTAAGGGGACCCCCCAGGCATGATATTTAAAGAAATATTTCATTTTTATTGTTTCACTTTAAGCATTATTAAGATCACTGCTCCTTTAAAAATGATTGTGACATTATGAAAGGCGAGGTGATCGATGGACGATATGTGTCGCCTCGCATGTATATATATATATATATCTCGTGTGGGAGATTAGCATGGGGGATCACTTTCCAAAGGAACAGATTCAGCATAGAGGTTAATTTCTTTAAAATCTGGTGGCTTGCCAGGTTTATTATTTCAGGTTTGCAAGCCCAAAACACAAAAAAAAAGAAAACAAAACCTTGCTGTCTGGCGCTAAACTAGGTTCCTCTCTATACAGTATGAAGCTGTCCCCGACACCCACAAAATATAAGCACAGTGTAAACCTTGTCCATTGAGTCCAGATTAGCAAACAGAGCTCACACAGTTTTCTCCCTCTGAGATCCAGGATAGAGCCCTCGTCTGCTGTCTTCCTGGTCATTAATTGGAATGGGCCAAACTGACCCCTGTTCGGTTCGCACCAGAACTTTTGAACATCCTGAAATTTAGGACCCGAACAATGAACGAACCCCACTGAAGACAATGGGACCCGAATGCCAAAAATTAAAAGTGTCCATTTTGAAGGCTTATATGCAGAGTTGAGCGGACACCTGGATGTTCGAGTTTGTCGGGTTCGGCCGAACCTCGTGAAACCGTTCGGGCTCAGCACGAACTTGATCCGAACCTAACCCCGGACACTGAACCCCATTGGAGTCAATGGTGAGCCAAACTTTTGGGCACAAAAATGGCTGTAAAAAAGTCATGGAAAGGGCTAGAAGGCTGCAAAAGGAAGCAACATGGGGGTAAGAGTAGGGCAAGTGCTCTGCAAACAAATGTGGATAGGGAAATAACTTAAAATCACATAAAAAAATAAAAATGGGAGGAGGAGGTGGATGTGGAGTAGGAGCCTAGAGGTTGACTAGGCCATGACTGTGGCAGTGTAGGTGGAAGTGGCGGTGGAGGAGGAGGAGGTAGCCAACGCTGTTTTTTGTTTGTTTGGGTTTTTTTATAATTGGGGTAGCCCCCAAAATATTGAGACATATTCAAAAAAACAAAAAGGATACCAATGGCTGTGTGAGGCCGGTCTAAATGTCTATTCTGCACACGGTACAGACAAGTCTTGTGGGATCCATGCCTGGTTCATTTTAATAAAGGTTAGCTTGTCAACGTTGGCTGTGGACAGGTGGCTGCGCTTGTCTGTGATAACGCCCCCTGCCTTACTAAACACACGTTCAGACAATACACTGGCTGCAGGGCAGGACAGCACCTCCAAGGCATAAAGGGCAAGCTCAGGCCATGTGGCCAATATGGAGACCCAGAAGTTGAATGGGGCAGACCCATCAGTCAGTATGTGTAGGCGTGTGCACATACTGTTCCACCATGTTGCTGAAATGCTGCCTCCTGCTAAGAGGTTGCCTATCAGCTGGTGGTGCTGTTTGTTGTGGTGTGCTGCTGACAAAGCTTTTCCACATTTCGGCCATGCTAACCCTGCCTTCTGAGGTGCTGGCGGTGCCACAGTTGCGTTGGTGACCTCTTCCTCCTCGTCTGCCTTCGCCTTGTGCTTCCACTGAGCCCCCGGTGTCATTTGGGAATGCCCTCAGCAGCGCGTCTACCAGAGTGCGCTTGTAGTCGCGCATCTTCCGATCATGTTTCAGTGAGGGAATTAAGGATGGCACGTTGTCCTTGTAACGGGGAACCAGCAGGGTGGCCACCCAGTAATCAGCACAAGTTAAAATGTGGGCAACTCGGCTGTCGTTGAGCAGGCACTGCAGCATGTAGTCGCTCATGTGTGCCAGACTGCCCAGAGGCAAAGACAAGCTGTCCTCTGTGGGAGGTGTATCATCTGTGTCCTCTGTATCCCCTCAGCCATGCTCCAGTGATGCCCACAAGCTGCATTGGGTGCCACCCTGCTGTGAACATGGTTCCTCCTCCTCCTCCTCGTCATCATCCTCATCCTCCAGAACTGTCCCCTGGCTTGAAAATTTTTGACCTGGCCTATGCTGGTGCGGGAACCCACCCTCCGAGCCACTTGTGAATGACTGGCCTGATAACCATGGAAATGACCCCTCTTCCTCCTCCGCTTCCTCCTGTGCCACATCCTCTTCCATCATGGCCCGAAGTGTTTTTTCAAGGAGACATAGAAGTGGGATAGTAACGCTGAGAACAGCGTCATCGGCACTGGCCATGTTGGTGGAGTACTCGAAACACCGCAATATGGTACACAGGTCTCGCATGGAAGCCCACTCGGTGGTGAAGTGGTGCTGTTCTGCAGAGCGACTGACCCGTGCATGCTGCAGCTGAAACTCCACTATTGCCTGCAGCTGCTCGCACAGTCTCTCAAGCATGTGCAAGGTGGAGTTCCACCTTGTGGGCACGTCGCATAGGAGGCGGTGAAAGGGAAGGCCGAAGTTCCGCTGCAGCGCAGACAGGCGAGGAGCAGCAGGGTAAGAATGCCGAAAGCGCGCACAGATGGCCTGCACTTTCTGCAGCAGCTCTGACATATACGGTACTTTTTTAGAAATTTCTGCACCACCAAATTCAGCACATGCACCAGGCAAGGGATGTGCATCAAACCGGCTAGGCCAAGAGCTGCTACGAGATTTCGCCCATTATCGCACACCACCAGGCCGGGCTTGAGGCTCAGTGGCAACAACCACTCATCGGTCTATTGTTCAATGCCATCCACAGCTCCTGCGCAGTGTGGGGTTTATCCCCCAAACATATCAGTTTTAAAAGAGCCTGCTGTCGTTTCCCCCTGGATGTGCTGAAGTTGGTGGTGAAGGTGTTACGCTGAGCGAATGAGGAGGTGGTAGAGGAGGAGGAGGAGGAAGCGCAGTAGGAGGAGGCAACAGGAGGCAAAGAGAAATGCCCTGCAATGCTCAGTGGGGGGAGGACATGCGCCAAATGGCTAGCCGCCTAAGGCCCACCCGCCACTACATTTGCCCAGTGTGCAGTTAGCGAGATATAGCGCCCCTGACCGTGCTTACTGGTCCACGTATCAGTGGACCTTGCCACAGATGGCGTTGCGCAGTGCACACTTGATCTCGTCCCCGACTTGTTTGTGCAGGGAAGGGATGGCTCGCGTGGAAAAGTAGTGGCGGCTGGGAACCACGTACTGTGAGACAGCCACTGCCATCAGGTTTTTAAAACTGTCCGTGTCCGCCAGACGAAATGACAGCATTTCAAAGGCCAGGAATTTTGAAATGTTGGCATTCAGGGCCAGGGATCGCGGGTGGGTAGGGGGATACTTCCTCTTTCTCTCCAGTGTTTGGGAGATGGACAGCTGTAAGCTTCCATGGGACCATGTGGAAATGCTTGGGGACGGTGGCTGACATGGTAGCGTTGCTGTCACATCGTCTGTTTGCTGGGTGGCAGGTGATACTGGCACTGTAGAGGTGGAGGAAGAGGCCGAGGAAGCAGGAGGAGGCCGAGACCTTTCTTGGATTACTTGGTACTTATTCCACTGCAGAAAGTGCTTTGCATTTAGATGCCTGGTCATGGAGGTTGTGCTCAGGTTTAGAACATTTATGCCTCGCTTCAGCCTCTCATTGCACAGTGTGCAAACCACTTGTGTCTTGTAGTTAGCACATTGTCTGAAGAACTGCTACGCCGGGGAATGCCTTTGAACTGCCTTTGGTGTGCTAGGTCCCTGGGTGCGGTGGGTAGTAGCAGGCATACTGTCTAGGGGATGCTCGCTCCGCTTTTGCAACCTGCTTCCATGTGGGGTCTAGGACCTCATCATCCTCCACATCATCTTCCATCCACCCTTTACCACTGCCCTCCTTGTCAGTCTGCACACTGTAGAAAGCTGCAGCAGTTGGCACCTGAGTTTCGTCATCATTATCACAGACATTCTGCCGTTGTGTTTCCATGTCCTCATCCTGAATCAAAAGTGGTTGGGCATCAGTGTACTCAATGTCTTCCACTTCTGGGCCAGGGCTATGTGGATGGCCCACGGAAAGCACAGCAGCAGAGTCATCAAAAAGCATAAGAGACTGCTGCATGACTTGGGGCACAGACTGCTTGGCTGATTTACAAGGGGCTGAGGTGAAAGACAGATGGCCATGAGGTTCAGGTCCCAACTCTGAGCTTTCATCAAGTGACCGGGTGGGAGACAATGTGAAGGAACTGGAGGCATTGTCGGCCACCCAATCTACTATCGCCTGTACTTGTTCTGGCCTCACCATTCATTGAGCGGCATTCGGGCCTACCATATAAAGTTGAAGGTTCCATCGGCTACCTGAGGAAGGTGTTTCACTTGTGCATGTAGCTGGTACAGATCGACCATGTCCTCTCCTTGCAACAGGAGCTACAGCAACACCAACAGCACCACCACCACGTCCCTTATTTGACTGTAATATAATTAAATTATTATTCTTATTTTTTTTAAAAAAAAAGAAAATTGTAGATGCACTTTTTATTTTTGTGCAAGAAATGCACCGCTCACACCAGCAGCAGGAACCTCTCCCTACACCAGTATGAGATGATTTTAGAACGATAATATGTCTTTCACAGCACTGACAGGAACCTGTCCCTACTGCAGTATAAGATGATTTTATAACAATAATCTCCCACTCACAGCACCAACAGGAACCTCTCCCTAATGCAGAAGGAGATGGCTTTATAACGATAAACTCTCCCTCAGAGCACCAACAGGAACCTGTCCCTAATGCAGTAGTAGTTGGTTTTAGAATGATTAACTCTCCCTCAGAGCACCAACAGGAATGTCTCCCTAATGCAGTAGTGGATGGTTTTACAATGATAAACTCTCCCTCAGAGCACCAACAGGAACCTCTCCCTAACGCATTAGTAATTGTTTTTAGAATAATAAACTCTCCCTCAGAGCACCAACAGGAACCTCTCCGTAATGCAGTAGTAGATGGTTTTAGAATGATAATCTCTCCCTCAGAGCACCAACTGGAACCTCTCCCTAATGCAGTAGTGGATGGTTTTAGAACGATAAACTCTCCCTCAGAGCACGAACAGGAACCTGTCCCTAATGCAGTAGTAGTTGGTTTTATAACGATAAACTCTCCCTCAGAGCACCAACAGGAACCTCTCCCTAATGCAGTAGTGGATGGTTTTAGAACGATAAACTCTCCATCAGGGCACCAACAGGAACCTCTCCCTAATGCATTAGTAATTGTTTTTAGAATGATAAACTCTCCCTCAGAGCACAAACAGGAACCTCTCCCTAATGCAGTAGTAGATGTTTTTAGAATGAAAAATTCTCCCTCAGAGCACCAACAGGAACCTCTCCCTAATGCAGTAGTAGATGGTTTTAGAACGATAATCTCTCCCTCAGAGCACCAACAGGAACCTCTCCCTAATGCATTAGTAGATGGTTTTAGAATGATAAACTCTCCCTCAGGCCACCAACAGGAACCTCTCCCTAATGCAGTAGTAGATGGTTTTAGAATGATAAACTCTCCCTCAGAGCACCAACAGGAACCTGTCCCTAATGCAGTAGTAGATGGTTTTAAAACAATAAACTCTCCCTCAGAGCACCAACAGGAACCTCTCCCTAATGCAGTAGTGGATGGTTTTAGAACGATAAACTCTCCCTCAGAGCACCAACAGGAACCTCTCCCTAATGCAGTAGTGGTTGGTTTTAGAACGATAAACTCTCCATCAGAGCACCAACAGGAACCTCTCCCTAATGCAGTAGTAGATGTTTTTAGAATGATAAATTCTCCCTCAGAGCACCAACAGGAACCTCTCCCTAATGCAGTAGTAGATGGTTTTAGAACGATAATCTCTCCCTCAGAGCACCAACAGGAACCTCTCCCTAATGCATTAGTAATTGTTTTTAAAATGATAAACTCTCCATCAGAGCACCAACAGGAACCTCTCCGTAATGCAGTAGTAGATGGTTTTGGAATGATAATCTCTCCCTCAGAGCACCAACTGGAACCTCTCCCTAATGCCGTAGTGGATGGTTTTAGAATGATAAACTCTCCCTCAGAGCACCAACAGGAACCTCTCCCTAATGCAGTAGGAGATGGCTTTATAACGATAAACTCTCCCTCAGAGCACCAACAGGAACCTCTCCCTAATGCAGTAGTAGATGTTTTTAGAACAATACATTCTCCCTCAGAGCACCAACAGGAACCTCTCCCTAATGCAGTAGTAGATGGTTTTAGAACGATAATCTCTCCCTCAGAGCACCAACAGGAACCTGTCCCTAATGCAGTAGTAGTTGGTTTTATAAAGATAAACTCTCCCTCAGAGCACCAACAGGAACCTCACCCTAATGCAGTAGTGGATGGTTTTAGAACAATAAACTCTCCCTCAGAGCACCAGCAGGAACCTATCCCTAATGCAGTAGGAGATGGTTTTAGAACGATAAACTCTCCCTCAGAGCACCAAGAGGAACCTCTCCATAATGCAGTAGGAGATGGCTTTATAATGATAAACTCTCCCTCAGAGCACCAACAGGAACCTCTCCCTAATGCAGTAGTAGTTGGTTTTAGAATGATAAACTCTCCCTCAGAGCACCAACAGGAACCTCTCCCTAATGCAGTAGTGGATGGTTTTAGAACGATAAACTATCCCTCAGAGCACCAACAGGAACCTCTCCCTAATGCAGTAGGAGATGGTTTATAATGATAAACTCTCCCTCAGAGCACCAACAGGAACCTCTCCCTAATGCAGTAGTGGATGGTTTTATAACGATAAACTCTCCCTCAGAGCACCAACAGGAACCTCTCCCTAATGCAGTAGTGGTTGGTTTTAGAATGATAAACTCTCCCTCAGAGCACCAAGAGGAACCTCTCCATAATGCAGTAGGAGATGGCTTCATAATGATAAACTCTCCCTCAGAGCACCAACAGGAACCTTTCCCTAATGCAGTAGTGGGTGTTTTTAGAATAATAAACTCTCCCTCAGAGCACCAACAGGAACCTCTCCCTAATGCAGTAGTAGTTGGTTTTAGAACGATGAACTCTCCCTCAGAGCACCAACAGGAACCTCTCCCTAATGCAGTGGTGGATGGTTTTAGAACGATAAACTATCCCTCAGAGCACCAACAGGAACCTCTCCCTAATGCAGTAGGAGATGGCTTTATAACAATAAACTCTCCCTAATGCAGTAGTAGATAGTTTTAGAATGATAAACTCTCCCTCAGAGCACCAACAGGAACCTCTCCCTAATGCAGTAGTAGATGGTTTTATAACGATAAACTCTCCCTCAGAGCAACAACAGGAACCTCTCCCTAATGCAGTAGTAGATGGTTTTAGAACGATAAACTCTCCCTCAGAGCACCAACAGGAAACTGTCCCTAATGCAGTAGTAGATGGTTTTAGAATGATAAACTCTCCCTCAGGCCACCAACAGGAACCTCTCCCTAATGCAGTAGTAGATGGTTTTAGAATGATAAACTCTCCCTCAGAGCACCAACAGGAACATGTCCCTAATGCAGTAGTAGATGGTTTTAAAACAATAAACTCTCCCTCAGAGCACCAACAGGAACCTCTCCCTAATGCAGTAGTGGATGGTTTTAGAACGATAAACTCTCCCTCAGAGCACCAACAGGAACCTCTCCCTAATGCAGTAGTGGTTGGTTTTAGAACGATAAACTCTCCCTAATGCAGTAGTAGATGTTTTTAGAATGATAAATTCTCCCTCAGAGCACCAACAGGAACCTCTCCCTAATGCAGTAGTAGATGGTTTTAGAACGATCATCTCTCCCTCAGAGCACCAACAGGAACCTCTCCCTAATGCATTAGTAATTGTTTTTAAAATGATAAACTCTCCATCAGAGCACCAACAGGAACCTCTCCGTAATGCAGTAGTAGATGGTTTTGGAATGATAATCTCTCCCTCAGAGCACCAACTGGAACCTCTCCCTAATGCCGTAGTGGATGGTTTTAGAATGATAAACTCTCCCTCAGAGCACCAAGAGGAACCTCTCCATAATGCAGTAGGAGATGGCTTTATAACGATAAACTCTCCCTCAGAGCACCAACAGGAACCTCTCCCTAATGCAGTAGTGGATGGTTTTAGAACGATAAACTCTCCATCAGAGCACCAACAGGAACCTCTCCCTAATGCAGTAGTAGATGGTTTTAGAACGATAAACTCTCCCTCAGAGCAGCAACAGGAAACTGTCTCTAATGCAGTAGTAGATGGTTTTAGAATGATAAACTCTCCCTCAGACCACCAACAGGAACCTCTCCCTAATGCAGTAGTAGATGGTTTTAGAATGATAAACTCTCCCTCAGAGCACCAACAGGAACCTCTCCCTAATGCAGTAGTGGATGGTTTTAAAACAATACACTCTCCCTCAGAGCACCAACAGGAACCTCTCCCTAATGCAGTAGTGTATGGTTTTAGAACGATAAACTCTCCCTCAGAGAACCAACAGGAACCTCTCCCTAATGCAGTAGTGGTTGGTTTTAGAACAATAAACTCTCCCTCAGAGCACCAACAGGAACCTCTCCCTAATGCAGTAGTGGATGGTTTTATAACGATAAACTCTCCCTCAGAGCACCAACAGGAACCTCTCCCTAATGCAGTAGTGGTTGGTTTTAGAACGATAAACTCTCCCTCAGAGCACCAAGAGGAACCTCTCCATAATGCAGTAGGAGATGGTTTTAGAACGATAAACTCTCCCTCAGAGCAGCAACAGGAAACTGTCTCTAATGCAGTAGTAGATGGTTTTAGAATGATAAACTCTCCCTCAGAGCACCAACAGGAACCTCTCCCTAATGCAGTAGTGGATGGTTTTAAAACAATACACTCTCCCTCAGAGCACCAACAGGAACCTCTCCCTAATGCAGTAGTGGATGGTTTTAGAACGATAAACTCTCCCTCAGAGCACCAACAGGAACCTCTCCCTAATGCAGTAGTGGTTGGTTTTAGAACAATAAACTCTCCCTCAGAGCACCAACAGGAACCTCTCCCTAATGTAGTGGTGGATGGTTTTAGAACGATAAACTATCCCTCAGAGCACCAACAGGAACCTCTCCCTAATGCAGTGGGAGATGGCTTTATAACGATAAACTCTCCCTCAGAGCACCAACAGGAACCTCTCCCTAATGCAGTAGTAGATAGTTTTAGAAGATAAACTCTCCCTCAGAGCACCAACAGGAACCTCTCCCTAATGCAGTAGTAGATGGTTTTAGAACGATAATCTCTCCCTCAGAGCACCAACAGGAACCTCTCCCTAATGCATTAGTAATTGTTTTTAGAATGATAAACTCTCCCTCAGAGCACCAACAGGAACCTCTCCATAATGCAGTAGTAGATGGTTTTAGAATGATAATCTCTCCCTCAGAGCACCAACTGGAACCTCTCCCTAATGCCGTAGTGGATGGTTTTAGAATGATAAACTCCCCCTCAGAGCACCAACAGGAACCTCTCCCTAATGCAGTAGGAGATGGCTTTATAACGATAAACTCTCCCTCAGAGCACCAACAGGAACCTCTCCCTAATGCAGTAGTAGTTGGTTTTAGAACGATGAACTCTCCCTCAGAGCACCAACAGGAACCTCTCCCTAATGCAGTAGTGGTTGGTTTTAGAACGATAAACTCTCCCTCAGAGCACCAAGAGGAACCTCTCCATAATGCAGTAGGAGATGGCTTTATAACGATAAACTCTCCCTCAGAGCACCAACAGGAACCTCTCCCTAATGCAGTAGTAGTTGGTTTTATAAAGATAAACTCTCCCTCAGAGCACCAACAGGAACTTACCCTAATGCAGTAGTGGATGGTTTTAGAACAATAAACTCTCCCTCAGAGCACCAACAGGAACCTATCCCTAATGCAGTAGTGGATGGTTTTAGAATGATAAACTCTCCCTCAGAGCACCAAGAGGAACCTCTCCATAATGCAGTAGGAGATGGCTTTATAACGATAAACTCTCCCTCAGAGCACCAACAGGAACCTTTCCCTAATGCAGTAGTAGGTGTTTTTAGAATGATAAACTCTCCCTCAGAGCACCAACAGGAACCTCTCCCTAATGCAGTAGTAGTTGGTTTTAGAACGATGAACTCTCCCTCAGAGCACCAACAGGAACCTCTCCCTAATGCAGTGGTGGATGGTTTTAGAACGATAAACTATCCCTCAGAGCACCAACAGGAACCTCTCCCTAATGCAGTAGGAGATGGCTTTATAACAATAAACTCTCCCTCAGAGCACCAACAGGAACCTCTCCCTAATGCAGTAGTAGATAGTTTTAGAATTATAAACTCTCCCTCAGAGCACCAACAGGAACCTCTCCCTAATGCAGTAGTAGATGGTTTTAGAACGATAAACTCTCCGTCCAGAGCACCAACAGGAAACTGTCCCTAATGCAGTAGTAGATGGTTTTAGAATGATAAACTCTCCCTCAGACCACCAACAGGAACCTCTCCCTAATGCAGTAGTAGATGGTTTTAGAACGATGATCTCTCCCTCAGAGCACCAACAGGAACGTTTCCCTAATGCAGTAGATGGTTTTAGAATGAGAATCTCTCCCTCAGAGCCCCAACAGGAAATTTTCCCTAATGCAGTAGTAGATGGTTTTAGAATGATAATCTCTCCCTCAGAGCACCAACAGGAACATTTCCCTAATGCAGTATTTAAAACAAATAAAGCTGCGCTTGTGTAAAGGACATAAATAAATAAACAGCAAATGGTGAATATAGAGGGTATCCGAAGGTTACAAACAAGAAGTGATGTGATAAGTAAACTTATAAACCCCAATCACGTGTAAGTTCAAATGACAATGAATAAACCAAGTCCAAATGCAAAAGGTGAAAAGTTTAAAGGAATGTCCTTAATCAAATCTTCCAGAAAGGTGAAACGACATGCATCCCAATGCCCAACAGTGCAAAAGGCCTCCACCACGGATAGTTGTGCCCTTACCGGATCAATTGGACCTCTTATTATAGGAGGTCGGAAACACCTGTGTGGATTAGAGCCTCCACAGGGCTACTCCGATCTGTTATCTCCGAGACACCCGATCTCATCAGTTGGATCCTCTCCTATCCTAGGTGGGGGTATCAGAAGCCGCTTCCAGGGATGAGTATTCAATGGAGGTACTGCACAACACAGAACCAACCAATTCGCTCCACTCCGGGGAAGTCACGGTACCCAAAGGAGAAATGGGCCAGATAGTGTGATATCGTTTAAACAAAGCAATTTATTAAAAGTATAAATTAAACTCACATGAATCCGGATTAATAACAGCTGTATGATAAGTAAAAACAGTCAGCGGTGGTAGTGAGACAGCTCTCCGCCCGATCGATTTCGTCTCCAAAGGACGTCTTCCGGGGCACGGGGGCTGTCTCCTCTCACCGCTTTACATATACTTCACAAATTTTGGTCATACCAATCACATCCTCCGCTGGAGGGATAAGTCCCTCCCAACCCATTGATCATGTAAATGTTAATAACCAGCTGGGCTGACGTACTGACCTTATCCCAGGGAATCTGTATGATTATGCGTTCCAAAAAGGGCCGCCCAACTTCCGCTTCCTGTACCGCGTTGGCCGGATGTTTACAAATTGCGTTCCAGGACGAACTTTAAACGTCAATAAAGGACCGCGCCCTGATCTTTGTTTGTTTTGGAAAATGGGAACAGAGGATGGTAACCAAAATTTAAAATGAGCATAAAAAAGGGGAAAAGTAAAAATAAACTAAATATAAAACACGAGTGAGCTGCATCCTTAACCCCCATTCAACAGAGAGTCAGGGCATTCTGGACCCTAAGAAGATCTCGAACCCCATAAAAAGGAAAACAATCATGACAGAATAAAAAAATTTAAAAAAATATGGCCAGATAGAAATTTTATAAATTCTGTGGCCAAAGGTGTGTGCATACTGGAGAACCGTAAAAAGAAGGGAGGTCATATAGAATTATATAGAGATCCCGGAGGATACTGGAAAGAATATATAAAAAAAAATATAAAAATAAAAAAAATAATAATCTGAAGGAAAAACAGAGAAAGGGGGGGAATTTCTCACCAACTTCAGATGTGATCCAACTTACAATACAAGAACATATATATTGAAGAATCATGTATAGAGTTAAAATTACTAAATTCTACTATCAAAAACAAGGGCAAAAAAGGGGGGGGGGGAGGGTATCACGAAAAACCCTAAATATGAGAGGAGAAGAAATAGGAACAGAGGTAGCCAAAGAAACATAGGGAGTATCACAATCCAATTATTCAGGAGTTGTCAATGAAACAGTTGATATCTAAGTCTGCGTTCAGGCCCAAGGGAGAGTGACTCTTTAGAATAAAAATCCATTTAGTTTCAATCCTAGATAGCTCCCTCACTTTAAGGCCACCCCTCCAATTCGGGGTTAAGCTATCAATTCCCATAAATAGGGTACCCTCTGGATTTCGTGCATGAACCTGATCGTAATGACGGGAGACGCTATGGTTGGGATACCCTTTTCGGATATTATTTAGATGTTCTCCCAACCTAACGTTGAGAGATCTCGTCGTCCTCCCGACATACTGAAGGCCGCAAGGGCACTGGAGTAGATAGACTACGTGATTAGATCGGCATGTAATGAGAGACTCTATACTATAATCCCTATTTGTTATTGTTGACGAGAACTCTGTTGTTTTTCTCCTCTGTAATGAGTTAATTTGACAGACCTGGCATTGACCACATTTGAAAAAACCTTTTAGATTTTGGTAAAAGGGAGTAATTCTGGGAGGAGGATCTATAACGTTGTGCACCAACCTATCCTTCAATGATGGTACTCCTTGAAAGGTAATCATTGGGTGGGCAGGTAAAGCTGTATGTAAGTAATGCAGTAGTAGATGGTTTTAGAATGAGAATCTCTCCCTCAGAGTGCCAACAGGAACTTTTCCCTAATGCAGTAGTAGATGGTTTTAGAATGAGAATCTCTCTCTCAGAGCACCAACAGGAACATTTCCCTAATCCAGTAGTAGATGGTTTTAGAATGAGAATCTCTCCCTCAGAGCACCAACAGGAACGTTTCCCTAATACACTATAAGATGGTTCTGAACGCTAATGTCTCCCTCACAGCACAGACAGGAACATCTCCCTAATGCACTATAAGATGGTTCTGAACGCTAATGTCTCCCTCACAGGACCGCAATGAAGGCCTCCCTAATGCAGTCTGAGATGGTTGTGAATGCTAATCTTTCCCTCACAGCAGCGGCATGAAGCTCTCCCTACTCTAGTCTGAGACGATCTGACATGCGGCACTACGTGACTCCAGCCCCATATAGAGACTGGGTCACATGATGCACTGGCCAATCACAGCCATGCCATTAGTAGGCATGGCTGTGATGGCTTCTAAGGGTAATCTAGTGAAAAGCTTTTTGATTGGCTGCCCAGCAGCTATAGAAAAGGCACCACAAATACCCGAATATCGAACCCGATCCCGGACCCGAATTTTACAATCCGGGTTCGCTCAACTCTACTTATATGCAACTAATTGGGCATACAATGGTTATAGGGGTCCGGGTCCTGCCCTAGGGAACGTGTATCTGGACTGGTGTTTTACTGAGAATTTAAACGGATGTAGGGCCAGGAACAACCTAGTCATCAGACTATTTTTTTCCTGGTTGTTACACATCCACTTAAGGGCGGCATGGTCGGTAACTAGCATGTATGACCTTCCCAGTAGGTAGTATTTTATGGCCTCTAAGGCCCACTTGATAGCCAGGCACTCCTCCACAATGGCATGATTCCTTTCATGCCTATTAAGTTTCCTGCTTAGGTAGACAACTGGGTGCTCCTCACGATCTCTTATCTGGGACAGAACAGCACCTAGTCCCACCTCAGAGGCGTCGGTTTGAACCACAACTCATTTGTGCAGCACCGCCTTTACACAAAGGGCTTGCTTCAACTTCTGGAAGGCCTTCTCAGCTTTGAGATTCCACTTAACCATTCCTGACCCTCTACCCTTCGTCAGATCGGTCAGAGGGACGGCATTGGTGGCAAAGTCGGGGATGAAGCGTCGGTAATACCCTGTAATCCTCAGGAAGGTACAAACCTGTTTCCTGTTCACTGGTTGGGGCCACTTTTGAATGGCCTCGATCTTATTGGTATGGGGCTTGATAGACCCTGACCAATGACATACCCAAGGTATTTGGCCAACTCTAGACCTATGGCACATTTTTTCAGGTTGGCTGTTAAACCTGCCACACTCAGGCAGATGTGATTCCCAATCTGGGCTGTGGATGACCACATCATCCAGATAGGCCACTGCATAGGGCAGATGCGACCTCAAGGTTTTGTCCATCATCCTCTGAAAGGATGCAGGGGCCCCATGCAGACCAAACAGCATTCACTTGTTTTGGAAGATCCCCTTGGGGGTAGAGAAGGCTGTTTTTTCCTTTGCTGACTCCGTTAGGGGGATCTGCCAGTACCCCTTGGTTAGATCTAGGGTTGTTTTGTACCGGGCACCACCCAAACCGCGGCATTGGGTATGCGTAAAACTTAGACACGTCATTCAGTTTCCTGAAATCATAACAGAATCGGATAGTGCCATCTGGCTTTGGGACCAGCACTATAGGGCTCGACCTTTTGGGAAGTGGGCACTGCCATTAAACTCTCTCTGTCCTTCCACGGTTTTAGGAGATTAACATGGTAAATCTGCTCCGGTTTTCTTTCCCCAGGCTGTTAAACTTTGTAATTTACTTCCCCTACTTTTTCCCTAATCTCAAAGGGACCCTTTCAACTGCGGGGACTAGCACCAGTACTCTGTCTTCGGGGTTGAAAGTTCGGGTTTTGGCACCCCGATTGTAAACCTGTCTCTGGGCTTCCTGGGCTTGCTCCATATGCTCTTGTACAAGGGGCAGGACAGCTGTGATTCGATTCTGCATCAAGGAGACCAGCACTATGACGCTTCTATATGGCGTGGCTTCTCTTTCTCACATCTCTTTTGCAACATCTTGCAGCCCCCTTGGATGTCTACCATACAAGATTTCAAAGGGGGAATACCCCGTAGATGCCAGCGGAAACTCTTCTATGGCAAACATGAGGTACGGCAGCAAAAAATCCCAATTTTGCCCACCTTTAACCACCACCTTTTTTAGCATACTATCAAGGGTCTTGTTAAACCTTTCCACCAGACCATCAGTTTGGTGGTGGTAAACAGTGGTATGGAGATTGGAGATTTTGTACAACTTGCACAATTCTCTGGTCACACTGGACATGAATGAGGTATCCTGATCCGTCAATATTTCTTTAGGAATCCCCACCCGACTAAACAACTGGACCAGCTCCTTGGCGATAGTCTTAGCGGAGGTATCCCGCAAGGGTATGGCCTCAGGATAGCGGGTAGCATGGTCCAGGATTCCCAGGATGTCCTGGTGTCCCTGGGCAGATTTTACTACGGGTCCCATGAGATCCATGCCGATTGTCTCGAATGTCATTTCAATCATGCCATGTGGAACAAGGGGACTATGAAAATGGGGTGCCGGGGCCATCATTTGACACTCCGGGCATGATTCACAGTATTTTTTGACCTCTGCATACAACCAGGCCAGAAGAATCTCTGGGTTATTCTCTCCCTGGTTCTCTCCATACCCAGATGCCCCCCCATTACATGCCCATGGGCCAGATCTAGCACAATCCTGCAGAACGGTTTGGGAACCACTAGGTGTTCCACTTCATCCTCCCGTGTTTCACCACCTGATACAACAAATTATTTTTAAGCGCCATGTAGGGAAAAGACACCCCCCCCCCCATTTAGGGTCCCCAGGTTTCCCATCCATCAGCTTCATGTTTTCTCTACTCTAAGGAGAGTGATATCCCACAGTTGTTATGTACAGAAGTCTTCTCTCTGGACCTCTAGGTCAGGTACTACATTTGGTTCACTCTCACCATTAGGGCCAGAGACATTGTCTGGGTCATTAGTCCCCCCTGCTGTGAGCTATCTTCCAGCTCCTCCAGCTCCCCAGCCAGTAGAGGAAAAAGAAGAGGCTTGCCTCCCTTCTTGGCCCTGTCACCAGTCTCCCCTTCCATTTGGCAAAACATGTCCGGCGAGAGGTCCCATGCTTCTGCAGTAGGGGGGGCTCTATCCTCCAGAATCCCTGTGACTTCCTATATCCTCCAAAAATGGGGAAAATCCCTGCCCACTAGGGCATCATAAAGTAGTGAAGGTATCACTCCCACTGAATGAGTCACACTACCGCAAGGGGTGTCAATCTCAACCACCGCCATCTGGTTTTCACGAGTGTTCCCATGGATGCAAATGACTCCAACAGTGCTAGGGTGTAACCTTGCAGGGTTTACACAATTGCTTTTTACCAATGTTACCACACTACCCAAGTCAAGCAGTGCATCAACGAAAATCACACGCATTTGCTTCTCCATGCGACTTGAACATGATGCTGTATATGCGACCTGTGCGAAAACAGAAAGATGTCTATTCACATAAGTATAATCTCATTGTATGCGTTCATCATTCAGGGGGCAATTGGCAGCAATATGGCCCAATGCATGGCATCGGTAGCACTGTATGTGTTCTATACCCAGTACTCTCAAGGGTCCCCAAGACCTTCCTGGCTTCTTTGGTTAGTTTCCAGGTCTAGAGACCATAGTCTCTTTAGCCACAGCAGTCTTATCAAACTTCTCCATGCCTATGATCCCTGGAACAGTATTCCCATATGCATTGGAGTGGGGCACAGATGGGTGCAACAAGTCCCCAGCAGCAGAAACCAATATCTTTGGAATTGAGATAGGACAAACATAGTGTAATACTGTATAATAATATTTATTGCGCAAAAGAGTAAAAACTTACGGGAAATCCAAATAAAATGAGGGTTTTGCCCCACCCACAGGGCATCACCAAGGATGTCCTCGATGACGCCCTGTGGGTGGGGCAAAACGCGTTGACGTATTTCCATTCCGTGGCGAGTGCGTGACGTATTTCCGGTGCCTTTGGAACGCATGACAGCGATCTATGAGGAAGCACGGCGCTGGTTGTTTGAATACTGACAGACCCCTAGTTTTATTTGGATTTCCTGTACGTTTTTACTCTCTTTTGCGCAATAAATATTATTATACAGTATTACACTATGTTTGTCCTATCTCAATTCCGAGGATATTGGTTTCAATGATCCTGAGGGGAACTTCGCTCTTAAAGGCAACATCACCCTGCTGCACATCTACTAACACCAGAAAAAGCTCAATAGACCCAAGACTGAAAAGCTGTGGGTCACCAGTTTCTGGTGAGTAGGAAAGGAGAGGGGGAGAGTGGCACAGAGTATGTTTAAAGTGGTTCTCATCACTGAAACACATGTTTACATTTAAGTGAAGCACCAAGCACTTTCCGGATTGACAAGAACTAATTCTCCATTGCTGACATTTATGTCTGATTTAAAACTGTTAAGCACGTTTTTTTTCCTTGTTAGATGAGCACCTTAACACTTTACTGGATTAAAAATTTGAACTCATTAGATAATTCAATTTTCATTTATTCATTTGCATATGAATATCTGAATTTTGCACTAGCACGTTGGTGCATTTATCTTAACTATGTCTTGTCTTGATGCACTCTATGGAATATGATTTTAGGTTATAGCTGCCAGCGCTGTTTTTTTAATCTTTTAAACGTTTTATCCTGACAGTCTTTGACTATGCCACGTGTTATCCAGAGGCGGTGGCTCTCTCCTCCCTCTGTGCAGACAAGGTCACTGATGCTTTGCTGGGAATCTTCACAAGACTGGGATTCCCGGCCAAACTCATTAGCGATCAAGGCCCTCAGTTTGTGTCTGACTTGATGCATGCTCTCTGTCAGAAAATACAGATGATGCATATCATGGCCAGTCCTTATCCACAAATGAATGGCTTGTGTGAGCATTCCAATGGTACCCTGAAACAAATGTGTGCACCTTTGTGGAGTCCCAGGGTAAGGACTGGGAATGATATCTGCCTCATCTGCTGTTTGCTTACAGAGAGGTGCCCCAGGAGTCCACAGGCTTTTCACCATTTGAACTGCTGTACAGATGGAGGGTAAGAGGACCCCTGGACCTAATCCATGAGACCTGGGAGGGCAAGATTGCTGACCCAGAGGTCTCTGTTGTAGATTACATCCTAAGATTCCAGGATAAAAGGAGACGTTGGTGGGGATGGTGCAGGAAAACATGACCCAGGCCCAGACCAGGCAGAAACGTTGGTATGACCTCAATGATAGGGAGCAGACATATAATGTTGATTAGCTGGTGTGTGTTCTTCTCCCCTTGCTGCAGAACAAACTCCAAGCAGCATGGGAAGGCCCTTACCCCATCACCCAGTGTCTGAATGATGTCACCTACCTAGTCAGGTTGGGAGAAGGGAGTAGACGGCAGAAGGACTTTCATGTGAACATGATCAAAGCCCATCATGAGCGCATGGCCTATGTCATGCCAGTCCACAGCAGGCCGGAGACTCCTAGACGGGTTAGCTGACACCAGGGAGGTAAACTCCGACCTCCTGATAAACCCCAGTCTTACCCCCGCACAGGTACCTGGGCTGAAGGAAGTGCTGGCAGTACATGGTAGCTGGTTTACAGGGAAACCTGGGTAGTTGGACCTCGCTGTCCACCAGGTGGACACTGGGCACATTCCCCCCATTAAACAGTCAGCCTATCGGGCCTCTCTGGAGGTGCTTGCCGACATGAAGAGGGAGGTGGAGGAAATGCTGCAGCTGGGGGTGATTCAGAAGTCCCACAGTGCCTGGGCATCCCCAGTGGTCCTGGTCCCCAAAAAGGATCAGAGGACCAGGTTCTGTGTGGACTACCGAAAGCTGAATGCTATCACCACTGCAGATGCCTACCCCATGCCGCGGATCGATGAGTTGTTGGATAGGCTGTCGGCTGCCCGCTATATCATGATCATGGATCTGAGCAGAGGGTACTGGCAAATTCCACTGACCCCTGAAAATCGGGAAAAGTCAGCCTTCATCACCCCATTCGGTTTGTTCGAATTTACCCTCATGACGTTTGGGATGAAGAATGCCCCAGCTACCTTCCAGAGGGCCATGAATGACTTACTGGAGGGGCTGGAAACCTTTGCCGTGGCCTACCTGGATGACACCGCTGTGTTCAGCCCTACCTGGGAGGAACACCTGGTGCACCTTTCACGGGTCCTGGACCAACTGACAGCTGCCAATCTAACTGTAAAGCCCAATAAGTGTCAGATCGGCATGACTGATGTCCAGTACTTGGGACAACAGGTAGGAGCTGGCACTCTGAGACCCGAGAAAGGGAAGGTGGAGGCCATCCTGGCCTGGCCCACCCCTCAAACCAAGAAGCAGGTTATGTCATTCTTGGGGACAGCCGGCTAATATAGGAAGTTTGTAGGTAACTATAGTAGCCTGAAAAAACCTTTGACTGACCTAACCGAAAAGAAACTACCCAAAGTGGTGTCTTGGACACCAGAATGTGAGAGGGCATTTCAGGCCCTGAAGGAGGTGCTGGCCAGCGCCCCTGTGCTACAGGCTCCAGACTTCACCCGCCGTTTCCTAGTGCAGACTGATGCCTCTGCCTATGGGTTGGGTGCAGTCCTGAGCCAAGTGGATGACACTAGAGAGGAACATCCCATCCTCTACCTGAGCCGGAAGCTGCTTCCCAGGGAAGTAGCATACGCCACGATAGAAAAGGAATGTCTTGCAATCATATGGGCTCTCCAGAAGTTGCAAACTTACTTTTATGGGGGGAACTTCACTGTGATAACCAATCACAATCCCTTGAGCTGGCTAAATCGTTTTGCTGGGGAGAATCGCAAGCTACTTTGTTGGAGCTTAATCCTTCAGCAATATGATTTCACCATCCAGCACAAGAAAAGCAGTGCCCATGGCAATGCTGATGGGCTGTCAGGACAAGCTTGTGTGTGTAGCTGGCACAGATCGACCACGTCCTCTTCTTGCAACAGGAGTTTCACCAACACCAGCAGCACCACGACCACGTCCCTTATTTGACGCTCTAATCATTTTGGACGCAAATGTAATATTTAGCACAAATTTATATTTTTTAAACTGGCAACGTGCAATTTTGTGCAAGAAATGCACAGCAAGGTGCAAATGTACCATTGTACCATGTAGCACTATTTATTAATAATAAAAAAATGAATAATAAATTATTATTATTTTTTTTTAAACCAGCAATGCAGACACACTTTTTAATTTTGTGCAAAAAATGCACAGCAAGGTGCCAATAAGTAGCACTACTTATTAATAATAATAAAAAAAAGAATAATAAATTATTATTCTTTTTTTTTAAACCAGCAATGTAGACCCACTTTTTTTGTGCAAGAAATGCACAGCAAGGTTCAAATGTACTATGTAGCACTATTTATTAATAATAATAAAAAAAAAGAATAATAAATTATTATTCTTTTCTTTTTAAACCAGCAATGTAGACGAACTTTTTATTTTTGTGCAAGAAATGCACCGCTGGCAGCAAATGTAGTATTTAGAATATATTTTTTTTAAACCAGCAATGTAGACGCACTTTTTATTTTTGTGCACGAAATGCACAGCAAGGTGCAAATGTACTATGTAGCACTATTTATTAATATTAAAAAAATAATAAATTATTCTTTTTTTCCAGCAATGTAGATGCACTTTTTATTTTTGTGCAAGAAATGCACCGCTGGCCGCAAATGTAGTATTTAGAATATATATATTTTTTTAAACCAGCAATATAGAAGCACTTTTTTTTGTGCAAGAAATGCACCGCTGGCCGCAAATGTAGTATTTAGAATATATATTTTTTTTTTAAACCAGCAATGTAGACACACTTTTTAATGTTGTGCAAGAAATGCCCTGCTGGCCGCAAATGTAATATTTTGCACAAAAAAAAAAAAAACATTTTAATTTGTCTAACTGCAATGTAAAAGCAGTATTTAAATATGCCAAAATGTTGCCAACTGAACTAACAGAACATGATTAAAGTAGTGTCCCTGACACACAAGCAGTTGCAAGTGCACTGCACTTGCAAAAATGGCTGCAAACGCCCACCTAACAAACAGAAAAATTGCTTAGGTTTTATATGAGGCACTTTGCTTAGCAAACAAAATGTACTCTAGCAAACAAAAATCTCCTCTAGCACCCACCCACCAATAAATCACTGTTTTTAACAAATTTTCTAAAGCTAATCTGTCCCTCACACCAGCAGCAGCATCCTCTCCCTACACTAGTATGAGATAATTTTCGAAAGCTACTCTGTCCCTCACACCAGCAGCAGCATCCACTCCCTACACTAGTATGAGATGATTTTCGAAAGCTAATCTGTCCCTCACCTCAGCAGCAGGATCCTCTCCCTACACTAGTATGAGATGATGTGACATGCAGCACTACGTGACTCCAGCTTATATAGAGGTTGGGTCACATGATGCACTGGCCAATCACAGCCATGCCATTAGTAGGCATGACTGTGATGGCTTCTAAGGGCAAACGAGTGAAACGCTTGTTGATTGGCTGCCCTGCAGCTATTCAAAAGACGCAAAAAAATACCCGAACCCCTAACCCGATCCCAGACTTTTTCTCAAATGTCTGGATTCGGGTTTGGGACACGGACACCCTAAAGTCCGGTACGACCTGGAACCACTCCTATGCTGCCTTAGAGCTAACCCCGATATCCAAAGAATATCAATAATGGGCCGTACATACAAACTTGCGGCATTTGCCGATGATATCCTTCTTTTCCTCCAAAATCCACTAATCACAATACCGAGTCTGCTAAAGGAATTTGATTTTTTCCAACAAATATCTAATCTTAAAATAAATTTTACGAAATCCCATGCACTAAACATTACACTTTCAGATGAGGAGGTAACCCAATGTAGTACGAACTTCCCTTTTAAATGGCAACCCCATGCGATCACGTATATAGGCATACAGCTGACGCTACGCCTTTCTGACTTGTTCCCAAAAAACCACCTACACATCCTTAAATCAATCATGGCTGACCTCAAGAAGTGGGATAGACCGACGTTCTCTTGGTTTGGCCGCGCGGCCATCCTCAAGATGAACGCCCTCCCAAGATTGCTCTACGTCTTACAAACCCTTCCAATTAAACTTCCCAGCAGCTTCTTTGCAGCTTATAATCGGCTCTGTTTAAATTTCCTCTGGAAACAGAAACACCCAAGGATAAGCTACAACCAGCTCATTAGGCCGAAAGAGAAAGGTGGTATAGGTCTCCCGGACCTCAAGCACTACTACCTAGCTACTCATCTATCTAGGGTGATAGATTGGAGAGCCCACAAAGGGATCAAAGACTGGACTGGCCTTGAATCCTCTTTCTCCCCCATACCCGTGAAGCTGACCCCATGGATACTCCCTGATAATCTCCCACAGACAATTAAAAAACATCCACTGATCTACCCAACGCTGCAGTGCTTCAGAGAGGCTTGTAAGAAAGAGAACATATCGGCTACCCCAGGACCCCTGACCCTGATCCGTCACAATCCTGCCTTTCCCCCAGGTCTCCATGAAAAATTCCTAGTAGACATATGGCCATACTCTGAGATCTATGCATACCAATTCTATAGTGGAGGAAATTTCCTTGATCGCACCCAGCTGACAGCCGAAGGCGAGCATGGCCCCTTTCCCCACTGGGCATATCTGCAAATTCATCACTTCTTAGGGGATTTAGCAGGCAAATTCTCCCTGACCAGACCGCTCATGCCATTTGAAACACTATACACTCAAAGTTCTCCTCAACGGCATACGATCTCCACAATACACTCAATGCTGTTTGCCAACACCCCTCCCATCCTAGGAAAGGCATGTAAGGCCTGGGAGAGAGACGTACAAATGGACATCTCAGAAACCCAATGGGAGCTCAACTATACCTTGGCCCACAAAGGATCGCTCAATGTCACAGTCCAGGAAAATAACTATAAAACACTGATTTTACCGTACACCTGCGTTACTACACAAAATGAATCCGTCCATCCCAGACACATGCTGGAGGTGCCTGGACGATGTGGGTACACTACTACACATATGGTGGTTATGCCCCAAAATCCGACCCTTCTCGGATAAGGTTAGAGAGATCACGGAGCAGGTCACTACCCTACAAATAGAGCTCTCACCAGCTCACTTAATACTTCACCATTTCCCAACCCCTGCACACTCGTACTGAAAATCTCTCGCCATGCACATGGTTAACTCTGCGAAACTGTGAATACCAAGACACTGGAAGTCTCAGCATGTGCCAACGGTTTTGGAATGGTTCCAACGCATTAATAAAACAGCCGAAATGGAAGAACTAGTCCACACAGCTAAAGACACACCTACCAAACATACCAGCACATGGGCATGCTGGCTACATTTCTTATCCACAGACAGATATAAGGAACTAACAAGACCCACTTCTTTGAACACGCTAATCTGAGGTTATACCCCTCAGTAATTCTGGAACACACATGCACCTATACTCCCTTATGCCTCGCCAACTCTATGAAGGGAGGAAACCCCGATCCCAAACAGGGATAGAAGTCGGGGACTTCTCCTCAACATTCAAGTGTGACGATTCGATATTGTGTAGCCACCATTGACACAAAACGATTCCACCATTCTGTTTATCAAGACTCTAACCCTTACAACCCTTTCTAGGCTGCCGTGGGGACAGGCAAGGCGAATAACACCCCCGTTTTTTGTTTTTTGATTTTTTTTTCTTCTCTCTCCCACCTCCGCATCCCCCCCCGATCTCCCTCCTCCCATCCCTTCCTTTCTGGTTATCCCCCCCACCTCCCCCTCTCACCCCACCTTCCCTTACACAATGAGATATGCCGATTTACCTTCAATCTGGGACACTAAACATAAAATCACCCTAAAATAAGCTCTTCCCGCTAAGGGAAAAAAGATAGAAGACATTACAGGTTCAGTTCACTCCTACATCTTAACACCCCAATCAAACATCTAGCAAGAGACTAACTCTAACTCCTTTAATGTACATGAATTTAAATTTCATCTACTCGAACGACTCGCGTTCTGAGGATGTGAGTTCAGGCGACTGCGAGACGTTCAGGTAATAAGTGATATATTTGTTATCTTGTTAGTCGACCATAAGAATACCATTTCTCTCTCCTAAAATCTTGTTTGATCCTATTTGCCTACTATATCATTATCTTCAGTTATTGTTGGATCCTAAAGTATAAGGTCCCGATGTAAGACGCTACCTACTGGCGATATTTCATTAATCTGTACCACCTTTGTAACCCGTTATTTCTAATAAAACTCTTATTGGAGAAAAAAAAAAAAAGTCCGGTACGAACCCGAAATTTACAGTTCGTGTTCGCTCAACTCTGCTTAACACCAATAGAACAAACACAAATCTTCCCTTCTAAGGCCTATTTGGGTACAGAAAGGTACTCAAAAACCTACATTATAAGCCCAAACCAAAAAAACAAACTACCATTGCCAAACCACTATGCCTTTCAAGATTTCATCACTTAATGTCAAGGGTTTAAATCACCCAGGAAAGAGACTCAAAAACTGGACTGTGATGTATTATGTCTCCAGGAGACACATTTCAGCCAAATACAAATGCCGTCAATGTCTCACAAGAACTTCCCACGGATATTTACAGTGAATGCCCCTACTAAAACCAAAGGAGTTTTAATAGCAATTAAAACTTCAATAACCTTTAAATCACTAAACACAAACATGGACCCACAAGGAAGATATTTAATACTAACTTGTGATATCAACAGCACAGTGTACACACTGGTGAATAGCAGATGTAGGAGTCGGTTGCGTCAGGAGGGGAACTGCATTCACCTCCCATGCAACCCTCTAAGGGGGAGATGTAATGATATCACGTGCGAGACACAGAAAACTAGCAACCATTTTGTGAGGGTCAGCCATTACAGTTCTAATGTAGGACAAAACTCTTCATTCCTCCTCCCGACAACTTAGGAATGCCAGGTCATTGACCAGGCTCCCCAGGAGTCTGGGGGATGTTTTGCCAGGCCCGATTGTAAACCAATAAATCAGAGCCCTTAAAAGACAGCAAAGGATGTCTCAGATAAGGTAGAGGGCCATAATTCCCCTGAGACAGCTGTGACCTTCCAGCAACCCTGAATCAACATAAAAAGGTAAAAAATATACCCACATTTCATAACTCTGGATAGGAACGTGACATATTAATAAAAAGTGTATATCTGTATGCGGGAAGGCATACCAATTAAAACAAACCTAAATGTCGATGAATTCAATTATAAGGGAACCCCCTGATAGTTTATCCTCTTCCCAGGGTCATGGAAAGCAACAAGCCTTTCATGTTCAGGCTTGTCTTGATGCACTGGGGCCACTGAACTCAAATTCCCTAATGGTGAATTTGCACGATAATTTCATCCCGAGATATGGTTTTTATACTGCGAATTGCATATTAGAGAAGATTGTTATTCCACGGTCCGCTCTGGACAGCCCACAGGCCCTCCTTACCCATGTGAGTGGTCAGGGGCATATAGCCCCACCCCTTTACACCTAGAGAAAAAGGGAATGCAAAGGAAAGTTCTCAGTTCTCACCTAACATCAAAGAACAAACATCCGAGAACCCATGGACTCATCATCGAATCTCTGATTTAAATGCAAGTACTTTCCCCTTCCATTCTGTTTTATCTCTTTGCTGCTGTATATTATGTCTCTTATTGCTTTGTAACATCATTTTTCTGTAAATATTTTACTGCACCAAACGTGATCTTTTCATTATTAAACCTTATTCTGAAAAGTGTTAACCTTGTCCCTAAAGCTTTTAATGCAAGCCATAATGAATCTGTTACTTTGAAGAGCGCTACTGTTTGAGATAACTCATCTGAATATTCCTGTCTGTGGTGACAGCCTGTGTTACAGGTGGTTATTCTAAAATCATAATTGGTATTGCTAATTGTTGGAGACCTAACACTATGGATCAAAGGTTAGTGGTGGCACTGAAAGGGTTAATTGTTTGAATTAGCCCAGTAACAATTGCTCTCAGGTGGCTGGCACTTAGATGGTGGTCCCGCAAGCTGGGAAATCTTTTTGCTGAAAGCAGCTGAGAGTGGTATTGTTACATTAGTGAAAAGTTGGGTGTGAGCTCAATTGGTCCTCTGTCACTGGTGAGTGAGGAGGGCAATGATCTGATACCCGCGTTCTTCACACTCACTACTTTATAATGTAGCAAAGTGTAATTTCTTCAGTGTTGTCACAGTATCTCACAAAAGTGAGTACACCCCTCACATTTTTGTAAATATTTTATTTTATCTTTTCATGTGACAACACTGAAGAAATTACACTTTGCTACAATGTAAAATAGTGAGTGTACAGCTTGTACAACAGTGTAAATTTGCTGTCCCCTCAAAAATACTCAACACACAGCCATTAATGTCTAAACCACTGACAGCAAAAGTGAGTGCACCCCTAAGGGAAAATGTCCATATTGGCCCCAATTAGCCATTTTCCCTCCCGGGGTCATGTGACTCATTAGTGTTACAAGGTCTCAGGTGTGAATGGGGAGCAGGTGTGTTAAACTTGGTGTTATCGCTCTCACTCTCTCATACTGGTCACTGAAAGTTGAGCATGGCACCTCATGGCAAAGAGCTCTCTGAGGATCTGAAAAAAAGAATTGTTGCTCTACATAAAGATGGCTAGGGTATAAGGCGATTGCCAAGACCCTGAAAGTGAGCTGCAGCACGGTTGTCAAGACCATACAGCAGTTTAACAGGACAGATTCCACTCAGAACAGGCCTCATCATGGTCGACCAAAGAAGTTGAGTGCACATGCTCAGCATCATAGCCAGAGGTTGTCTTTGGGAAATAGATGCATGCGTGCTGCCAGCATTGTTGAAGAGGTTGAAGGGGTGGGGGTTCAGCCTGTCAGCACTCCATACCAGACCATACGCCGCACACTGCATCAAATTGGTCTGCATGGCTGTCGTCCCAGAAGGAAGCCTCTTCTTAAGATGATGCACAAGAAAGCCTGCAGTTTGCTGCAGACAAGCAGACTAAGGATATGGATTACTGGAACCATGTCCTGTGGTCTGATGAGACCAAGATAAACTTATTTGGTTTAGATGGTGTCAAGCATGTGTGGTGGCAACCAGGTGAGAAGTACAAAGACAAGTGTGTCTTGCCTACAGTCAAGCATGGTGGTGGGAGTATCATGGTCTGGGGCTGCCGGCACTGGGGAGCTACAGTTCATTGAGGGAACCATGAATGCCAACATGTACTGTGACATACTGAAGCAGAGTATGATCCCCTCCCTTTGGAGACTGGGCCGCAGGGCAGTATTCCAACATAACGACCCCAAACACACCTCCAAGATGACCGCTGCTTTGCTAAAGAAGCTGAGGGTAAAGGAGATGGACTGACCAAGCATGTCTCCAGACCTAACCCCTATTGAGCATCTGTGGGGCATCCTCAAGCATTGCAAATGTTACATTGTAGCAAAGTGTCATTTTTTCAGTGTTGTCACATGAAAAGATATAATAAAATATTTACAAAAATATGAGGGGTGTACTCACTTTTGTGAGATACTTTATATATATATATAATCATTATCTGATCTGAAAGTTTAGATCCCAGCGCATTTCCTGATTTTGACAACACTCATTGGCATAAAATGCTTTTACTGACATTTTTCTGAAGTAATTTGCTTTTTGAATAATATTTTTTTTTTACCATTCTCCTATTTTCAGATCTTTTCAGATCAGTTCCAACCTTGGACACCCTTATTATTAAATACAGAACTGTGAGTGTTAATTATGTCTGATGTAGAGGTTAGGTTAGCGTTGTGTTAGGATTAGAGATTTAGGGGAGTTAGATTTAGGTGTTGGGGTTTGATTTATTTTTGGCTAGGAGAATTAGTACCCTTATTAGGGTTTTAGTGCTACCCAAGAGTCTGTTAGAGAGAATTTTCCTCATTTATTGTCATAATGACACCAGTTTAAACAGACAGAACGTGAGGGAAAATCTAGGCCAGGGACATAAACATCAATAACATGCTGGCAAGGGTTCTAGCCTGCCCCCTTTTTTCTAAGTAACCTTATTTTTTCCTGTCTGGGTTACTGTTGCAGATGTTCCCTCTATGTTCCCTCTACTTTCTCAAATCAGTTCAATAAAGTTCCAGATAGCAGTATAAACCAGGCAGGGGTTATCGTTTTTCCCTATTTAATCCAAAAAAGTTCAGTCTGTGACCATGCTTATGGATCAATTTTATTATTAGTATTAGTGAGAAGTTAAATGTTATTGGTTTAGTATTAAAGTGATACTGTAAACTCTAGCTTAAAAGAAAAAAAAAAGATCTATCCAAGTTTATATTCTTAACTAAAATAAGTACCTTCTATTTTTCTCTGCCTCTTGTAAGTCTACAAATTCATTTTTTTCCTTTGCTGCTGTGATCCAAGTTCACATTAGATGGTTGATACATTAACTCTTCATGGTCCCAATGTATATAGAAATGCAGGGCTGCTGCTAGAAATCACAGAGCCCCATGAAACCTGACAGGGCCAGTTCCCCCCGCCCCCCAACAAAATGAAATTTTCACTAAAAATGAACTAAGATCATTATTAGTGGGCACAAACAGAACATAAAATATAATAAAAGAATTGCGCAAAAAACTTTAAAGTGTGATTAAATCCAAGTGAATAAGAGCATAAAATGTCTGCTAAATCTAAAAGATAAAATTGTATTGAGTTAATAAATAAAGATCTATTTGTAAATTAGGTCTTGGTGCTACACAGGGCTGCACATTGTGAATCAACATATTTTGTGTGGCTGGGGCTGTGTACAGGCGGCCTATGTTACTCTATGGGGCCACAATGGCTGTACTAACACAGCCGCGGGTCCTAATTTGACAGGTGTGCAGCTGCAGGTGTATGGCTCTCAACTTACTGTGCATTTGGGGCCACTCACACACATCTGTACACCTGTCAAATTAGGACCTGTGGCTGTGTTCATACTTAGAGTAACAGATGGCTTCAATCACGCAAACTGCTCATGCGCACTGAGAACCCATGTTTTTATTATTTTTACTTTTTTTCACAATGCTTTTGGAGGAGGTAGGGAAGGGAGGCTTTGAAGAAAGAGCAATGGTCTAAATAGACCCCTGATGTTCACGTTTGAGACATTGAAACTAATTGAGGAAATTGATCCCCAATCCTTTCTCTCCTCCAGCTGCACTGCAGAGTGAATGAACAGAGCTCTGTGCAGAGGCTTCCTGTTCATTCTCAAACGGAATCATATTAAACACAACTTATTATGCTTCAGTTATAAATGAATACAGGAGCGATTGGTACTGATCACTTAGTGTGTTCATTTAGAAAAGGTAAGGATTGACTAAATATAATATATTTCCCAGCCCCTCTGCTCTCCATCCTAAAACGATCCCCCTGTGGGCCCTCAGCAGCCAGAGAAAAAGAGGTGGTAGAAAGCCGACAGCTTTGATGGGGGGTGATCAGTGTATTGGGAGGGGGCAATTTCTACAACCAATACCTTTTATGGCACCCCTGCAACAACTGAAAGCCAAAAGTAGAGAAGAAAGGAGAATCCTGATTTTAGCTGCTGCAGGGGTGCCACAAGGGAATCAGTTCTTGTAATTGCCCCCTCCCCTCTCCCTGCCACACAAATCACTCCCTCCTGTCTAGAATTCCCTTCCCCCTATTTGTCAGCCGCCCAAGCCCCCCTGTTGAAATGATGGGACCTGGGCCCCATATAGGAGGGCTGGTGGTACCCTCTTATTGGTGGCCTGTTAGAACACTCTTGCTTTTGGATGGACTGGGAACTATGGGATTTGTAGTATGCATAGAGCAGTGCACATGACAACTGGCATGCACCACTCGTTCCAAACAAATGGAAGTGAAGGGGAAAGGAGAGTTTCAGGAGAGCACAGAAGATGTCACAAAAAGGCAAAAAAACACAAGAAATGATTTCATGAAACATACATTAGCAGGGCCATAATGTAGTGGGAGTATATGGATTATTTATAGAGAATAGGAATATTATTTAGTGTTACTTTAAGAGTTGAGTTAAGTGCTTTATTTTAGGAAGAGGTTAAAATTTAAAGTGAAACTTTAAGCAGGAAAAAAGCATTTGGCAAACAGACAGGATTTTAACGCAGAAGACACATACTGGGGGTCAAAATAGCCAAATCACGCTAATTAGTGCCCAAATGGAATTCACTATAGCGCTAAGGAAAAAATACTCCCAAATAATCAAATTTACTATAGCTCCCAGACAACAGATACCATCCAAACCATTACTCTTGCTAGGACAATGGGAATTGCATATTGAAATAATGTTTCAAGCATGATATGAAAGCCTAAATGGTACTTGAATATGTGTTATATTGTTTAAAGATAATCTGCTTTTAAACTGCTGAAAATAAAATTATATATTAACTGAAATATCTTTGAAAGTCTGAGAATAAATTCCCCCTCTCTTTACAACTATGTACCAGCACAACTGAGCATACTCAGACATGCAAAATACTCTCATTTTAACCCCCATTCCTTTTTACAGTTCACTATAGTAAATTTGCAAATTAGCGTTTGGCTAAAATGCGTTCTTGAGCGTGGAAATTGGCGCTATATAGCCACATGCAAGTTTCAACCATTCATTATAATGGTACAATTTTATCTTGAGATGAACTGTTTATATCTCTAAAATAAATTACATAGTTCTAGTTAGTCAGGTTGAAAAAAGACATCTAGTCCATCTAGTTCAACCAAAAACAAAACAAAAAAAAAAACAAAACATTTATATATACAGTATATAACCAAATAATCCCATATCCAATCCTTCACCCTGTTGTAGAAATTTAGGATGTGGTTATTATGTATTGTCGCAATGTCTCCCAGTGTCGGTTTACCGATATTCGCTGGATGGACGGGCTAGTATCGCCGGTCGTCCGCGGGACTCGCCAATTGCGACCTCGTTTGTGGCCAGGCCTAGCCCGCCCATCGCACACCAACAGTTTATTACCTTCCAAAGGTAACATTTACCGGAAAGGAGTTATAGCCAATTTCGGTATAAGCGACATGTGTCGCTTATAGCCATTTGGCTGTGACCCTCTGTAACGCTGTTATGTATTATTGGTGTAGGATTTAAAGAT
>BLSH010448183.1:62797-78719 GCA_018402905.1 Glandirana rugosa | reverse complement strand
GATTTTTAGCGGTAATGCGATATTGGGGAGGACATGTCGGAACATTTTGACACTTTTTTGGGACCAATGACATTTATACAGCGATCAGAAATTTAAATGTCCACTGATTACTGTATAAACGTCATTGGCATTGAAGGGGTTAACCTGCAGGGGGAGAGCTAGGGGTTAAGTGTGTTCCCTGGGTGTGTTCTTACTGTGGGGGGGTTGGGCTAACATGGGCATGAGAGATCTAACTGATCCCAGTGACAGGGATCAGTAGATCTCTCATGCCCCACTGACAGGGCGGGGAACCGCTGTGTTTACATCGGCGGTTCCCCGTTCTTTTCCCTGTAGCCGCTCATCGCGGCTCGCCGGCGGACATCGGGTCCGCCCGAGCCGCGGGCACACTCCCCAGGAGTGCGGCGGGTGCGCGCGCGCGCCCCCTGGTGGCCAAATGCGAATCGCGCAGGGCTCCCCATCTGCCGCCGTGAAAACACGGCGCGCGGTCGGGAACCGGTTAAGATGCAGGAATTTTACTCCAAATCATTCCCGATTAAAACAGGCACCAGGCAGGGTTGCCCACTATCCCCATTACTCTTCGCTATTGCGATAGAGACTCTCGCCATAGCCATTAGAGACAATCAAGGTATCAAAGGAGTTTTATGTGGTCAGCAGAAACATAAATGTGGGTTATTTGCGGATGATTTACTAGTGTTTATAACTTCTTCAAGGTCTACTATACCCTTACTATGTCGGCTCCTTGACAATTTCTCCGAAATTTCGGGGCTCCGGGTTAATTACTCTAAGTCTCAAGCTCTGAACATCTCTTTACCTTCTGAGATCACTTCCAAACTAAAAACTGACTTCAAATTTAGGTGGAGTGACACCTCGATTAATTACCTAGGGATTAACCTCACGTCCAAATACGAAACCCTATATAGCTCTAATTATCCCCCGATGTTCCGCAAGCTTGAGGATGATCTCAAACTTTGGTCTAAGCAGGATATTTCATGATTAGGGAGAGTTAATTCAGTAAAAATGACCCTGTTACCCAGACTCCTTTACCTCTTTCGCTCGTTGCCAGTCCTAATTCGAAAAGATCACCTTACCTCTTTTCAGAGCAAAATCCTCAAATTTGTTTGGGGAAACTCGGGGTATAGGATCCCCCAACAAACCCTATTTCTGCATAGGCGAAAGGGAGGTCTAGGTCTCCCCCATCTAGTGAAATATTTTCAAGCGGCTAGACTAGCCCAACTGTCCTCTATCTACTCCAGTCAGGAGAAGCAAGATTGGGTACGGATAGAGAGGCAAGCTACCCCACGGCACACTCTGGATTTTCTCCTATGGTGTTCTCCCAACGAAAGACCCCCCATCCTGGCTCCCTCTCTCTCCAATGAATTAGCCCTGTGGGATAAAATCAAACATAATCCCTCCTTGGTGTGCCCAGTCAGACCTTTAGCACACCTTTTCAATAACCCAGAGTTTCCAGCAGGTTTAAATATTAAAGCCTTTCAGTGGTGGCTAGACAAGGGAATGTTCCGCATAGGTAATTTCTTTACAGCTTCTGGCCCGATTACTCTCAGACACTGTGTAAATAAACTAGAACTCCCTGACTCAGAGACATTTAGATTTTACCAAATATTGAATATCCTTCATAAACTTTGGAAGGAGAAGCCTCTCCCCCCTAGCTTTACTATTTATGAAGGCTGGTGTGGTCAGCCGTTATTGCAGAAAGGCGGTATCTCGCTCATTTATGAAGCACTCACGCTCCCTACCAAGAAAGCAGCATTTATGATCAATTAGGAATCAGATCTGCAGTTTGAATGGGATCTGGACAAATGGCAAACAGCTTGCTCTAGATCCTACAGAGGCATACTAAACGCCTCTATCTCTGAAGCCAGTATTAAAATGATGATGAGATGGTATCTTACACCAGCTAGGTTGCATATATTCCTCCCAACTGCTGACCCACTCTGCTTCAGAGGGTGTATGCTTCAGGGCACTATGGCCCATATTTGGTGGGAATGTCCGAGAATACGAACATATTGGTCCAAAATTTTCCACATTATCCATAAGGTAACAGGCAACAAACTTCCAAGGTCCCCTACTATTGCCCTTTTAAATGACCACATTCCTAACTCCACTAAAACTTATAGGAAATTAACTCACTTTATTCTATTAGGAGCCAAGATCACAATTGCCAGGGCGAGGGAAACTAGAACTGGTTTCTCCGAAAGCAGCTATCCGGAGGATCTCTTGGCTATTGACTCAGGAAAGGCTGGCTAGCATCCTAACGGACAACCTACACAAGTTTGAGATGGTTTGGGAACCTTGGGCAAACTTCGTAGGGGTCTCTTTAATGCCTGGCATCCCAGGGAACCAAGATCTCTAAGTTAGCATCTATTTCAGCAGCTACCTATTCTCTCCCACTCATTCTAATACTATTCTCTCCTTCTCTCCCTCTTCTATAATGTATCCCCCTTTGTTTTCTTTTTTTATCTCTCTCATATCTCCTTTGTCATGTTCCAATAGGCAGCAGGGGAAAATCTCCTCAAGACAGTTGGTTACAGCATTCATAATTATTTCCTTTTTAAGAACTGGTGGAGACAACCCCTGATTAAGCTTGGAGGTTGCGCCCATCCGGGACGGTGCTGTGGGAGGTGAGGTCCTCGTCCCTTGGCGCAGCTAGTTCCCATTGGGGGTGGCGGGGGACTGGAGGTCTCTCTTAGAGGGTCCTCCGGGTAGGGCTCACCACATGGTGGTCCCGCTCGGGTGTCCCTCTCTCATGGCTACCGAACCAGGGGGCTACAATTAGGCCACTAGACTTCCATTTAAGGTTAAACGCAACCTTCACCCTGTTCTGTTTTAATGTTATCTATGTATTTAAGCTGTTCTACTTGCCGATGATCTCTTTATAATTTTGATAGTTGGTATCTTTTGTTCTTTTGGTCCATATCATACCAAGCACAAAGATTTGTAAGAAGGTTCTACATCTCTCTTCCTTTCTTTTGTTCTCTTCTCTCTCTTAGTCCATGTTCATTAATGGTATGTTTTTGATATTACTCTGTGATTTTGACGGACACATTTCTGCACTTTGTACAATATTGTGCATACAATAATCTGTTTTTCTTGTTTGTAAAAGCTCAATAAAAAAAACTATTGAAAGAAAATTTTGTTTGTGTACAACGTTGCACGACCGCGCAATTGTCATTCAAAATGCAACAGCTCCGAAAGCCAAAAATTAGTCTGGGCAGGAAGCGGGTTTAAGTGCCCAGTAAGCAAGAGGTAAAGGATAGATTGGGCAGATTGAAGTATAAAGGTATAACAAATTTTATTGAATACAATTAGGCTCCTTTCACACAAGCGGAGGGCAAAAAAAATAAGATAGGGAACTAACAGACATAGGGAAAATAGAGTAAGAAAAAGAATAGAAAAAGGTGAAAAGAGGAACAGAAGAGGCATAATAGGACAGGAGAGAATATGTGTTCCTTAGCTGCCAAGTATCATGGGGGACGGTAAGTCCCTCTATAATTGCATACAGAGGATCACCCTGGCTCTCTCCCTCAATTGGTACATGACAACCTGTGTTAGGTGTAATGACCAGGTGTTTGGGGGATGAGAGCCACCGACATGGAGAGTGGCCGCATCAGCTGTTGCTGATGAAAGGGGGAGAAAACAACAGCTGGGCATAGCCATGACAATGGCAACACTCGCCGTGCTGGAAAGGCTCCACCTAGTGGCCACAAGGAACATAGGCTCCCCAGAGTGTACCAGGGAGCCTATGCGTGCCGGGCAGTTAACTTCTGAATGGCAGCTCCAGGACAGGGGATCGTTCCAGACTGGGAATATATACAAAGGAAAGCTTTGGATATAATCAAACAATATGACAACACGTAGGCAAATATATATAGTAATATATATATATAATAAACAGGTACCTGACATTGTCACAAATTGTCACAAGTCCCTTTCCCATGCCCCCAATGCGAGCCCCTCCAAAAAGGCTTTGAAGCTAAACGCCTCATTTAGTCCAGGTGGCCTGGTAGCATCTAGGTCAAAAATCCAGCGTAATTCACGCTGGAGAAGGATTTTATTAGAGTCGCCCCCTCGTGGGCTGGGGTGTATCCTGTCCAAAGACAGAAATCTGATCGGGGGAAATACGCCAGCATGTACTGAAGAAACATGGCGTCCCAGTGGTAATTCTGGGTCTTTTTTGTGCATGCTCTGCACATGCTGGTGAATGCATTGCCCAAATTGTTGAATGGTTTTCCGCACGCAGAAGCACCCCCGACTGAATAACAATAGGTATACCACATGTGTGGTTTTCCAGTTAACAAAGTGTTTAGAACGTAGGGTGTTCCCATTGGGGAGTAAAGGAAGAGGGGTTGGATGTATAAATTGTCAGAAACAGCAGCCCCCACAATGGTAAGTACCCAATAATTTACATGGATCCCTGCGTGCTTCCCCCTTGAATTCGCTATGGACCAGTTTGTCAGATAATGAGGGAGCCCTCCTATAGGTAATGGAGGGTTTGGGAGGGACAAATTGGCCGACCGAGGGGTGCATAGTAAGAAAATGCCAATACTTATTAAGGATATTGTTTAGTTCTTTGTGTTGTGAAGAATATCTAGTGATCACTCTAGTGATGTTGGTAGTTTTCGGTTTGTTTTTTGAAAACAATAGTTCACGTCTGGTTTGGGCTGATACACGTTTATAAGCTCTTTTTAAGCAGGAACGACTGTACCCACATTCAAGGAATCGTTGACGTAAGCAATTCACCTCAGTCTTAAAAAGTTCATCAGTGGAGCAATTGCGTCTAGCGCGCAACTACTGACTGTAGGGTATAGACGCAATTAGCGGTTGTGTGGAGCACCACACAATTAGCTCATCGCGTGGAGTATAGTATTCCCTGAAGTGAGTTTATAGTAAAGATCACAAATCAGATTCCCTTCTGGTCCAACTAGTATGTTGAGATCCAGAAAGGTGACATTGGTAGAACTGGTAGTCATAGTGAAAGTGAGGTTGAAGTTGTCATTGAGAGTAGCGAGAAAGGTTGGAAGGATATCAGTGGGACCCTCCCAGAGAAGTAAAATATTGTCTATATAGCGACACCACAGTGTTATGTGGTTCGTATAGGGTAGGTGTTTGTCATCAGAAAGCAAAGACTGTTCCCACTCCCCCCGGTTACAGATTGGTGTAGGCCGGGGCACAACAAGTGCCCATGGCCACGCCCTGCATCTGGAGGTAGTGGGAACCTGCAAAGGTGAAAATTTTATGCTTGAGTATGAAATTCTAAAGATTCAATGATAAATGTGTTGTACTTGTGCTGATGACTTGTTTGAGATAGAATGTGTCTTACAGCTGCAAACCCCTGATCATGGGGGAACAAGCTGAAAAGAGCTGCACAGTTGATGGTTACAAGTGTGGTATCTGGGGATATTTGTATCCCTCCCAATATTTGGAGGAGGTGTATGGTGTTCCGAACATGGGAAGGCAAATTAGTAACATAAGGTCTTAGCTGTTCATCAACAAGGTGGCTGAGGCTCTCTGTGATGGCCCCATTGCCCGAAATGATGGGTCGGCCTGGAGGTTGAGTCGTACTTTTATGCACCTTAGGGAGTGCAATAAAAGGTGGGTGTTCCGGGGAACGATGTTCTAATGAAATTCAAAGTGGACTTGGAAATTGTATTGTTGTAGTATGCTGTATCAACAAGGAGATAAAACTTCTTGTTGAATTTGGCAACTGATGACTGATGAATAATGCGGTACCAGTTGGTATTTGATAGTATTTTTTGACATATCAGAGTATAGGCAGCATTGTCCATCAGGACAATGTTGCTTCATTTATCAGAGGGTTTGATGGTAATCCTCTGTTTATCTTCTAAGGACTTGAGGGCGTGTCTTTCTCTTGAATTAAGATTGGTATGTTTGTGTGTATGGGTCTCTTGAATATCCCTGGTAACCAGACATAAAAATGCCGAGATGTTTTGATTTGAACTAGGAGCCGGATACTGATCCGATTTCTTTTTCAATGTAGATTTGTCATTGGGTTTCTTAGGGTCAGTAATTTCAGAGATCTGTGCTAGTAGGGTAGGTAGGTTTGTCAATGATCGGAGGACTCATTTTCTTCAAGCAATGAGGTCAGCTCATCAAGGGCCTGTAATTTGTGCTGGGTATACGTGGTGTCCTGACAGGTGATCCATTTATTGTAAAGGCATTTTAAAAGTAAGTTCCATGACAATAAGTGTAGGTCTTTAATAGTTTCAAATTTATCAAGGCCCCTTTCGGGACAGAACATTAAGACTTTGGAGAGGACACCCTCATCATCCGAGGAAAGAATGTGGGAAGAAAGATTGATAATATTCATGGTGGTTGATGGTGAATCAGGAGTGCTTGATGTGTGGGTACTCATATGTATACGGTCTATAGGGGTTCTCAGGTCATTAGAGGGAACCATTTCGTACATGTGAGGTGTGTAAATGTGTCATGTAGGTATAGTGGTGGGTGCCATGGCACTCTCCTCTGGGAGTGAAAAGGAGGGATTGGATACTTCACCTTGTGTAGGGTTGCGATTCGTAGGCGGCACAGTGTTCATAATGGAAGAGTGTTCAGTCATGCATTTGTTTGGGTGAGTGGTCAGGTGTTCCGCCTTCCTGTCTCTGTCATTTGGTGCCCCGAGTCCTGCGGCACTGTTTCTGAGAAGAGACAGAGGAATAAGAGGACACAGAGGAATTATCAATGGGGTCAGTTTGTTTATTTTTACTAGTTTGAGTATGATTACCCTTGAGAGTCTGTCTATTGATCTGCCATTTATACACTTGGCCATCTTTGAATGCCCTTTTATCTCTGAAGAATTTCTTCTCCTTTTGGGTGAGTATCTCTGTTATATTTTTCCAGGTGAATTTTAAGTTTGTCATTCTGTATGGAGTAGGAGTAAAGTTTTTGAAAGGGAGCAAGATACTTATATATCTCATCTATTTTCAAATCTAAATCCAACATACGTTTTTATATTCATCAGTTAACAAATCCATCATAGTTTTAGAGCATTCGTTAAGATTCTTCTCCCATAGCTCCTTAAAGGGTTGCTAATCTCCTCTAAGGAGGGGAAAATTTGGACACAAAGTCCCAAAGGGTTAATGCCCTCCTTTTTTATAATCCTCAAATGATTTAGTGTGCCAAAAAAGAGGGACTTTTTTCCAATGTTTTGGTAATATTAGAAAAAATGAACTTGAGTTCTAATTCCTTAGATTCATTCTGCCCAAAGCTTTGTTGTGAGTTGGACATAAAAATGTCCCAATTGTGAACTTGGTAATCAGCCATATTGCGAATTCCTGAGGAATATATAGTAGAGAACCTAGACTCAAAAGGGGCAGGCCAAAGCCAATGGTATTTGCTACCAAAATCTACATACAAGGAGGTGAGTCAGGATTCACTAGTAACTCCCATACACCAATCTATCCATATGCCAAGGATAATGGAGAAAACGATGGCTCCTAAGGGGACTTTTAAGGATAGATGGGGGAGATTAAAGTATAAAGGTATAACAAATTGTACTGAATACAATTAAAAATTACAAAACCATAAAATAGTCAAGAGTTAAAATTGACCACAGTGATACATGTACATATAGGAGAAAAAAAGCACCGGTACATTAAAGGAGAAGCTAGAATGACAAACCAGGCCCCCACGTGAGAGGCCATGACACAGGCTGGTTCACAGCTGTCCAATGCCCAATGCGTTACACTGCATCACAGTAGGTAACACAAAAGAGCAAATCAATCAGTAAATGGCGTGTCTGTTGTAATCATATCATGTTATCATTGTTGGGGATCATAATACCCAAAACAGTCTAGCTCCAGCCGTAGAACCGCACAACCCTTCCGGAGGTTGTCACCAGGAGTGCAACTGCTGGGACCATATATAGTATGGCTGAAGTAGAATAAGCCCTGCACACAAAGGAAAAAGAAAAAGAAGGAGACAGAGAAAAAGGTAAGTGTAAGAACAGGTTAAAAAAAAAAGGGGGGGAGAATGAAAATAAAAATAAAAATGATATGTAACTATATGTGTATATATATATATGTATTTATATGTAACTAAATGATAATTCAATGAAATAAATGTATAAAAAAAGTAAAAATACAATTACTTCAATCCCATCCATCTATCCTTAAAAGTCCCCTTAGGGGCCATTTTCGTTTTCTCCCTTCTCCCTCTAAAGTGCGCTTAGCTTCTGTCCTCACCTCCGGCGCTCGCTGTGCTCTCTATCCACGTCACTGCCCCTCGCACATTGCCACCTCCTTCTGGGACAGGGTAAACCGGTGTCACATGACGTTGATGACGTCAACACGTTTCGCAAAAGCAATGCGTAGCTTCGTCTGGACATTACAGCGGCTCTATGCCCATTCCTATTTTACGGCATCCACACCGTGGCTAGTTACCGCCCTCTTGTAAGATCTTAAAGGAACATTTTGTTGTTGTCTCTTCCTCTGTACTGCACATCCTGGTTCAACAACTCCATTTACCTGCATTCATGTGTTTTGGGTATATATTGAACGTGGATAGCTAGATAACAATGAATAAGGAACAAATAGGGTGTGTGACTAAGAGGGGATAAGAAGCAAAAACAAAGACACACATTAAGCCCAGAAACAAAAGACAAGACAGAAAAACAGCAAACTTCAACTAAAAGAGGGGGGAGGCATATTAACAATCCCTATCCATGGCTTAGGACAGGAAAGGGGAACGGCTTATCAAACAATATATACACAGTATATACACATTATTTTTCAGTTTTGTTTTTTGAAGAGTATGGATATATATATATATACCCCTCACATTTTTGTAAATATTTTATTTTATCTTTTCATGTGACAACACTGAAGAAGTGACACTTTGCTACAATGTAAAGTAGTGAGTTACACTACATACAGCTTGCATAACAGTGTAAATTTGCTGTCCCCTCAAAAATACTCAACACACAGCCATTAATGTCTAAACCACTGACAGCAAAAGTGAGTACACTCCTAAGGAAAAATGTCCAAATTGGGCCCAATTAGCCAATTTCCCTCTCCGGTGTCATGTGATTCGTTAGTGTTACAAGGGCTCAGGTGTGAATGGGAGCAGGTGTGTTAGATTTGATGTTATCGTTCTCACTCTCTCATACTGGTCACTTTAAGTTCAACATGGCGCATCATGGCAAAGAACTCTCTGAGGATCTAAAAAAAAGAATTGTTGCTCTACATAAAAATGGCCTAGGCTATAAGAAGATTGCCAAGACCCTGAAACTGAGCTGCAGCACGGTGGCCAAGACCATACAGCGGTTTAACAGGACAGGTTCCAGTCAGAACAGGCCTCGCCATGGTCGACCAAAGAAGTTGAGTGCACGCGTTCAGTGTCATATCCAGAGGTTGTTTTTTGAAAATAGACATATGAGTGCTGCCAGCATTGCTGCAGAAGTTGAAGGGGGTGTGGGGTCAGCTTGTTAGAGCTCAGACCATAAGCCACACACTGCATCAAATTGGTCTGCATGGCTGTCATCCCAGAAGGAAGTTTCTTCTAAAGATGATGCACAAGACAGCCCGCAAACAGTTTGCTGAAGACAAGCAGACTAAGGACATGGATTACTGGAACCATGTCCTGTGGTCTGATAAGATCAAGATAAACGTATTTGGTTGGTGTGTGGTGGCAACCAAGTGAGGAGTACAAAGACAAGTGTGTCTTGCCTGCAGTCAAGCATGCTAGTGGAAGAGTCATGCTCTGGGGCTTCATGAGTGCAGCCAGCACTGTGGAGCTACAGTTCATTGAGAGAACCATGAATGCCGACATGTACTGTGACATACCGACCCCCTCCCTTCTGCAGGGCAGTATTCCAACATGATAATGACTCCAAACACCTCCAAGATGACCACTGCCTTGCTAAAGAAGCTGAGGGTAAAGGTGATGGACTGGCCAAGCATGTCTCCAGACCTAAACCCTATTGAGCATCTGTGGGGCATCCTCAAATAAAAAGTGTAGGAGCGCAAGGTCTGTAATCTCCACCAGCCCAGATGTCGTCATGGAGAAGTGGAAGAGGACTCCAGTGGCAACCTGTGAAGCTCTGGTGTACTCCATGCCCAAGAGGGTTAAGGTAGTGATGAAAAATAATGGTGGTCACACAAAATATTGACACTTTGGGTCAAATTTGGACATTTTCCCTTAGGGGTGTACTCACTTTTGTTTCCAGCAGTTAAGAAATGAATGGCTGCGTGTTGAGTTATTTTGAGGGGGCAGCAAATTTACACTGTTATACAAGTTGTACACTCACTACTTTACATTGTAGCAAAGTGTCATTTTTTCAGTGTTGTCATATGAAAAGATATGATAAAATATTTACAAAAATATAAAGGGTGTACTCACTTTTGTGAGACACTGTATTATATATACATATCACAAAACTGAACTGCTGGCAGCAAAAACAGAAGGATGGAAAAAGGGGATTTCTTATGATCATAGTCAAGTACAAAAAAAACGACCAATCGTGTCAGCCTTGTGGACCTTGTAAACCTGCCGGGACGCCCAATCATGTCAGCCATACTGTAAAAGGCCCTTTGGATAGGGTTGGCACATACATTACTTAGGGATATGGTAACACGTCTGAGATCGTACGTCCAGGACACTAAGGATGTCCTGGCCAAAATTGAGGACATAAAAGTAGGAAAAGGAATGTGGCTAATTAGTGTAGATGTTGAGTCCCTGTATACGTCAATACCCCATGGATGTGGCCTAGGGGCAGTTGAGGAATATTTGTGTCATCATTACCCAGAATGTGGACCCCAGAATGAGTTCATATTGGAACTCTTGGAGTTCGCCCTGAAGAATAATTGTTTTCAGTTTCTGCTTAAATTCTAACGACAGATGAGAAGCACATCCATGAGGGCCTACTGGGCCCCAGCCTATGCATGTTTGCATTTGGGCTTGTGGGAGAAGAAGGACATATTCACCATGTGGATGTACCTTGACCATGTACATATGTGGTTAAGGTATATCGATGACGTACTACTACCATGGAGAGGTGACCTAATTATGTTGCATGAATTTATTGATCGACTCAACAACACTAAGAGGAACATATGTTTGACATATGTGTATGACAGTAAAAAGATCTCCATTTTGGATCAGTGGACCTCGATCGATGGGGAGTCTCTGTCTACTTGTACATATAGAAAGGAAACTTCTGCGAACACCCTACTACAAGTGGACAGCCATCATCCAAAGTGGCTGAAAGATGAGTTTCCAGTGGGACAGTTCTTCCGCGTGAAACGCAACTGTACAAAAACAGAGGATTATGTAAGAGAAAGCAAAGACATCTATGGGAGGTTTTGGGAGAGAGGCTATGCCCACAGCCAATTAAGGAAGGCTAGAAAGAAGGTAGCAGTGAGAGATAGAAAAGATCTACTTAAAATTAAACCTGGGGCACGTAGGGGGAGGAATGATGACCGGGAAGTACAGGGCCCTTTGAGACTAATTACCTAGTTTGGGACACAATGGAATGAGGTCCGCAGGGTCCTCCAGAAACATTGGGATATCCTTGCAAATACTAGACTTGTGGAAATTTTTGGTCCATCACCTAAGATGGTTGCTAGGAGAGCCAGAAACCTGGGTGACATGTTAATACAATCTGAGTTTTGCAGGGATGTGGATACAACCTGGCTGTTTGACTTCCCCAGAAGTGTTGGCATGTTCCCTTGTGGGCGATGTCAGATGTGCCCACAGGTGAACAGAACCAACACTTTCCGGGATGCCATAGATGAGAAGACTTCGGAGCCTGATTAACTGCTCTACGGAAAGAGTGGTGTATATGGTCACATGCCTGTGTAGGAAAATATTCATAGGGAAGACCAAACACCCACTCAAAATCCGTATTGGGGAACATAGGCGGGAAATGAAGGCCAAAGACCCGGAAAAGCCTTTGTCCTGGCATTTTGCCCAATTCCATAGGGGGGAGTTGGATGGTATGCAGGTGACGGGGATTTTTGTATTAAGATTACCAGCAAAGAGGGGAGACTTTAATCAGATTTTATTACGAAAATAAAAATTTTGTATTTATAGATTGAAAGCTTTGGTCCCCCTAGGATTGAACACGGAGCTGAATTTACAGGTGTTCCCGGAACCCTAATGTCCATACGCGGGGGGGTTTTGTACTTTTTTTGTGCTCGACTATCATCGTAAGCAATCCACCACTTTCCCAGTTTTGTAATATATATATATATATATATATATATATATATCCCTACTCTTCGAAAACCAAAACCGAAAAATACGGTATATATATATATATATATATATATATATATATTGTTTTATAAGCTGTCCCCTTTTCTGTCCTAAACTACGGATAGGGATTTTTAATATGCGTTGCTTTTGTGTCTTGTCTGTTTTTGCGTTTACTCTTTTGTTTCAGGGCTTAATGTGTGTCTTTGTTTCTGCTTCTCATCCCCTCTTAGTCACACACGTTATTTGTTTGTTCCACGGCATGGACGCCATAAAAAGGAACGAGCATACCGCCGCCGTAACTTCCAGACAAAGCTATGCATTGCTTTTGCAAAATGTGCTGACGTCATCCACGTCATGTGACGCCATCAACATCATGTGACACCAGTCTACCCTGTCCCGGTAGGAGGTGGCAATGTATAAGGGGTGGTGACGTGGATAGAGAGCGCAGTGAGAGCCGGAGGTGTGGATTGAAGCTAAGCACGCTTTACAGGAAAAAGGGTTGTAGCAGTGCATATCACACCACCTGCTGCCCGGAGAGACTGGATTATAATGCCATATGGTAATGTACCTGGTGCTACTTCTATACACGGGGCGTATATACAGACTAATAAGGTTGCTTTATCATCTCCTCCCTCCATTTGTGATATCTGCCACTATTTGCGTTGATCCTACTGTGCCATTCACTGCAACCCGGTACCAACTATAGACTGCTTCCCATTGTGCCACTCACTGAAATCCAGTACCTACAAGCTAACATCATTACTTGGTGGTAAGGAATGCATTAGACCCTGTACCCAGGTGGGGCAATTTGGACAGCATTGGTAGTGGGGCACAACATGTTTTGAGATAAGAGTATTCTTATTTTCTGTCATTGGAATGCTATGGCAACTCCTTAATTAATCCTTCACAGCTTTGTCCAGCCCTGCAGACGTCATGTCGTACTTCCATAGATGAACTATGAATATTTTACTTCAACTATTCTAGTAGGACATAGTGGACTGGCTGATATAGGAGTATAACCAGTAGTATTTCTCTTCATCATTGATACTTGTTTGGTTGCCATAGTCAACCATCATTGCAACCACCACTTCGGGCCCTACCATCTCCTCCCCTGCCCACCCTTGCCCCTCCCTCTCCCCGTCCCTGCTTGAGGCTCGAGCCCCCGGGGACCTGTGTGCAGGAGAACAGCCCCTTTTCACCAGGAATGAATTCTTTATACGACACTGTCCATGGGTTATCCCTATGCATAGAGACCAGTCGACGTCCAGTCATTTGTTATATTTGTTTGTCACGTGACCCAGTCACTTGTTTGTTGTCTCTTTTATGTGTTGTTTAGTCTTAATGTAGGACAGACCAGGGTCCTTGAGATCAGTGGTCTAGGTGTTGAGTAAAGTTGAGCGAACCCGGACTGTAAAATTCGGGATCGTACCGGACTCTGGGGTGTCCGTGCCCCAAACCCGATCCCGGACATTAAAAAAAAAGTCCGGGATCGGGTTCGGTATTCGGGTATTTTTGGCGCCTTTTCTATAGCTGATGGGCAGCCAATCAACAAGCTTTTTACTAGTTTGCCCTTAGAAGCCATCACAGCCATGCCTACTAATGGCATGTCTGTGATTGGCCAGTGCATCATATGACCCAGCCTCTATATGGGGCTGGAGTCACGTAGCGCCGCGTGTCAGATCGTCTCAGACTAGAGTAGGGAGAGCTTCATGCCGCTGCTGTAAGGGAAAGATTAGCGTTCACAACCATCTCAGACTGCATTAGGGAGACCTTCATTGCGGTCCTATGAGGGACACATTAGAGTTCAGAACCATTTTATAGTGTATTAGAGAAACGTTCCTGTTGTTGCTCTGAGCGAGAGATTCTCATTCTAAAACCATCTACTACTGCATTAGGGAAATGTTCCCGTGGGTGCTCTGAGGGAGAGTTTATTGTTCTAAAAACAACTACTACTGCAATAGGGCCAGGTTCCTGTTGGTGCTTTGAGGGAGAGATTATCGTTCTAAAAACAGCTATAATTGCATTAGGGCCAGGTTCCTGTTGGTGCTTTGAGGGAGAGTTTATCGTTATAAAGTCATCTCCTACTGCATTAGGGCCAGGTTCCTGTTGGAGCTCTGAGGGAGAGTTTATCGTTCTAAAAACAACTACTACTGCATTAGGGCCAGGTTCCTGTTGGTGCTTTGAGGGAGAGTTTATCGTTCTAAAAACAACTACTACTGCATTAGGGCCAGATTCCTGTTGGGGCTCTGAGGGAGAGTTTATCGTTCTAAAAACAACTACTACTGCATTAGGGCCAGGTTCCTGTTGGTGCTCTGAGGGAGAGTTTATCGTTCTAAAAACAACTCCTACTGCATTAGGGAGAGGTTCCTGTTGGTGCTGTGAGGGGGAGATTATTGTTCTAAAATCATCTCATACTGCAGTAGGGACAGGTTCCTGTCGGTGCTGTGAAAGACAGATTATCGTTCTAAAATCATCTCATACTGGTGTAGGGGGAGGTTCCTGCTGCTGGTGTGAGCGGTGCATTTCTTGCACAAATATAAAAAGTGCATCTACAATTTTCTTTTTTTTTTTTTTAAATAAGAATAATAATTGATTATTCTTTTTTTGTACTAATAAATAGTGCTACATAGTACATTTGTGTCCAGAATGAGGAGAGGGTCAAATAAGGGATGTGGTGGTGGTCGTGGTGCTGCTGGTGGCATTGCTGAAGCTCCTGTTGCAAGGAGAGGACGTGGTCGATCTGTGCCAGCTACACGCACAAGTGAAACACCTTCCTCAGGTAGCCTACAGAACCTTCAACTTTATATATGGTAGGCCCGAATGCTGCTAAACGAATGGTGAGGCCAGAACAAGTACAGGCCATAGTAGATTGGGTGGCTGACAATGCCTCCAGTTCCTTCACATTGTCTCCCACCCGGTCCCTTGATGAAAGCTCAGAGTTGGCACCTGAACCCCATGGCCATCTGTCTTTCACCTCAGCCCCTTGTAAATCAGCCAAGCAATCTGAGCCCTAAGTCATGCTGCAGTCTCTTATGCTTTTTGATGACTCTGATGCTGTGCTTTTCGTGGGCCATCCACATAGCCCTGGCCCAGAAGTGGAAGACATTGAGTGCACTGATGCCCAACCACTTCTGGTTCAGGATGAGGACATGGAAACACCACGGCAGCACGTCTGTGACGATGATGACGAAACACAGGTGCCAACTGCTGCGGCTTTCCTCAGTGTACAGACTGACAAGGAGGGCAGTGGTGAAGGGTGGATGGAAGATGATGTGGAGGATGATGAGGTCCTAGACCCCACATGGAATGAAGGTCATGCAAGTGACGTGTGCAGTTTGGAGGAAGAGGTGGTGGTCAAGGAGGTTTGACGTGTGCAGTGAACGTACTGGAAGTAAGGTACACCCCAGATCCTGGAGTAGTAGGAGGTGTAGTAGAAGGTAGGTGGGAAGTGGTGACGGGAGGAACAGTCAGACATGTGACTCCTTTCGGCGTCGTCAACCGTGGACACAAAGCAGTAGTAGCAGTGTCTGCACGACGGCACCACAAAGGTACAGGAGTAGGACTTGGTCTTCACCAACCCGTAGTCACGTGAGTTACAGAAGGTGAAGACCCGGTCCCGATACACCTACCGGGTGCTTTTCGTGTCGTAGTCTCAGTAGTTTTTCGTATTCTCTGACGTCGTACTGAATCC
>BLSH010448183.1:11205-34409 GCA_018402905.1 Glandirana rugosa | reverse complement strand
AAAGACAATATCAAGTGAAAAATTATGGACAATGTGGTCGTTTCTATGTGGGTGGAACCCAGTTGGTTCTGAGAGAGAGTTGCGGCGTCGAAGTTGAAGTTCCTTGTTCGATGTGTTTAGAAAGTGTGTCTCCTGGACACAAAGTATGTCGCATCCGTGTTGTAAGGCTGTTCGCCATAGGGAGTTGCGCTTAGCTGGGTGGTTTAACCCATTAGCGTTAATAGATAACACGTTGATTGGCATGATGGTGGGTATGTAACGTGTGGTGTAAGGCAACTCACAGTTCTGGAGCCGGCGGGCAGGAGGATGGGGATAAGACGTGGGTCCAGGTGTAGCTTGTTCCTTGAAGTTGAAGCTGCGGCGTTGAGAGAGAGTCTTGGTTGACCCAAGGTGGGTGTATCTTTGCTGGTGTAACAGGTATTAAAAAGTGAACTATAACAGAAAAAACAAAACAAGTCAAAACTGATAATATAACCGATAGACTACTTCCTAGTCACAGGCTAGGTTCGCACTATGGTAGTTCAAGATTTTGGGTCGTTCGGTCTTAGAAACAAAAGACCAAGGGGAGGGGGCAGAGAGAGAGGAAAAAAAAAAAAAAGTAAACGTGCGGCTGTTTAAGGGTAGTACAACCGCTTCAGTAAGAGGGGGTAAAGTTCAGCTCGAAGGGTGGAAAGCTGTATGCTTAACCCGGGGACTGGGTGCACATGAGTTCCAGTAAGGTGTCAATTGGGTCTCTGTCTGCGTTGTTCTTTGCTGACTCCTCTCTGTGGTTGGGGCCTACTATAACTCTTTGTGGGGGAGGGGTCCGCCTGTGCCTCTGGGATGATGCCCCATTGCTGGAGGAGATGCATACCTTTCTCCATTGTCGATATGGTGTGATTTGCACCATTGTGTGCGATTATGATTGTGGCCGGATGTCGCCATTTATACTGCATTTTGTGATTTGATAGTGCCTTGGTCACAGATTTAAGCTCCCTGCGGGCCTGCAGTGTATGTTTAGAGAGATCTGGCTAAATTTGTACTCTGCCGTAGGGAGCGGGGAGGGCATTCAGGGAGCGGGCTTTGGCTATGATCTGCTCTTTTACTGTGAAAAAATGCACTCTCATCAAGACATCTCTCAGGATGTTGTCGTCCAAGTGGCTGGGTTTAGGGATCCTATGAATCCTATCAATGATCATGTCCATAGGCGAGAGTGTGGGCAAAATGGCGGAAAACAAGGTCGTAGCATACTTCTGTAAGTCCTGGGGGAGAACTGACTCAGGGACTCAGTTTGAGGTTATTTCGTCTACTGCGGTCCTCTAGGTCGGCGAGCTTGTCCCTGATCCATGCTGTGTCATCTTTTTGGTCGTTGTAGGCATCCACTAGATCGTTCACTGTATGTGCACATTCGGATAGTTTGGCCTCTAAGTGGTTAACCTTGGCCCCCATTTGGTGCATATCTTTAGACATGCTGCTGAACATAGAGGAAAGGTTAGCCATGAGGGCAGATTGAAGGGACATCAGCATGTCCTTCATGGTCGTGTCAAGGACCGGCTGGCCTAGTGTGGGGAACGAGGCTATATGAAGTTGCTGGCTGCAGTCAGCGTCTGGGGCCTGTATGATGTTACTCACAGTGTCCAGCGTGTGTTGAGGCGAGTCCAGTCTCATCCTGGCTTTTGCAGGGTTGGCAGTCGATGGACTGGTCCTGGGAGAGGCAGGGGGTGAGAGGTGCGCTGCTCCTCCGTGGGCGTCTACTGGGTCTGCATCGGGTAGATCTGTGTATGCCCCTGAGTCGGGATGTGCTGTGGCGCCGGCGCCATCTTGAAGCTCTCCTCCATGCGGCGCCGGCCTGAGGAAAAAATCTGTGAGCTTCTGCGGCTGCCTTTTTTCTTTGCGCTTGCGCTGCATGTTGCTCCGGCGGTTCCTGAAGCGAAGTGGCTTCGGATAGGTGACGGATGGAGCCTGGAAACAGTTCGGTCGTCGCTGATTCCCCGGGTGGCACAGAGAGCTCTAGGCTGAAGCCGCCATTCAGAGCGCTCGCAAGCCACGCCCCCCTGGGTAACCCTTATCTTGAAACCTTCTTCCTATCGTGTTTGCTAGGATCATGAAGTCTTCTTCCATTGTACAATTCCTCTTTATCCTTATTAATTGTCCCTTCGGTATGTTAAACAGCCAGGGTTTAAAATGGCAACTTTTGATGGATAGGTAACTGTTCCTATCAACATCCTTAAAATGTATTTTTGTTAGTAGTTGGTTTCCTTCTTTTCTAATATTGAGGTCCAAAAAGTCAATTTCCTTCACATGTATGTTCCATTGCAATTGGATGTTTCTACCATTATCATTCAGGTTATTGAGAAAGGTCAGCAAAGAATCCTTGCTACCATTCCATATGATTAACAGGTCATCTATGTACCTTTTGTACAATGTCAGTTCAGGGGGCATATTAGTATATATCCTATCCTCTTCCCATTGAGCCATAAAGGCGTTGGCTACGCTGGGTGAAAACCTTGCTCCCATGGCAACCCCTGTTGTCTGCTTATAATATGACTGATTGTGCCAGAAATAGTTGTTTTTCAAACAAAAGTCTATACACTTTACTAGGTATTTCCATTGTAAGCACTGCAGTGGGTTGAAATGTTTTAGAACCCATTTTGTTGCCTCACATGCCTGGTGATGTTTAATAATTGTATACAAAGAGGATACATCTGCTGTTGCCAGCAGGCTCCTTCCTTCTAGTACTGGTATAATTTTAATGACTTGTAATACATGTTTAGTATCCTTCAGAAAAGCTTGGGTGGATTGAACCGCTGGCTGTAAAAAAGAGTTGATGTATTGGCCCATTCTTGCTGTAAGGGAATCTATCCTATTAACTATTGGCCGGTTTTCTACCGGTATTCTACATGATTCGGGGACTAGATATTTAGCCTCCTTTTTACTTAGTATATCCTTTTTTGTGCCAAGGTGTACAAGTTTCTCCAATTATTTTTTATATTGGACAGTAGGGTTCCCTCTTAGCTTCATATAGGTGGACTGATCTTCTAGTTGCCTGTTGATTTCTGTCAAATATTTTACTTTAGATTGTACCACGACTCCACCCCCTTTATCAGCCGGTCGAATGACTAGATTTTTTCTACTCATTAAGGATTGTATTCCTTTCTTTATATGAATAGGATCAGCAATTTTCTTTATTTTCAAACTTTCAAGATCTTGAAGTACCAATTTCTTGAACACATCAATATGTTGGTTATCATGTACCTGTGGATTGAATAATGACTGATTTCTTAGCTTGCTGTGTACTGTCCTTGTAGTATCTGTCCCAGTCATTCCGGAACAGTTACGCGGATTACTCTTAAGGTACTTTTTTATATTTATTTTCCTCACATATTTCTGAATCCCAATGTAGGTGTCAAATTTATTCAGGTTCTTGATAGGTGCATGTTTCAGACCTGTATCCAGTACTTATGATTTCTTCCGGAGTAAGGGTCTGTCCACTCAAATTGAATATTCCTTCCCCTATTGGTCTCTTTTTCTCTTGGGGTCTCTTACCCGCTCTGCATCCTCTCTTGCATCTTCGTTTCCAGGTGATTCTTCTCTCGGTCTCCTCCTCGGTGAGTGGGGAGGTTCTTGTGGTCTCCTCCTTGGTGATCGCTGTTGTTCTTGACCTCTTCTTCTGGGTGTATGGTCCCTCCTGTCCCTGTCTAAAAAAGACCCTCAATGATAGTCAGACTGCGGTGGTTGATAGTGTGGTGATTCTCCATAATTCCTAATAGGGTCATATCTATTATATGTTGGCACATGGCTTCTTTCCCTATACCCATACTGATCTCGTTGGTGGCGGCCCCACGAGTCACCAGATTGTCTCTCATTCCAGTTCCAGTTTGAATAAGGTTTCTTAGGCTGTCTTTGCCAGGGTCTTCTAAAGTTATTCCTTTGAGTTTGTTGCCAATGTTGCTGTGCATACGGTAGTTGTGGTGTGTATGGGGGTCGAACCCCTCTATGATCATTATGCCTTGGTGTGTTAGGATACTCATCTCTTCTATCTCTTCTTGGGGGTGCTCGATCCTGTGAAGTGTTGGGCACATCCTGTTGGATCCTAACTTCTCTCACCGGTGTAGAATGTGCTGATGTAGAATGTAATTCTTCAACTTTGTTCTGCCATTTGAAGATTTGATTTGCTTTATAATCTGCCATGTCTCTTTGATATTTTTTGGTTTTCCTTTGCTGTACTTCTAAGTCCTTAGTTATTAGCTCTTTATTGAGTTGAGTGGAGTGTTTTTTGAACTCTACCGAGTCAATATATGGATCTAATTCAGTTCTTAGTTCTGTGATTTGTTGGTCTATTATTCTCATTTTTCTTTGTTTCCTTTTCAGCAGAAACTTAAGTCCCTCTAGGCCAGTGGGTCTCAACTTCGGTCCTCGGGACCCACCAACAGGCCAGATTTTAAGTATTACCTTGGGGAGATGCAGATTAGAATGCTGCAATCACTGAGCAGCAAATGATATCACCTGGGATGTATTTCAGTTATCCTGCAAACCTGGCCTGTTGGGGGGTCCCGAGGACCGGAGTTGAGAACCACTGCTCTAGGCTCTTATTATTCAAAAACTCAAACCACTCCTGTAATGAGTCTCTATCAGAGAGGCCATCATTCGGTGGTAATTCCCATCGGAGTCTCCTGGGGACCATGTTTTCTTTAATATACTGTTCAAATGTATGGATGTCCCACCATAGATTCACTTTTTTTTCCATATTGTGTCCTAGTTTACGCATAGTGCTCTCAATATTATTTGTAGCGGCATTGGACTGTGCACTAAATGCCTCTTCCAAGTTGACCTGTCTCTGGTCAATAATAACATAATAATAATAATAACAAACAAAAAAAGACGGAATTTATAGCTACATCTACTGGACAGACACATTCGATCAAAGAATTTATCGGATGCAGTACGGAAGGGGTGGTTTACGTATTACAATGTACCTGTAACCTACAATATGTAGGTAGAACAAAGAGAGCTCTCAAAGTGAGAGTTAAAGAACATTTTGCAATAGCACATAATAGGGACCCCCCTCACCTACAGTTATGGGCTATAGAGAAATACAATAAGCCATATAGGGGTGATCACAAAATTAGGACCCTTAGCCAAAAGGAATACAGATGGATCTACACCCAGGGCACTCTTATGCCCAGGGGTATGAATGTAGAATTCAATCTGAATTGTTTTTGAGTAATTATTGATATTTAGACCTTTATTACTTATTACCCATACTTTATGTTTAAAGTTAGATCTACGTGGTATGTTGTTTTGTTATGTAGACCTGTATATGTGTCTTCCTCCCGCTCTTTTTCCGGTATTAGTGCTTAATTTAATTTTCTATTCACACCTTACCATTCAGTGCGTCCAAATGGATTTCATAATATGATTTATTTATGATACATTTTTGATCGGAGGTTGGGCCCACCCTTATGAGGATCGCATTATTATGCCTTTATTCATTTAACCTCTTTAAAGTTTAATCATACTTTTTATCAGTATATCTTGATCCTGCATCAACCTAGTTATTCGTTCAAGTTTCAGGGGGATAAAATGACTTTATTATATGGGCTGCAGTGATGCTGCTGTGTAGGCGCTTGCACACTTATTTACACATTTTTCTTTCACGATCATATATAGTTATGATCTAGTGCCAATATATAGCTACGGTCCACACTTGGTGATGATCTTTCATTAGATTGCATCATTGGTGCCTGTATTGACATATTCCTTATGGGAATTACTTTGTTTTACGATTTTGCCGATTCACAGGCTGCATAAGGAAGGCGCTGAGCCACCGGAAAAATGGCCGCTGTAAAATGAAGGACACCATCTACAATAAAATGGCCGACGGAACGGTCTGGTTACTTAGTATTGCTACATATTTTTGATAGTTTTATTCCAACCCCCTCACTTTAGTTTATATACCATCACAACAAGTTCACTTACTGATCTATTATTATTAGCCCCACCGGATTAGTAATTTTATCCTGCAAGTCACTCTCTCGAGATGCTTAGATACTGAGTGTATGCAAAGTAGGCTGTGTAGACGTCTACGCATGAGCGGCCAGTGACTACAACAAAATGGCCGATGGGACAGGAACAACATCCAATCCATTTACCCTGATGAAGTCACGTGACGTGACGTAATGCGTAGGACATGGTCGGATCGCACAGAACTACCGGAAACACAGTGAGAGGCGGAATTTCGCCGCTGTGGTTTTATTTACATGCGCTGTTTGATTTGTTTCATGTAAGCAGGCATTTGTGTTTTAATAAATGTAACTTTTTTAAATATACTACACTATGGGGGCATCTTTGCTTTTCTCCATATATATTTGAGTGGCACTATTCTGCCAGCTAGGAGCGGAGAGTGGAGGAACGGAGGTAACAGCTCTAAAGGAGAAAAAACCCCAAGGAGTGGTGGAGGACTAATGCTTGTTTGAGCCATCTCTGAGGTGAGAGTTCTGTGAGCACAGGGAGAGCAGCACTATCACAGCAACCAGTTTGGTGGTGTACAGTGAAGACCCCCCAGACTGGCTTCTCCTGCACCATTGGAGCACCTATATGTTGTTTGAGCACTTTAATGCACAAAGTCACTTTGGAGTAGAAATACATCAATCAGGCTATAGACTTTATTGTTTTGTTTGATACCATAAGTACAGAGATCAGATGGAAGACTTTTAAAAGTACTTTCGGATGAAAGGCTATCTCTGTATTAGAGGACTATTTATTACCATACGTCTCATTGGATCATTGAATATCTCTGCGATATAGCTGTTATTATTTGTTATGTTTATTTATTTATTTTTATTTGTGGTATCTACACTAAGCTTTATGTGGTTTGCACGGTGGCACTTTATCACACCAGTCTATAGATTTATCGTTGACGTTGTAAGAATGCATATATGATATATGAAGATTGGTCAGATTGCGCAGCATCATCACCTGTAAAAGGCCACGGCCAATTTACACTACTGTGCAAAGGTTTTAGGCAGGTGTGAAAAAATGCTGTAAATTTTAGAATGTTTTCAGAAATAGAAGTGTTATTTGTTTATTTTTATCAGTTAACAAAATAAAATGGTAAATGAACAGAAGAGAAATCCAAATCAAATACTTGGTGTGGCCATCCTTTGCCTTCAAAACAGCATCAATTCTTCTAGGTTCACTTGCACACAATTTTTTAAGGTACTCAGTCGGTAGGTTGTTCCAGACATCTTAGAGAACTTACCACAGATCTTCTGTGGATGTAGGCTGCCACAAATCCTTCTGTGCCTTAATGTAATCCCAGACAGTCTCAATAATGTTGAGATCAGGGCTCTGTGGGGGCCAAACCATCACTTCCAAAATTTTTTGCTCTTCTTTATGCTGAAGATAGTTCTTAATGACATTGCTGTATGTTTGGGTTTTTTGCCCTACTGTAGAATGAATTTGGGGCCAATCACATGTCTTCCTGATGATGGCATGATGGATAAGTATCTGCCTGTATTTCTCAGCATTGAGGACACCATTGATCCTGACCAAATCTCCAACTCAATTTGCAGAAATGCAGCCCCAAACTTGCAAGGAACCACCACCATGCTTCACTGTTCCCTACAGACACTCATTATTATACCACTCTCCAGCCCTTTGGTGAACAAAACTGCCTCTTGCTACAGCCAAATATTTCAAATTTTGGCTCATCAGTGCAGAGACATGCTGCCATTTTCCTGCACCCCAGTTCCTATGTGTTTGTGCATAGTTGATTTGCTTAGCCTTGTTTCCATGTAAGAGGTATGTTCTTTTGGCAGCAATTCTTCCATGATGACCATTTCTGGCCAGATTTTTCAGGACGGAAGATGGGTGTACCTGGGTTCCACATGTTTCCACCTGTTCTGTGCTGATGGCACTGCTGGTGTACATCGTCCAATGTAGAAGGGAAGTAAGCATAATGTGTCATAATTTTCTCCATTGTTTCCTTGGCTGACCACTGTGTCTATGGTCCTCAACAATGCCTGTTTCTCTGTGCTTTTCAAAAGAGCTTGAACAGCACATCTTGAAACCACAGTATGCATTAAAATCTTTGCCTGAGAGAGACCTTTTTGACGCAGTATAACTATCTTGTTTCTTGTTGCTGTGCTCAGTCTTGCCATGGTGTATGACCTGTGACATGAAACTGTCTTCCACAATCTCACCTTAGTAGCAGAGTTTGGTTGTTCCTCACCCAGTTTTAAGCCTCCAACACAGATATTTCTGTTCTAGTTAATAACTGTTTTTCAACCTACATATGAAATTGATGATCATTGGCCCCTGCTTGGTATAATTAGTTTATACTACACCTGATTCTAATCCTACAAAATTCCTGACTTTAAGCTACAGAATTTGGAAGGTGTCCACATTGTGACGAAACCATTCCAGGTGGAAGTGACGTCTTTCCTGTCATTGCGTGTCTTAGCTGTTTTATGCCTGTTGATATCGACTCAATTGTAAGTGCAACACTTTTAAATAAATCCCGCTCCTGTTACGTTATTACACTATCTGCGGCCTTTATTTTCATATACCGTGATCGGATGCGGATGAGTTCGGGCTGTCTACCCATAATGTTGCAGTTCCCCTGACGGATTCACGGGATAGAGTTTCAGATACTTCAGTGGAGGAATCAGATTTATCTCAGGCATATCCTGACCCCCCATAATAGGTGGTCATGGGGCTCTGGTAAAAGCATATCCCATATGGTGGTGGAGTTTACACAGTGGTGGTGGAGTGCGGTGGACGTTTTAAGAACTCGTTAACTTTGATCTCACCTGGATTATTTAATTTCACTATGTACCATTATTATTATTATTATTTTTATGGATGCTATATGAACTGCCATATCACTCTACTTTTTCGCTTGGATATTTTATTGTTGATATTTATGTTACTTTAGTTCCTTTTAGCGCTACACAGTTTTAATAATTAGCATGAGAGATCTAACTGATCCAGAGTAAAGGGATCAGTAGATCTCTTTCATGCCGCCTGTCAGAACGGGAAACTGCCGTGTTTACATTGGCGGTTCCCCATGCTGGCTCTCTCACAGACGATTGTGGGTCACTGGCGGACATCGAGTCCGCTTGACCCACGGCACCGCTCAGGGAGCGCCCGCCCGGCGATTCGTGGGAACATGCCACTTTGCTGCCATCTTTCTACGCAAAGCAGTTGGCAATACACCCCAGGTTATTCCTTCCTTTAATAAAGATGTTCACAGTGTGCTTCATTGAATCAAAATATATTTTTTATACTTGATGAATTGGAACTTATAGAAAGTCTGCTCAAATACATATTTCTGTTTTTGGCTTTGGTTGTTTTCGGATGTCTATCCCTTCCCTATAGAACCATATAGCCTACCACTCATAAAAAAGTCACCTCAAACAACCTCAAAATACAAAAACATTTTAGAAGGCAGCAAAAACTTACCTTATTGTCATTTTTGTACCTCCTTTTCCATATCTTTCCTTTTTTTCACAAATTGGTTTGCACATATTTTGTTAAAAGTGCTTTTTCAAAAATGCTAAGTGCCAGTGCCAAACTTGTATTCTTTTGATGTTTGCTTTTTTTCATTTACTCTTTGGTAGACACCTGCCTGTGAATCTACATTCTTTAGTTTGTATTGGTATGACACAAAAAAGTGGAGAAACAAAACAACATATCTGACACATTCCATGCAAAACTCCAAAATGGACTGGACAAAATTATTGGTACCCTCAATTTAATATTTGGTAGCACCAGGGCCGGATTATAAGTATCATGGGCCTGGTGCTGAGGATTTTGGTGGGCCCATGAGTTACATATCAATCATGTTTACACACACAGAGCAGGGCTGGACAGCATCAATGACTCACTGGGCTGGGCCTATCTTAAGGTAGGGGCCTGGAGTTACAGCTCCAATAGCCCCTATGTTAATCCAGCCCCTGAGTAGCACACCCCTTGGAAATAATAACTGATATCAATTGCTTCCTGTAACCATTAATGAGTTTCTGGGGTCTCTCAGATTGGAAGGGTTCCTTTTCCCAATGGATGTTTTGAGACCTCTACACAGGTGCGCTATGGGATTTAGATCAGGAATCATTGCTGGCCAGTTTAGTGCACTCCAGCACTTTGTCTTAAACTATTCGGGGTGCTTTGGGTCATTGTCCTGCTGTAAGACCCAAGAACTGACAGTGACCCAACTTTCTGACACTGGGCCCTACATTGCACCCCCAGAATTCTTTGTTAGTCTTCAGATTTCATAATGCCATGAACATGGTTAAGACATCCAATGCCTGAAGAAGAAAAGCAACCCCAAAACATGAGTGAACATCCACCATGTTTGACTGTAAGAACTGTATTCAATTCTTTAAAGGCGTCATTTCTTTTTCTGAAAACAGTAGAATGATGGGCTTTTCCAAAAAGCTGTCCACGGCACACTCTCCCAAAAGGATGTTGGCTTCTTCAGGTAAGTTTTGGCAAACTCTTTGATCAGTTTTTCTCTTTCATCCATGTCCAGGGAGATTAGCTACAATGCCATGGGCTGTAAACTTCTTGACAATGTTGCGCACAGTGGACACAGGAACATTAAGATCTCTGGAGCATCACAAACTTGGAATGCAATTATTTCTTACTATTTTGAGAAGGTGCCAAGAGTTTTTTCCAGTCCATTTTTGAATTTTCGGGTGGAATGTGTCAGTTTGGTTTTTTGTTTCTGTACTTTTTTGTGTCATACCAATATAAACAAAAAAAATAAAAATGAGAATGCCTCAACATTTATAATTGCAACAATTTTCTGTGCGAAGTGGTGCATTATCTGACAGAAGTGCAGGGGCTGGCAATATTTTTGGCCATAACTGTATAAAGAATCAAGCTATCATAGGAAAACTACGCTTACACAATATATGTATTGCATTACTCAACTTAAAAATAAAGAAACACATAGCGGAGGAGAGTAAAAAAAAAACAAAGGAATTCTTTAAATATATTAATAATAAAAAGGCAAAATCAGAGCACATTTCACACTTGAAGGATGATAATGGGAGGATGGTTACAAATTGACACAGGAAAGGCAACGGTATTGAATACCTTCTTTTCCTCAGTTTTTACACAGGAAAGGGAGGGGTTTACCAACCACAACCATATGGTTAGTACCACAGCACAGGACATACCTTTGTGGCTAACGGAGGCTGGAGTCAAAGAAAATCTAGATAAACTCAATAAAAATGTAAATCACCAGGACTAGATGGCTTACATCTGAGAGTTCTCAGTGAACTCAGTCAGGTTATAGCCAGGCCATTGTTCATAATATTTGTGGATAGTATAATGACGGGAGTGGTGCCAGCGGTTTGGAGGAAAGCCAATGTGGTGCCAATATTTAAAAAAGGGCAGAGACATATTCCTGGGAATTACAGGCCAGTCAGCCTAACATCAATAGTGGGTAAGTTATTGGAGTGGATAATTAGAGACTATATCCAAAAATTAACTGAAGAGGGTAACATCATTAGCAGTAATCAGCATGGGTTTATGAAGGGTCATTCCTGCCAGACAAACCTACTAACATTCTATGAGGAAGTGAGTGGCCATATAGATAGGGTGGAGTTCAATGGATGTGGTGTACCTGGATTTTGCAAAAGCTTTTGGCACAGTTAACCATAAACGCTTGATTTACATGCTAAGATATGCAGGTATAGACCATAAGGTTTGTTCTTGGGTAAAGAACTGGTTACAGGGGCGTGTCCAAAGGGTGGTGATGTACTCAGACTGGAGTGATGAGTGGGGTACCCCAAGGATCCATTTTGGGACCAATATTATTCAATTTATTCATTAATGATCTAGGGGAAGGGATTAACAGCTCTGTCTCAATTTTTGCTGACGATACAAAAATAAGCAGGGTAATAACATCACAGCAGGATATTGACATTCTACAGAATGACCTGAACAAATTAACAGAGTGGGCGGACAAATGGCAAATGAGGTTCAATGTAGATAAATGTAAAGTAATGCACTTGGGGGCAAAAAACATAAAAGCACAGTACTCTCTACGGGGATAGCCTCTGAGGGAATCAAGAATGGAGAAGGATCTGGGGGTCCTAGTAGATGACAGAATGAGGAATAGCATGCAATGTCAAGCAGCAGCAACCAGAGCAGGTAGAATATTAGCATGCATAAAAAAAAGGGATTTGCTCCAGGGACAAAACTATAATTCTGCCACTATATAAAACCCTGGTTAGGCCACATTTGGAGTATTCGGTCCAGTTCTGGTCACCAGTCCTCAGGAAGGATGTACTGGAGCTGGAGAGAGTCCAAAGGAGGGCAACTAAACTGATAAGGGGAATGGAAGCCCTTACTTATGAGGAACGACTGCAGGAGCTAAATTTATTCTCTTTGGAGAAGCGACGCTTAAGAGGGGACATGATTGTGATCTATAAATATCTCAATGGGGATCCTAGCATAAAAGAGAAACTGGTTAGTCTCAGGAAATGTAGGACGACAAGGGGACACACACTGAGACTGGAAGAAAAGCAGTTTAATCTGAGAATGCATAGGGGGTTCTTCACTATTAGGGCAATAAGATTGTGGAACGCTCTACAACAACCAGTAGTGACTGCGGGTAGTATGGACATATTCAAAAAACTATTGGATGTTTATCTCAATGAGAATAACATACAGGGGCATGGGTACTGACTGACAGGAGTACACCTACAAGGGTTGAACTGGATGGACTATTCCTTTTTTTCAACCTTGACTGCTATGTAAAGTGGTATTAAACCCAAAACCAAAAATGTAGTATTTTGCAGCTTATCAATCATTAGATGTGGCTGCAATAGTTTTCATTTTTTGGGCTTTTCTTCCCTCTGTTTTTACCAGGTATGCTGGCCAGTAACACATCTCCTGCATTAAAGCCAAATTCCAGCTAATACTTTTTAAGTAGTTACAGCAAACAGTTTTGTTCCTTTTTAGATAATTGTTTTTAGATAATTAAATAAAAGCTGACCATTGTACGCACCCCTGTTAGTGGTAAATAGTTTGTCTCAACACTCTAACTGCTACATCTGAAGGACAGCTTGTTCTGTTGAAAAACAACAGACTTACTGAAAATAAAAGAAAGAAAGCCTAAAAATTTTAATGCAGCCACCACATCTAAGAATTGGTAAGCTGCAATATAATACATGTTTGCGTTTGGGTTTAATCCTGCTTTAATAATTTTTCAAGTAGTAGTAATATCTTACTTACCTAACTCTGATACCCATTTCATTATATTTAGTCCTTTAAAAGCCAGAAGATTTCTTCTCTTCCAATAAAAGATTGTTCTACAGTAGCTGGCCTATGAAAAGGCATAGAAAAACTTTGGCAGCTTTTGTTTTTGCTAATTATCTCTCTACCAAAATGTACAGATTACAGTAAGTACATCAGCTGTGAGTTTGTTAATAGAAGCTTGGTACTTGCTCTGGTCTTTTCTGCACATGAATGATTCATACATCAACAACTGCAATAAAATGCTGCTTTGAAGGACTGAACTGCTGGAGAATCAATATCTACTGTTGTCAATGGACTGCAGAAATACTCAGCACTGGCTATAGCAGTTCAAAATACTTCCATGGTTTGTTGTTTAGGGCAATGACAAAAACCACATACAGCTCACTTCTTTTCAGTCTGCAAATCAATATTAAGCTGTGGAATGATTCCTGCGTAGCTTCACGCTTGTTTCCAGATTGAAAAGCGTATCAGATATTAAACAAAGGGGTGGCCACCAGGTAGCTGAATAGTCTTGAAGTAGATTTACAACACAAGGGAATTATTGCAAGCTTCCAAAAGAAAAGATGAACCAACACATTATGAAGTTACAAACTTGGCAATACTGGCTGACTGGCTAGTTATCATGTTTAAAATATAATGTATGTATAATGTTGCTAATGTGTGTAAAGCAAACGCAAGCCATCACATCATTTCAACAGCAAAACTTTAAAACTCCTACATTGCCCACTAAAATATCTTAAAACCCCTACCATTCATGACAAGGGATGGCAAACTGATTATGACAGCATGGATCTGCTTCTGTGCTTGCCATGAAGAAACACACAGGGACTGACAGGATCACCAAGTGTTTGCTGATACCTATTAAAAATATAGAAAAAATAATATTTAATAAAGCTAATATGGGCAGATGAATGTATTTTTGCAATGCCATTATCCAGGATAACAATGATCACAAGATGAGACCCCTCTAAACACCCTAAGGCAGTAATCCTCCCCTACCTTTGCTACCAACATCAGTAACAGAACCGTAGCACAACAGTAGCTTGACACAGGCTCCCAATATATTTATATAAATGTGTATAGTGCATATAGTTTATTTATATCTATTGGTTTAAGCTTTCTGTTGTTGCTAATTTATAAATATAAAAGTAGTATTTTATTCTTCACCTAGTATTCAGTTGCTGCATCTCCTAAAATGGGGAAAACATGCTATTTCTAGCTTCAACAACAGGTGAGAAACAGTAGTTCTTCTCTTATGTACTATAAGTAAATGAATATGAGGAATATCAAAATAGCCAGAATGAGTATCTTCATGGATAGCTGGGACTCTCCACAAGCTGCAGTTCTAACTGCCTAATTGTTGTTTTTCACCTGGATCTGAGTTATATACCCTTTTTTATTCTTCTTAATCATTGTCATCTGATTTCTTACTGTGAGTTTATTTAGTAATAGTACTGTAGGCTGGTCCAAAAGTAGACAGATCACCAGGATAAGATATTATTTTCTCACCGTTGACCAATATCTGTGAAGTCATTAGTGAGATTCTGATGATGAAGTCCAGGACAGTGAAGAAAAATTTGAGGCACAAAATGCTCCATGGAGACATAGCATCTAGATGTCATGTGGCAGAATCAGCCTAAGATTCTATGTAGGCCTGCCAGAGACCAGTAACTGAGGGTTCCGGGGGCCCAGGCCACCCAGGTCTTTGACCCAGTTCAATAATTTATAGTGTTTCCTTGGAGGCTTATGATTCCAAATTAATTTTGATATAATCTATGCTAGTTGCTGGAAGAGAGAGACCAAGGCGATTGGTAAGGTTTAAAAGGAAGGAAGGATTCCATTTTGACAACATTTTAACTAAGCAGGTGTGAGACTAAATATCCCATTTTAAGAAATCTTGTTTGGTAGATTCCAAAGAAGGATGATAATAATAGCATACATTAAATCAATAGAAATCCAACAGAAAGGGAGAGATTACCTCTTATTTTAAGGTGGGAAAAAGAGATGATAACTCTTTCAACAGGTTGCAAAATGATATGTCTGGGTGTATAATCTAAAATGATAAGTCATCTGTGTATTTTGCTTTTATGGGTTTCTGAGTTAACTCAAAGGTCAATAATTTCTGATTGGGATCTAAGGTGGCATAAATAGGGTTCTAAATAGAGTTGAGTGGACACCTGGATGTTCGGGTTCGTCTGGTTCAGCCAAACTTCGCGGAAAAGTTTGGGTTCGGTACCGAACTTGACCTTAACTTGACCCCGGACCCCGAACCCCATTGAAGTCAAGGGTGACCCAAACTTTTGGGCACAAAAATGGCTGTAAAAAAGTCCTGGAGTGGTCTAGAGGGTTGCAAAAGGAAGCAAAATTGGGGTAAGGAGTAGGACAAGTGCCCTACAAACAAATGTGGGTAGGGAATTAACTTAAAATCACAAAAAAATAAATAAAAATGGGAGGAGGAGGTGGCTGTGGAGTAGGAGCCTAGAGGTTGACTAGGCCTAGACCGTGGCAGTATAGGTGGAAGTGGCAGTGGAGAAGAAGGAGGAGGAGGAGGAGGTAGCCAACACTGTTATTTGTTTGTTTTTGTTTTTTTCTAATTGGGGTAGCCCCCAAAATATTGAGACATATTAAAAAAACAAGTATACCAATGGCTATGTGAGGCCGGTCTAAATGTCTATTCTGCACAAGGTACAGACAAGTCTTGTGGGATCCATGCCTTGTTCATTTTAATAAACGTTAGCTTGTCCTAGTTGGCTGTGCACAGGCGGCTGCGCTTGTCTGTGATAGCGCCCCCTGCCGTGCTAAACACACGTTCAGACAATACACTGGATGCAGGGCAGGCCAGCACCTCCAAGGCATAAAGGGCAAGCTCAGGCCATGTGCCCAATTTGGAGACCCAGCAGTTGAATGGGGCAGACACATCTGTCAGTACGTGTAGGCGTGTGCACACATACTGTTCCACCATGTCGCTGAAATGCTGCCTCCTGCTAAGACGTTGCCTATCAGCTGGTGGTGCTGTTTGTTGTAGCGGGCTGCTGACAAAGCATTTCGACATTTCAGCTATGCTAACCCTGCCTTCTGAGGTGCTGGCGGTGCCACAGCTGTGTTGGCGACCTCTTCCTCCTCCTCCGCCTTTGCCTTGTGCTTCCACAGAGCCCCCGGTGTCATTTGGGAATGCCCTCAGCAGCGCGTCTACCAGTGTGCACTGGTAGTCGCGCATCTTCCAATCAAACTCCAGTGAGGGAATTAAGGACGGCACATAGTCCTTGTAACAGGGATCCAGCAGGGTGGCCACCCAGTAATTGGCACAAGTTAAAATGTGGGCAACTCGGCTGTCGTTGAGCAGGCACTGCAGCATGTAGTTGCTCATGTGTGCCAGGCTGCCCAGAGGCAAAGACAAGCTGTCCTCTGTGGAAGGTGTATCATCTGTGTCCTCCGTATCCCCCCAGCCACGCTCCAGTGATGCCCACGAGCTGCGTTGGGTGCCACCCTGCTATGAACTCGGTTCCTCCTCCTCATCATCATCATCTTCCTCGCCCTCCTCATCCTCCAGAACTGTGCCCTGGCTTGAAATTTTTTTACCTGGCCTATGCTGGTGCAGGAACCCACCCTCCGAGCCACTTGTGAATGACTGGCCTGATAACCGTAGAAATGACCCCTCTTCCTCCTGTGCCACATCCTCTTCCATCATCGCTCAAAGTGTTTTTTCAAGGAGACATAGAAATGGGATAGTAACGCTTAGAACTGCGTCATCGGCACTGGCCATGTTGGTGGAGTACTCAAAACACCGCAATATGGTACACAGGTCTCGCATGGAGGCCCACTCATTGGTGGTGAAGTGGTGCTGTTCCGCAGAGCGACTGACCCGTGCGTGCTGCAGCTGAAACTCCACTATTGCCTGCTGCTGCTCACACAGTCTCTCCAGCATGTGCAAGGTGTTTTTCCACATTGTAGGCACGTCGCATAGGAGGCGGTGAGTGGGAAGGCCGAAGTTCCGCTGCAACACAGACAGGCGAGCAGCAGCAGGGTGAGAACGCCGAAAGCATGAACAGACGGCCCGCACTTTATGCAGCAGCTCTGACATATCCAGGTAGTTTTTTAGAAATTTCTGCACCACCAAATTAAGCACATGCGCCAGGCAAGGGATGTGTATCAAACCGGCTAGGCCCAGAGCTGCTACGAGATTTCGCCCATTATCGCACACCACCAGGCCGGGCTTGAGGTTCAGTGGCAACAACCACTCATTGGTCTGTTGTTCAATGCCCATCCACAGCTGCTGCACAGTGTGGGGTTTATCCCCCAAACATATCAGTTTTAAAACAGCCTGCTGTCGTTTCCCCCTGGATATGCTGAAGTTGGTGGTGAAGGTGTTACGCTGAGCGGATGAGGAGATGGTAAAGGAGGAGGAGGAGGAAGTGCAGTAGGAGGCAACAGGAAGCAAAGAGAAATGCCCTGCAATCCTCAGTGGCGGAAGGACATGCGCCAAATGGCTAGCCGCCTCAGGCCCACCCACCACTACATTTGCCCAGTGTGCAGTTAGCAAGATATAGCGTTCCTGCCCGTGCTTACTGGTCCACGTATCAGTGGTTATGTGGACTTTGCCACAGATGGCGTTGCGCAGTGCACACTTGATCTCGTCCCCGACTTGCTTGTGCAGGGAAGGGATGGCTCGTCTGGAAGAGTAGTGGTGGCTGGGGACCACGTACTGTGGGACAGCCACCGCCATCAGGTTTTTAAAACTGTCCGTGTCCACCAGACGGAATGACAGCATTTCAAAGGCCAGGAATTTTGAAATGCTGGCATTCAGGGCCAGGGATCACAGGTGGGTAGGGAGGTACTTCCTCTTTCTCTCCAGTGTTTGGGAGATGGAGAGCTATAAGCTTCCATGGGACCCTGTGGAAATGCTTGGGGACAGTAGCGGACATGGTGGCGTTGCTGTCACATGCTCTGTTTACTGGGTGGCAGGTGACACTGGCACTGTAGAAGTGGAGGAAGAGGCCAAGGCAGCAGCAGAAGAGAAAGCAAGAGGAGGCCGAGACCTTTCTTGGATTTTGAGGTACTTATTCCACTGCAGCAAGTGCTTTGAATTTAGATGCCTGGTCATGGAGGTTGTGCTCAGGTTTAGAACATTTGTGCCTCGCTTCAGCCTCTCATTGCATAGTGTGCAAACCACTTGTGTCTTGTAGTCAGCACATTGTCTGAAGAACTGCCACACCGGGGAGCGCCTTTGAGCTGCCTTTGGTGTGGTACGTCCCTGGGTGCAGTGGGTAATAGCAGGCATACTGTCTAGGGGACGCTCACTCCGCTTTTGCAACCTGCTTCCTCTTTTGCTGTGCTGGTGCCTCTGTGCGACCACCACCTCTTCCTCCAAACTGCACACATCACTCGCATGACCTTCATTCCATGTGGGGTCTAGGACCTCATCATCCTCCACATCATCTTCCACCCACCCTTCACCACTACCCTCCTTGTCAGTCTGCACACTGAGGAAAGCCGCAGCAGTTGGCATCTGTGTTTCGTCATCATCAGAGACATGCTGCGGTGGTGTTTCCATGTCCTCATCCTGCAACAGAAGTGGTTGGGCATCGGTGCACTCAATGTCTTCCACTTCTGGGGCAGGGCTATGTGGATGGCCCTCGGAAAGCACACTAGCAGAGTCATCAAAAAGCATAAGAGACTGCTGCATGACTTGGGGCTCAGACTGCTTGGCTGATTTACAAGGGGCTGAGGTAAAAGACAGATGGCCATGGGGCTCAGGTGCCAACTCTGAGCTTTCATCAAGGGCATGTGGTGCGAGACAATGTGAAGGAAATGGAGGCATTGTCAGCCACCCAATCTACTATCGCCTGTACTTGTTCTGGCCTCACCATTCGTTGAGCGCCATTCGGGCCTACCATATAACGTTGAAGGTTCTGTCGGCTACCTGAGGAAGGTGTTTCACTTGTGCGTGTAGCTGGCACAGATCGACCACGTCCTCTCCTTGCAACTGGAGCTTCAGTAACGCCACCAACACAAGCAGCACCAGCAGCACCAAGACCACGACCACGTCCCTTATTTGACGCTCTCCTCATTCTGGACACAAATGTACTATGTAGCACTATTTATTAATACTAAAAAAACAAGAATAATAAATTGTTATTCTTTTTTTAAAAAAAAAAGAAAATTGTAGATGCACTTTTGCAGAAATGCACCGCTCACACCAGCAGCAGGAACCTCTCCACCGCTCACACCAGCAGCAGGAACCTCTCCCTACACCAGTATGAGATGGTTTTAGAACGATAATCTGTCTTTCACAGCACCGACAGGAACCTGTCCCTACTGCAGTATGAGATGATTTTAGAACAATAATCTCCCCCTCACAGCACCGACAGGAACCTCTCCCTAATGCAGTAGTAGATGATTTTAAAATGATAAACTCTCCCTCAGAGCACCAACAGGTACCTCTCCCTAATGCAGTAGTAGATGGTTTTAGAACAATAAACTCTCCCTCAGAGCACCAACAGGAACCTCTCCCTAATGCAGTAGTAGATGGTTTTATAACGATAAACTCTCCCTCAGAGCACCAACAGGAACCTCTCCCTAATGCAGTAGGAGATTGTTTTATAGCAATAAACTCTCCCTCAGAGCACCAACAGGAACCTCTCCCTAATGCAGTAGGAGATGGTTTTAGAACAATAAACTCTCCCTCAGAGCACCAACAGGAACCTCTCCCTAATGCAGTAGTAGATGGTTTTATAATGATAAACTCTCCCTCAGAGCACCAACAGGAACCTCTCCCTAATGCAGTAGTAGATGGTTTTAGAACGATAAACTCTCCCTCAGAGCACCAACAGGAACTTCTCCCTAATGCAGTAGGAGATGGTTTTATAATGATAAACTCTCCCACAGAGCACCAACAGGAACCTGTCCCTAATGCAGTAGTAGATGGTTTTAGAATGATAAACTCTCCCTCAGAGCACCAACAGGAACTTCTCCCTAATGCAGTAAGAGATGGTTTTAGAACGATAAACTCTCCCTCAGAGCACCAACAGGAACCTCTCCCTAATGCAGTAGTAGATGGTTTTAGAATGATAAACTCTCTCTCAGAGCACCAACAGGAACCTCTCCCTAATGCAGTAGTAGATGGTTTTAGAACAATAAACTCTCCCTCAGAGCACCAACAGGAACCTCTCCCTAATGTAGTTGTAGATGGTTTTAGAACGATAAACTCTCCCTCAAAGCACCAACAGGAACCTCTCCCTAATGCAGTAGTAGATGATTTTAGAATGATAAACTCTCCATCAGAGCACCAACAGGAACCTCTCCCTAATGCAGTAGGAGATGGTTTTAAAATCATCTCCTAGTTCTATAGGGAGGGGTTCCTGCTGGTGCTGTGAGGGATAGATTATTGTTCTAAAATCATCTCCTACTGCTATAGGGAGAGGTTCCTGCTGGTTCTGTGAGGGACAGATAATTGCTCTAAAATCATCTCCTAATTCTATAGGGAGAGGTTCCTGCTGGTGCTGTGACAGACAGATTATTTTTCTAAAATCATCTCCTAGTTCTATAGGGAGAGGTTCCTGCTGGTGCTGTGAGGGACAGATTATTGTTCTAAAATAATCTCATAGTGCTATAGGGAGAGGTTCCTGCTGGTGCTGTGAGGGACAGATTATTGTTCTAAAATCATCTCCTAGTACTATAGGGAAAGGTTCCTGCTGGTGCTGTAAGGGACGGATTATTGTTCTCAAATCATCACATACTGCTAGAGGGAGAGGTTCCTGCTGGTGCTGTGAGGGACAGATTATTGTTCTAAAATCATCTCCTACTGCTACAGGGAGAGGTTCCTGCTGGTGCTGTAAGGGACAGATTATTGTTCTAAAATCATCTCCTACTGCTATAGGGAGAGGTTCCTGCTGGTGCTGTGAGGGACAGATTATTGTTCTAAAATCATCTCCTAGTTCTATAGGGAGAAGTTCCTGCTGGTGCTGTGAGGGAAAAATTATTTTCTAAACTCGTCTCCTAGTTCTATGGGGAGAGGTTCCTGCTGGTGCTGTGAGGTACAGATTATTGTTCTAAAATCATCTCAAAGTTCTATTGGGAGAGGTTCCTGCTGGTGCTGTAAGGGACAGATTATTGTTCTCAAATCATCACATACTGCTAGAGGGAGAGGTTCCTGCTGGTGTTGTGAGGGAAAGATTATTGTTCTAAAATCATCTCCTAGTGCTATAGGGAGAGGTTCCTGCTGGTGCTGGAACCTGCCCCTAATGCAGTAATAGATGCACCAACAGGAACGTCTCCCTAATGCACTATAAGATGGTTCTGAACGCTAATGTCTCCTTCACAGGACCACAATGAAGGTCTCCCTAATGCAGTCTGAGATGGTTGTGAACGCTAATCTTTCCCTCACAGCACTGCCATGAAGCTCTCCCTACTCTAGTCTGAGACGATCTGACACGCGGCGCTATGTGACTCCAGCCTCATATAGTGGCTGGGTCACATGATGCACTGGCCAATCACAGCCATGCCATTAGTAGGCATGGCTCAGATGGCTTCTAAGGGCAAACTAGTGAAAAGCTTGTTGATTGCCCAGCAGCTATAGAAAAGGCGCCAAAAATACCCGAATACCGAACCCAGACTTTTTTTCAAATGTCCAGGTTCGGGTTCGGGGCACGAACACCCTAAAGTCCGGTACGGACCCAAACTTTACAGTCCGGGTTCGCTCAACTCTAGTTCTAAGCTAAGGACAAACATTGGTAGAGAGTGGAGGCATCTTTGTCATGTGCCATTAGATATGGGTAAACTAAACAAAAAGGTGTCATATATACCTTTGCATTAGGACAATAATATAGTGAAATAATTGAGTGAAGTGTCCAAGGGCCCACATTGATATATTTGAGTGTTTCAAGATGAATGGCCAGGTTACCCTATCAAATGCCTTCTCAGCATCAGTGAAGAGGAGCATCATGGTAGTATTGGAGTGGCAGCCCAGTGTATGGCATTGTTAGTGTGCAGGGTATTGTCCCTGGATTCCCTGGATGTGTTAAATTCTGTTTGGTCTGTGTGCATGAGGGACAGCAGGTATTTACGCATTCTGTTTGCTAGGATGTTTTTAAAATATTTTGTAAATCCATGTTGAACAGAGAAATCAGTCTACAACTGGTGAAATCAGTCGAATCCTTCTGGGGTTTGGGTATCAGTGTTATGGTTGAGGCAAGGAAGCTGGGAGTTAAAGAGCGTTGCTGCAGGTAAGGATCAGTAAGGGAGTTAAAGGCATTGCTGAAATGGGGAGCTAAAATCTGGTGGGATGTTTTGTAATAGAGAAGGACCAAACTTTTGGCCCTCATGGATTTGCCTCTTTTAAGTCCAGAGACTATATGGATGCATTCTTTTCGAGAGATTGGAGCTTCCAATACTTTATCAGTTTCTGGTTATACTATAAATAATTTCTGCAGCGCTCACACACAAGTCCTTTGTGCAAAAATAAATATAAAGTAATAAATAACATGTGTAACAATAAAACAAGATTATTGTCATACATAGAATTGAGCGAACCTCTGGAAGTTCGGGTTCTGCTGGTCCGTCCGAACTTCGGGACAAAGTCCGGGTCCGGGTCCGGACGGAACCCGAACAATCGCACGGACAACGAACCCCATCAAAATAACAATGTGTACAATAAATAATGAAATATAAATAAAAACGTGTTTCCTGAACACACACTCGCGACGTCTTTAATAAATATCATATTGGTCTTTGACTATTTCATAACCTTCGAGGTTAGAGAGCTTTTCTTACGTAGGTATATCAGAGACCTGAATTTTCTCCGTTTAGGTACTCCCGGTTTTCAAACCAGGAAGAGATAATGTTTTGTAGGGTGGTCTAAAATCGAGGGGTAAAGTCGTTACGGAAATTGAGGGAATGACTAGGAATGGACGTCGTTGCGAGAAATTGAGGGTCGAAGGAACGGAGTTGGTATT
>BLSH010448162.1:83364-95472 GCA_018402905.1 Glandirana rugosa | reverse complement strand
CCTGGACCCTCTGTGGGGCATGCCCAGGTGAGATGCCTGAAGGGTGTTGGGCCCAAGGCCCCTATCTCCTCTCCTGCCATTCAGATTATTCTTTATCTGTTTTTAAAGAAACATTCTTTTGTTGTATCACAATCCCAGTTACTACACAGATATAAGGTGGGTCAGTGCTCTTTATGTGCTACCTTTCTATTCCCCAGCATGTACTTGTCAATCATTTGTGTGATATATGATTTTCCTATTATAATATTTCAGATTTGCTTTCAAGCGATAAACCGCTTTCCTCGCCATTTAAACACCTCTGAAGAAGGATGTTTACGAAATGCATTAGGTGTTCATGTAATTAGCTGTTATTATCATGTGTTGTTGATGAAACTGTTTACAACTATTTAGAACCCATTTCCAATTCTGCTTGTTATTGTATCAATTTTCCAGTGATTTTTATATCTTTTTGAATAAACTTTTTTGTATTTTTTACTATACTTCCTTATGTGTTTAATCTATTGTGCCTACAAAGTCCCACCCTTAGAGGGAGTTCTCCAGTTTTATCTCATATTTTGGATGTGGCACTACGGGTTTCAATGTGGTGCATCCCCCTCTTTTTGTCCACAAGGTTTAGGAATGTCTATGGGAATGTTTGACCATTCTTCCAGAAACGCATTGGTGAGGTCAGGCACTGATGTTGGATGAGAAGGCCTGGCTTGCAGTCTCCACTATAATGCATCCTAAAGGTGTTTTATAGGGTTGAGGTCAGGACTCTGTGCAGGTCGGTCAAGTTCCTCCACCCCAAACTCGCTCATCCATGTCTTTATGGACCTTGCTTTGGGCACTGATCCAAATCATTTGGTGGAGGGGGGATTATGGCGTGGGGTTGTTTTTCAGTAGTTGGGTTTGGCCCCTTAGTTCCAGTGAAGGGAACTCTTAAGGCGTCAGCATACCAAGACATTTTGGACAATTTCATGCTCCCAACTTTGTGGGAACAATTTGGGGATGGCCCCTTCCTGTTACAACATGACTGTGCACCAGTGCACAAAGCAAGGTCCATAAAGACATGGATGAGTGAGTTTGGGGTGGAGGAACTTGACTGGCCTGCACAGAGTCCTGGCCTCAACCCGATAGAAAACCTTTGGGATGAATTAGAGTGGAGATTGCAAGCCAGGCCTTCTCATCCAACATTAGTGCCTGACCTCACAAACGCGCTTCTGGAAGAATGGTCAAACATTCCCATAGACACTCCTAAACCTTGTAGACAGCCTTCCCAGAAGAGTTGAAGCTGTTATAGCTGCAAAGGGTGGGCCAACTCAATATTGAACTCTACTGACTAAGACTGGGATGCCATTAAAGTTTGTGTGTGTGTAAAGGCAGGTGTCCCAATACTTTTGGTAGTATAGTGTATGTAACTATGGTGAAAACATTAGAGTGTAAGCTCTTTTGGTGCAGAGACTGATGTGACTGACTCGTGTTATCTATACAGCACTGTGGTATGTCAGAGCTATATAAATGTATAATAATGTTAGCAAATGACTGTAAGGGGATATTTGATCGTAAGCTCCTTTGGTGTAGAGAATGACATGAATGATTTAGAATTCACAATAGAGCGCTGCAGAATTTGTCAGAGATTTATAAATATATAATAATAGTGTGGGACTGTGGGGGGGGGGCAATAGAGTGTAAGCTCCTCTGGTACAAAGTGTAATGTGACTGGCCTACTTTTCTCTGTACATTGCTGTGGAATATGTCAGAGCTATAAATCAGTTAAATAATAGCAGTGTATGACTATGGTGTGAAAATAGCATGTAAGCTCCGCTGGTGCAGAGACTGACGTAAATGTTTTTAATTTGATGTATAATACAGTTGTATGCAAAAGTTTAGGAACCCCTGACAATTTCCATGGTTGTCATTTATAAATATTTGGGTGTTTGGATCAGTAATATCATTTTGATCTATCAAATCACTGAAGGACACAGTAATATTTCAGTAGTGAAATGAGGTTTATTGGATTAACAGAAAATGCTATAAAATGAAATTAGACAGATGCATAAATTTGGGCACCCTTGTCATTTTGTTGATTTGAATATCTGTAACTACTTAGCACTGATTAATTGGAACACAAAATTGGTTTGGTGAGCTCATTGAGCCTTGAACTTCATAGGCAGGTGCATCCAATCATGGGAAAAGGTATTTAAGGTGGCCAATTGCAAGTTTTGTTCTCTTTGACTCTCCTCTGAAGAGTGGCAACATGGGGGCCTCAAAACAACTCTCAAATGACCTGAAAACAAAGATTGTTCTACATTATGGTTTAGGGGAAGGCTACAAAAAGTTATGGCAGAGATATAAGCTGTCAGTGTCCACTGTGAGGAACATAGTGAGGAAATGGAAGACCACAGGCACAGTTCTTGTTAAGGCCAGAAGTGGCAGCCACATAAAATATTGGAGAGGTAAAGGCGAAGGATGGTGAGAACGGTCAAAAGTGGCCCACAGACCACCTCTAAAGACCTCCAACCTCAACTTGCTGCAGATGGGGTCACTGTGCATCGCTCTACAATTCACTTTGCACAGGGAGAAGCTGTATGGGAGATGGGAAAGAAGCCTTTTTTGCACCCACGCCACAAACGGAGTCGCTTGAGGTATGCAAACGCACATTTGGACAAAGATTTAGTTATTTGGTGATAACAAGGGGCGTTATGCATGGCGGCAAAAGAACACAGCGTTCCAAGAAAAACCCTTGCTACCTTCAGTAAAATTTTGTGGAGGTTCCATCATGCTGTGGGGCTGTGTGGCCGGTGCCGGTACTGGGAATCTGGTTAAAGTTGAGGGTCGCATGGATTCCACTCAATATCAGCAGATTCTTGAGAATAATGTTGAGGAATCAGTCACAAAGTTGAAGTTACGCCGGGGCTGGATATTTCAACAAGACAACGACCCAAAACACTGCTCAAAATCTACTCAGCATTTATACAGAGGAACAAGTCCAATGTTCTGGAATGGCCATCCCAGTCCCCAGACCTGAATATCATTGAACATCTGTGGGGTGATTTGAAGCGGGCTGTCCATGCTCAGCAACCATCAAACCCAACTGAACTGGAGATGTTTTGTAAGGAGGAATGGTCCAAAATCCATTCATCCAGAATCCAGACACTCATTACAGCTATAGGAAGCGTCTAGAGGCTGTTATTTCTGCTAAAGGAGGCTCTACTAAATATTGATGTGATTTTTCTGCTGGGGTGCCCAAATTTATGCACCTGTCTAAATTTCGTTTTGATGCATATTGCGCATTTTCTGTTAATCCAATAAACCTCATTTCACTACTGAAATATTACTGTGTCCTTCAATTAGTTGATAGATCAAAATGAAATTGCTGATCCAAACACCCAAATATTTATAAATGACAATCATGGAAATTGTCAGAGGTTCCTAAACTTTTGCATACAACTGTAAGTGTGTTTATGGGGAGTGTAAGCTCCTGTGGTGCAGAGACTGGTGTGAGCGACTTTGCATGCTCTGTACAGCTCTGTGGTATATGTCAGAGCTTGTTAAACTTATAACTGCAATAGAGTGTGACTGTGGTTGAGACATTAGAGTGTAAGCTCTTCTGGTACAGAAACTGATGTGATTGGCTGAGTTGTCACTGCACAGCACTATGGAATATGTCAGAGCTATATCAATGTATGATAATAACGCTGCATCACTGTGGTAGGACATTAGAGGGCATTGTAAGCAGACAACCTCCTGTGATCACAGTACAGTGGGGCAGCTGATCGATATGGAACCTGGAAGGAAGTGAGATGACAGCGTTGTTTGCTCCAGTGATTTCCAGCTCTCAGGGGCATCGCTCACCTATGGTATATACATAGTTACCATGGGCATCCGCAGATAGGGGCAAGGGGGGCAATTGCCCCCCCCCTGGAATCAGGGATCGGATCGGGGGTTGCCCACTAGGTCCTTCTCCTCTTGGGCTATGTATGAAGTCTCTGATCGTCTCGTGTGCCATGTCCACAGTCTCAGACCATCTCCTGTACTATGCCTGCAGTCTCTAACGATCTCCTGTACTATGTCTGCAGTGTCTGATCATCTCCTGTAGTATGTCCACAGTCTCTGACTGTCTGTTGTACTATGTCTGCAGTCTCTGACGATCTCCTGTACTATGTCCGCAGTGTCCGACCATCTCCTGTACTATGTCCGCAGTGTCTGACCATCTCCTGTACTATGTCTGCAGTCTCTGACCATCTCCTGTACTATGTCTGCAGTCTCTGACCATCTCCTGTACTATGTCCGCAGTGTCTGACCATCTCCTGTACTATGTCTGCAGTCTCTTACCATCTCCTGTACTATGTCTGCAGTCTCTGACCGTGATAATGTGATAATGTCAAAAAGTGGCATAGCATGGGTGACCTTAAAATGATGCCCCCCCCCCTGAAAAAATTTCTGCGGACGCCCATGATAGTTACATTTACAGTACATTGATCCAAGCTGGCCCAATATAACTATGAATAAACCTTCTATACCTGGTATTCATCTTTAAATAAAATTAGGAATAGGTGCCCCTGGATCCATTTAGCCAAAAAAAGCATTCATGAGGAAGGATAGTCCCTGATTTTGGATGAGGGGACCTGGCTTACAGTCAGTGTTCCAAATGTTTCTTACCACTGCAATACCAGCACTTTTACCCCCTTCCTGCCCAGGCCAATTTTCACTCTCACACTTTGAATGACAATTGCGTGGTCATGCAACACTGTACCCAAACAAAATCTTTATCATTTTTTGAGACAAGTAGAGCTTTCTTTTGGTGGTACTTAATCACCACTGGGTTTTTATTTTTTTATTTTTGCTAAATAACTGAAGAAAGAGCAAAAAATTTGAAAAAAAAAAACTTTTTCATAGTTTGTTATAACATTTTGGAAATAGGTCATTTTTCTCCTTCTCTGATGTGTGCTGATGAGGCTGCACCGAGAGGCACTGATGAGGCGTCACTGATAGTCGCCACTGATGGGCACTGATGGACGCTGATAGGTGGCATTGATGGGCACTGATAGGCAACACTTATAGGCCGCACTGATAGAAGGCACTGATGGGCACTGATGGGCACTGATGATGAGGCATCATCAGTGATGAGGAGGCACTGATGGAAACTGATAGGCGGCATTGATGGGCACTGATAGAAGGCACTGATGGACACTGATGGGGAGGCACTGATGGACACTGATAGAAGGCAATGATGGACACTGATGAGGAGGCACTGATGGGCACTGATTGCCACTGATGGGCACTGATTGGCAGAACTGATGGGCACTTTTTGGCATTACTGGAGGGGACTGATTGGCAGCACTGGTGGGCACTGTTGGTACTGTACTGATAACCAGGACAACGATTATCAGTGTAGATGTCCCTTTTAGAGAAGCCGGTTATCATCTCTCTTCTCCACTCCTCGTGCTGTCAGTATGAGGAAAGGAGTGATCAGCTGTGATTGGACACAGCTGATCACATGGTAAAGAGCTGCTGATTGGTTCTTTACCTATATCTGTGCTCAGCAGTGTCCTCAGAAGATCACAGGGCATGCCACCTACACCCCACAGCAGGCACACAGCTGCAGTATGACGGTCTTCCAGAACTAGCCAGCCACAGTGTAGCTAGGGTTGCCACCTTTTCATCAAGTCAAATCCGAACAATTTAGCGGTACGCAGCAATTTTTTTTATAGTATAAACTATACCTATTTTGCTATTAAAGATCATTTCTAATCATATGAAGTTAATAACAAGAATCCCCCTTTACATCGGAGTCCACAAAGTTCCCCTTTTACATCTGAAATCGCAGAGTTCCCTTTCACTGTAAAAGGGGACTCTGCAGAACTCCGGGAACCCTGATTTAAGGGGGGGGGGGGACACTGAGAACTCTGATGTGCGGAGAGTGGCCTCTGGTGTAAAGGGGAACTTTGATGTAAGGGGTGCTCTGAGAACCCTGATTTACCTTGGTGTACTCACTCAGAGGCAGGAGAGGGAAGGGGGAGACTTCAGTCACAGACAGGGATGGATGGTGAGCTCACTCACCCCTTGGCTGTCAGCACCTCTCATCCAGATGTATCTGAAGCTGCTGGACTTCAGATTTCTGGCCCCCACTTTTCTTTTCTGAGGCACAGCGCTGGGGATTGGAGTGTGGGCAGATACAGGAGGGGGGGGCAGGGGGTGGGGGAATTGTTATCCTCTCACAAGACTGTCCTGCATATTATAACCGATCTGTATCATGTACCACCCACAATGAGGAGGAGAATTACGAATAGCAACACCCATACTTGAAAAACATTGTCTTAAACAAATATCTCTACAAATGTTAGCTTTATAGTGCATATGGGCAGTATGCCAATATGATTATTGAACTCTTTTATCAGCTTTATACTAAAACTGGTTTTAAATAAATAGACCTCATGCGTGCCTGTGGGGTGGAATCATTAAAGTATAAAGCAAACCCTTTCCTTATTACATTATCAAACATGCCTCATTAGAAGCATACGCTAAGCACTCTTCTGCTCCTAATTAGAGACTTCACTTTGTACATGGCTAGAAATGAAGGGCTTTGATCTAAATGCTGTTGATCTTTAATAACAACATTAGTGAGTTTGTTCTGCAAGCTTCACAGCTACGAGGGGCAAATGTACAAATACCATTGATGATAATGGTTAACTCTTTCTAAAGAAACACAAATATGCCCCATCAACTGAATTAAAAATGCACATTGTTAATTCAGGATGCAGGGTGTATATAGAGAAACCCGTTTATTTTAAAATTGATGGACGGCACTGATTTTAAGCCTCGTACACACGATGCGACAGTCGTATGACCGGACGTCCAAAATCGTATGTTGGCTGTTGTGTCTCGCATACTGAAAGCACTAAGTGATCGTACGACCAAACCTAGCGTGACGTATTATGAGCGTATAAAGAGAAAGTTCAGGTGAATGTGATTTGTGAATTAGGAACGTAGGTTTACACGAACGGACAGGTATGGATGTTCCTGACTTCTGAGCATGCGTGTTTTGCTCGCACAACTTGTTGGACCAACTTCTCTGTACACACGATACAACAGTCGTAGGACCACTTGTACAACAAAAGTTTTCTAGTCTGCTCATCCAACTTCTGTTGTACGACCGTCGCACATTGGCTTTTCTAATCGCACGTACTAATGGTCGGATGACCGTACAACAAGCTATCGTACAACCATTTTCATACGGCTGTCCCACCATGTGTTGGAGGCTTAAGGGTCTTTTCACATGGGAGGTCCACCTGGTGGACTTCGCTTTGCTCAGTGGGGGGATCCATCCTCTATGGGAGATCGGATGAAAACGGACTGCATGTCCATTTTCATCCCATCCTATCCTCCAGACGGATGGACAATAGGGTCACCATCTGTCTGGATTTCACGGACAGGATTGGATCAGATAGCGGCGGGTGTCAGCAGACATTTCACCGCTGATATCCACTGCTCCATAGGGCTGAATGGAGCGTCCATTCAGGTCCATCTGAAAAACTGGCAGGCTGATCTGATTGGGAAGCCCGTGTGAAAAGGGCCTAAAGCCAAGAACACTCTGCTAGTTTTATTTTGTTCAACCAAGTGGGCTGAACGAAAAAAAAAACCTGACAGCTCAGGTTATGCAATGTAAATACAGCAATCTCCCCTGCTGTGCTATTGTGTTCTGACAGGGGTATGCCCTGGGAGCCGGTCAGCAGACCTTTTTCGGCTGGCTTCTGTCGGACCGGCTGCAGTACACACGGCCGATGCGATCTGACATTCGGCTCGTATGTACTAGGCTTTAGTTAAAAATAACAAACATGCTATGCATACCTCCTCTGTGTAACAATTTTGCACAGAGCAGCCCAGATCTTCCCCTTCTCAGGCCCCTCTTTGGGTCTCCTGGCCCCTCCCTTCTGTTGCGTGCCCCAACAGCAAGCAGCTTGCTATGGGGGCACCCAAGCCAAGTCTCAGCTCCCTGTGTCCATTCAGTGCTACTGTCTCAGCCAATGGGGAGGGGAGTCCTGGACAGCCTGCAACATCGCTGGATAGAGAGGGGCCTCAGGTTAGTGTTAGAGGGGCTGAGAGGGGCTACTACACACAGAAGGCTTTTTACCCTAATGCATAGATAGGTTCCCAAACAATAACCACATTCACTGTTAGAAATTAGATTGTTCTAGAAGAATTTTCAGTCCTGCTCCTGAGAGTTTTCTCATCACTTTGGTTGAAAACGAATGTTGATTTGACCCCACTATTGATGAAGCCTAAGAACGCCCATCTAAATAAAGCCTTGGAAAATTGTAAAAAACATTCTGCGTCTAACTTTACCATCAGATTAAAGCCACGTGCACACAATCCGATTTGCAGACGACAGAATGTCTATTTTTTGCTGGATGCTCGTCTTGTCGAAAGTAAAAAGCGTACTAACAATACGGAAATTTTCGTACAACCGAGCTCAACATCAGAAGTGACGTAATGTTTTTTGAATATTTTTGCATCTTTTTTTCGTTTATGAGCATGCGTAGTCTCGGTCGTAGGATTTTTTTTCGTATGAAAACCATACTAACGGAACGAAAATCGGATGTTGCATTGTCGTATGATAAAAATTTAGTAGTCTGCACATTTAGCTTTTGTCTGACGAAAAAAGCTAATCGGCTGTCGAAAGGAGCACACTAACGGTAAGAATTTCGGACAACAGCCTGTCAAACGACAGTTCCCATCCAAAATTTGCATCGCGTGTACGGGGCTTTAGTCTGTTCAGATAATTGAGGGCTCCAAACTAAGTAGTAAGTCAGCTCCATAACAGTAATTTCAGGTCAAATATTCAGAATCTTGCCTACACTCACGAAAAAAAACAAGTATGCAAGGGAACAATTGCATGACAATTTATTTTCTGGATGATTACTTTTGCTTTAATGAAAAATACAACTTTAACATCAATAACAAAATACACAATAGCAGCGAGTATAGAATCTGCCTGGGTCATCAGCTGCTGAAACGGAAGGAACATTTCTTTTAGTGTCTGGCTGAGATGACTCTGCATTGAATAGTGACACTGTGACATGGATTGCAGTGCAGTCCTGTGTAAACGATGAATGGTTAGAAGCAAAATGACAAAGACTGTTTTTTTTTTTTTGCAACTGTTGCTATTCTACTAAATCATTACTGCACCCAAATAAAGCTCTGATTACAGACTAAGGGACCTATCAATCATAGACCCATTCGGGAGAGTGCGCTTCTGGCTTAGATTGCATACTGATGTTTTTGCGATAACGTCTCAAGACATAAATAGGCAACAATGTTGAAACCGATTTAAGATAAATGAACAATTGTATATCTTCTAGGTGTCTATTATGTATTGAAAACATGACATTTATTACATAATATGGAATAGTATTTATTTTACTTTTGTTGTGTTGCATTTTTCAGGATGATGTTGTGATGTGCATAGCAGTTAACAATAGCAGCACACTTGACTCAGTCAAGACAGTAAACATCCTTTCTGAATGACAAAAAGAACCAGGAAAAAACACATGACTGTATTGTGTTCAATACTTCACATTGAGCCCAAAAGGCTAAAATCTTAAAGCAGAACTTCATCAGTGCCCATATGTATTACAAGACACCGGCCAGGTGACAGAGTGGGGAATCCCCGGACATTTTCTCATAATTTGTTATAACATTGTAAAAACAGGTAATTTTTCTCCTTCACTGATGTGCGCTGATGAGGCTGCACTGATGGCCACTGATAGGCTGCAATGATGGGCATTAATATGCACTGATGAGGTGGCGTGGCAATGATGAGGTGGCATTGATGGGAATTGATGAGGCTGCACTGATGGGCACTGATGAGGCGGCACTTGTGGGCACTGATGAGGAGGCACTAATGAGGCTGCACTGATAGGTGGCACTGATGGGCACTGATAATTGGCACTGATGGGCACTAATAGGCAGCACTAAAGGGCACTGAGAGTTGGCACTGATAGACAGCACTAATAGGCTGCACTGATGGGCACTGATAGGCACAGGTAGGCGGCACTGGTAGACAGCACTGATAGGTGACACTGATGATGAGACACTGATTGTCAGTACTGATGGGCACTGATTGTTAGCACTGGTGGGCACTGCTAGGTGGCACTGGTGGCATTGATAGGTGGCACTGGGTAGCACTAATTAGCAGCACTGGTAGGAACCATGGCAGAGACCGATGTCCCTATAACAGAAGCCAGTTACTGGCTTTATTCTTTTCTCCTCATTTTGATTGTGAGGAGAAAAAAATCCGATAACCATCTTCTGTTTACTTCCGTGATCAGCTGTCATTGGCTGACAGCTGATCATGTGGTAAAGGGCACACTGTGATTGGCCATTTACCCTGTTCTGTGATCAGCCAAGTTTGAAGAACTTAGTGATCACAGAGTGTGCTGCCCTCCCAGCACTAGAAGCCAACGCTGTAGCTGTCATTTGGCTATAGCGTGGGCAGAAAGTGGTTAAACCCACTGTAAACACAATAGGTCAGTTTACAGTGTGTTTATTGGTGAGCTTGTGGTAGATTTCAATGAAAGTGAAAGGAGGAGGTTGCAAAGCATCAATGCCTGCTAAAACCTGCAGGCAGTGTTAATTTTGCCTCAATGTGTGTGTGAACACCTCCATTTGCCCCCCTTGTACTAACATTTTTGATTGATGTTGATAGGCAGTCATGAAGCGGTAAAAATGCAACCTAACCATCTTTTTTCAACACCTGTGTGAAAGAGCCCCTAGAATGCTGCCTTTAGGCCCCTTTCACAGGGGCGGATCGTTTGGGTCCGCCTGTCAGTTTTTCAGGCGGACCCGAACGGACGCTCCATTGCTCTCTATGGAGCGACGGATGTCAGTGGTGACATGTCCGCTGACACACGATCCGCTCCGATCCGCCAAAAACAGATGGATGGAAACCCTATTTTCCATCCATCTGGCGGATTGGATGAACACAGACAGATGGTCCGTGTTCATCCGATTCTCCATAGAGGAGAATGGAGCTGTGACAGGACAGTCTCTGCACGGAGCCCGTCAAAACGGCCTCCGCTAGTGTGAAAGAGTCCTTACAGACAGATAAAAAGATCATTAGTATCATGCAGCTGGCTTTACCAAATGGTGATGACCTGAAATGAAATAGGTAGCATTAAATGGTGCTATGGAACCCTGGTTGAGCATGGCTGGTGTAAATGATTGAATGAACAAGCAATGCAGGATAATTACTGGTAACACATTTGAACTGCATTCAAATGTGTGAACCATGTACTGTATGTGATGCATGCCCTTATCTAGTAACAAAACAGAGAAATCCTAGATTACAGGCCCGCATATGTGTGTGGACATTAGCACACATAATGACCATGATCACTGAACCTATACCGTTTGTACACTACTGTTCAATGTGTACATTGTAGTCTTATTCCACATAGTATTGTCTCTGTGTCTTCCAGTGTGACTGGCTCCCACATGCTATGCTAAACATGTTTAACCACTTCACCCCCAGAAGGATTTCTCAAGTTGGGACCAGAGCACTTTTTGCGATTCGGCACTGCGTCGCTTTAACTGACAATTGCGTTGTACCCAAACTAAATTTGCGTCCTTTTTTTCCAACAAATAGAGGTTTCTTTTGGTGGTATTTGATCACTTTTGCGTAATTTCTGAGCACCGCTATAAACAAAAAGAGAGCGACAGTTTTGCAAAAAAACAATATTTCTTACTACTTGCTAAAATACATATACAAAAAAAAATATAAAAAAACAAATGTATTCATCGGTTTTGGCCGATTTATATTCCTCATATTTTTGGTAAAAAAAAAAATCGCAATCAGCGTTTGTTGATTGGTTTGCGCAAACGTTTCTGTGTTTATAAGCCATGAGAATTCACTTCTGGCGTTTTTACAATTTTCTTTTTTTACTGGTAATGGTGGTGATCTATGATTTTTATCGGGACTGCGATATTGGGGCGGACATGTCGGACATTTTTGACACTTTTTGGGACCAATGACATTTATGCAGCAATCGGAAATTTAATTGTCCACTGATTACTGTATAAATGTCATTAGCAGTAAAGGGGTTAACCTGGGGGGGGGGGGGGGGGCGC
>BLSH010448158.1:59550-71657 GCA_018402905.1 Glandirana rugosa | reverse complement strand
GATCAGTGAAACCCCCCACAATTTCAGAGTGGATCCATCGATTAAATCACATCGAAACAATGGAGGAGATGGTTCACATAGCTCAGGACAAACTTCCCCATTTCTCAAAAAATTGGGAGAAATGGACCGAATTTCGAAAATCTGATTCCCTGTTAGAGTTAGCTCTGTTAAAGTAAATGTAACAGCGTAGATAGCAAACCCCTAAAATTGATACATAAGCTATATCCACGCTTCTTTCCCCCCCATGCTTTTTGCAGAAGTGAGGAGAATCCAGGGGAGTGCAGGGGGTTGTTGGTGGTGTGCCCACCCCCCCTCCGCTCCCCAGGATCTAGTTGTTAGAAGACACCCATGCCCCACATATCCACGCCCCCCCCTTTTTTTTTTTTTTCTTTTCTCTTCCCCTCTCTCTCTCTTCACCCCCCGCTCTCCTTTCTTCTTGACCTTTATCGCCTTTGTCTCGTCCTTGTCCTCCCCACCCTTTTATGTCGGAGTAACCGGAGATCACTCGGAGCAACCTGGTTGAATATACAGTTAGCTTACTAAGATTTGATATAGCATACTTAAACGTGTTATGTTTTTCTGTTAACATGTATGATACATGTATCACATGTCACATCACTGGGATTTTATGCCCTACTTGCCTGAACTGATATATGTTAAAGATTGTATGATGACTTTCTCATTGTATATGTTGACAAATTATGATTAAAATATTTGGAAAAAAAAAAAAAATATTGAAAGTTTATGTAAAATACAATATATAAGAATATTGTCGTAATCAAATAAACAAAGTTATTTGAATATGTTTACATTTTCTGCTAATGTTACCATTTTGTTGTATTAAAGAGGTTTGGATAATATGAAAGGCAAAAATAATAATCACATTTCGTTAAAAGGGGAATGGGAAAGAGGGGGATAGTGGAATTGGGGGAGGAGAGAGAGAAAAAAAAAAGGGGGAAGGGGGGGGGAGATGAGCACATCATAACATGACATGATTATGTCCTAGTTACATTACTATAGATATTAAAATGAATGGACAACAAAACGTTTCTTTGCTTGCAGGCAGGTAAATCAATTATATCTTGGTTTTAGTTTATTTATCAGGTTATTCTAAGTGAACATCAAAATGTTTCTTAACTTGCAGACAGGTATAACAATTATGTATTTGCTTTAGTATATTCATCAGAATATGTAAAAAGCCCCCATTGTTTGCACATTTTGTGGAATTTAGTAGTAGATTCCCTTTTCATTGCAATAGTTTCCTCCATTTTGTATATGAAGTCCCCCTTTGCGAATCAATCCTTGACCGTTGGGATTTTTGTACATTTCCAATGTAACGGAATAAGGGTCTTTGCTGCATTTAAAAGATGTTTGGTAAGTGATCTTTTGTATTTTCCGATAGGACATGGACTTATGTGTAATAAGCAGGCCGCAGCATCTAAGACCAGCGTAGTTTCTGTGATGTATTTAATCCAATGGATGATATTTTGCCAATAGTCAAGGATTGGTGGACGCAACCACCGCATGTGTAAGAAATTTTCTTCTCCTGCGTTGCATCTCCAACAGGTATTTGAATTTGTTGGGACCACTTCCTGGCTTTCTGTGGCGTGATATACCACTGAGTGAAAATTTTATATGAAATCTCTTGTGTTTTAGTACTTAACCTCCCTGGCGGTATTCCCGAGTGTGGCTCGGGGTGGAATTTCAGTACCATTAGCGGTATTCCCGAGCCACACTTGGGATCGCATTGCTGGATCCAGGCAGCGTTACTCACCTTGTCCCCTGGATCCAGCGATGTCCCCCGCTGTGTCTGTGGGCTGTGACCTCCACCCGATGCCTCTGTGTGCCGGGCTCCGTTCCCTGCAAGCGTTGCATCACACGGGGCGGAGACCGGTGGCAAATTCCAAAAGTGAAACACACAGCACACATACAGTACACTGTAATCTGTGAGATTACATTACTGTATGAAATCATTTCACATCCCCTTTGTCCCTAGTGCTTTGCCCAGAGCCCTGCATGCACTTTTATATCATAGATGTCATTCTTTCTGCCTGGAAACTTGAGAATGTCCATGGCAACCAAAAAGCGTCCCTTTACGTCAAAAGTGGTTTTTGATCAGCTAGAAAACACCAATAGTAAATAAGAATCATTTGCAGAATTGAGTGATACTGATTTTTGGGGAAATTTATCATCAGACACTGAAAGTGACGACAGCAACAATTCTGCAACTGAGCAAATTTCAGTGTTTTTGGTTTGATTCCATTATTGAATAAATGTTATTATTTTTGATAATTATTTTTAGTTATTTATTATATTATAATTTATGATTTAATGATTCAAACTTTAGCATACCCGGGATGTCTACTAGACTCTTGTTTGGACAGATTTAAGTGAGTTATTCCTAAGAATTACAGGCCTACAATATAAAACGCCAAATTTCCATGCAAAATAATGTACCGCTTTCAGCACCAAAAATCTGAAATAATCATCCCGCCAGGGAGGTTAATAAGCATTTGTGAGCAAAAATACACACCTTTCCCCACTGAGCTTTTGAAATTTCTTTATTAAGTTCGATTTTTTTGTTTAATATCTCTTTATTCAGATTTGTGAAAGCAGCATGAGTAAACATAGTACATCAAGACAGTGTGTAATATATCATAAAAATGTACAGATCAGTTTCCCAGAGCATCAGAGTCCACTTGTCTTCCTGAGTGAATTTAAGGTATGCTAAGAATAACATCTGAGTCTGGGTGGAACACAGTCAAGTATATGCTAAATAAAACATTGCAACTATAATAATGGGAATGGAACAAAAACAGAAAAAATGTTTAATATAATCAAATCTTTGAATAAGTGAAGAAAGAGAGTGTTAGGAATGAAAGAAGGGAAAGATAGAGTGACAGAAGGGATAGAGATGGTAGAGAGAGAGCGGGTGGAAAAGAAGAGCAGAAGAATGAGAGGAAGGGGGGGGGGAGATGGCACTGGTATACATTCAGGAATGTGAACCTATACATAGTAGAAGAACATGGTAGCGGCCTATTTTACATATTGTTAGGGGGTGTGCATATAAGATCCTTAAATTTGGAGGTAGTTTTGAATTCCAGCCAGGAGGCCCACATCTTGGTATGACAGGTGGCATTTCCCCTGTTGATTTGAGTGAGTTCCTCTAGGCGACACAAATCATCTGTCATTCATAGCCAGTGTGTTGTTGTTGGCGCTTGCGGTTGGCCCCAAAAAGCAGGAATGAGGGCTTTAGCCACATTTAATAAGTGTGGGACCAATGAGCATTTTGTAAGAAGCGGTCAAGAGTCAAGAGTGTTGTGGAATAAGACTGCCCATGGATCTCTTGGGATGGGATATCCCATGATATGGTCGATGAGGTCCAGGATGTGCGACCAATAGGAACTGATACGGGGACAGGACCACCATACATGAGCGTGTGTGGCAGTGAGCCCACAATTCCTCCAACACAAAGATGAGCTGAGAGGGGACATGTGGTGGAGCTTGGATGGGGTGTAGTGCCATCTGGTCAGAAGCTTGTAGTTTACCTCCTTCATCTTAGTTGAGGTGGAAGATGCAAGAGATAGTTGCAGGACTTTATCCTTTTCTTGTATAATTTATGTTTATTAATTTTCTTGAAAAAATAAGTTTACATCATCTATCATACATTCAGGAAGGGGGCAAATGACATATACATGAGAGGGGAATATGTTTCACAACATCAAAGACACATTTCTCATAAAATAGATAAATAAATAAATATTATAATATACTAAAAAAAAAGGGGGCCCAGATCCATATTCACTATATACTGTATGGGCACATAAAATCAATATATTTATAAATATTTCAATAATTATCTTGAGTTGCGATATCTATCCCACTTATTCCATATCTTTCTAAAATACTCTCTAGAGTCAGTCTCAGCATAGGTCGTCTCCTCCATCAATCTTATCTCACCCATCTCACAGATCCATTCTGTGATTGAGGGGACCGTCTCTCTTCTCCAAGATCGGGCGATAATTGTTCTCATTGCTATTATCATATGTCGCAAGATGTCTTTTTTGATGGCTTTCAAGGAGCCAGGAAGAATTGATAGTATTGCTATAGTTATATCTGGTTGTAGTGTAGAGTTGGAAATTTCTCTATATATCTCAAATATCTCCGTCCAAAGTTGGCAGACCTCGGGGCAAAAATACCAGACATGTGCCTCATTCTCTACCACTCTATTACACCTCCAGCATGTCTCTGGGACACTCTCCCTTATTTTATGAAGATCCACTGGGCATCGGTACCATCTAGATATGATTTTATAGCTCCTTTCCTAATGTTTAATTGAGGGGGACAGCCTATGTACTAAGCTCAATGCTTTTTTCCATTGTTGTGTAGATATTGGCCTCCCAATCTCTTCTTCCCATTTATTAAAATACATTACTTCTCTGTCCAGACCTTTAGGGAGTAACTCTTTATACATTCTAGATAATATATGGCCCGGTTTTTGTGCCGGTAATAGAACTTTCTCAAATTCAGTGAGTGGTCTCACTAAATCGGGGTAATGTTCTAGTGAGTGAATATATGCTACCAATTGTTGATATTGTATCCATTTGTTTGCCTTTCCTGTCCTTAATGTATTCAATTGAGGGACCTCCCCATCCACCAGTATCTGGGTCAGTCTTACATCATCCTGTCTTTGCCAATCCAGAAAGTCCCTGGCCTCCAATGCTGGCAAGAAGTCAAGGTTGGAAAACAAAGGTGTCATGGGCCCCACCTGTGTTGAGATAATTCCCTTTTTAACTAATACATCCAAGGTTGAGAGGACCAGGGAGGCATATCTGCAGCTTTAGGACAATTTGTTGGTGTGAACCACGACATGGATCTCAGCCTCAAGCCTAAGATATGCTCCTCTATTCCCACCCATTGTTTAGACTTGTTCTCATGGAACCAGTCAACTATCCTGGTTAAATGGGTTGCCTGTATATATTTCGTAAAATCCGGGAGGGCTGAGCCCCCCTTTTGTTTAGATCTGTTGAGTATGTATTGTTTAATTCGAGGAGGCTTGTGTTCCCAGATAAATCCACCTACTGCCGATCGCAACTTGTGAATTAAGGCAGCAGGGGGATACACCGAGGCTGTCTGAAACACATACAACAATTTTGGAAGTATATCCATTTTTATTATATTTATCTTTCCCAGCCAGCAGAAGATGTTTTTTTTCATATTTTTGGAGCGATTTTATTATCCTATCAATCAAGGGGACATAGTTATATTCTATTATTTTATCTATTTTTCGAGGTATATTTATCCCAAGGTACATGAGAGCTGTTTGTTGCCACTTCAGGGAAACGTTCAGGGAAGCGTTTTCTGAAGAAGAGTTTGGGTTTTACTTGATAATGAGACATTTAATACTTCCGTCTTATCATAATTCACTTTAAAGTTACTTAATACACCGAACTGCACAAATTCTTGAATGAGATTAGGGATAGTTATTATTGGATTAGTAATATATAACAAGAGGTCGCCTGCATACACTAACGTTTTATATTCTTTTCCTTTTATTTTAATTGCCTGTATATTAGGGTTATTTCATATAGCTATGGTTAGATGCTCCATTACCAGAACATACAACAATGGGGAAAGGGGACAGCCCTGTCGGGTCTTGTTTGAAATTGAGACTGGGCCCGAGAGGGTCCCATCCACCCGAACCTTTGCGTGGGGTTTGCAATATAGTGCCGTTATTTTCCCCAATAAGGGGGAATTATTTAATAATAAATTGTGAGAGTTTCAGCTCCACTTCAGGCCATAAAAACTGTCAGAAAGCTTTAGAAACAACAATATTATATAGGGGTTGAATAATTGTGACCTGGCGATCTTAACAAAATATACTGTTACACACAAATACTACATCATACATTTTATGTGTTGATTTTAAGAAGCCATCCAAAGCAGAATCCTGCACTTTGAAAAGATTTTTATTTATAAATCCTTAAAACTCTTTAGGGATTGAATATTTCTGATTGCAAGTGTATAGTTTAGAGTAAAAGGTCTGGAAGGTTTCCAAAATCTCCCTTGGATCAGATGTCATTTCCCCAGATGTTTTTTGAATTTTTATTATGGGGGTGGTATTTGTCCTTTGCCGTAATGCTCTAGCCAAGAGTTTACCAGGCTTATTCCCTTTTGAGTAATATAAGGCCCTGTTTTTATCCCTTAGTCTCAATGTTTGTTCATTCAATATGATTTGTACTTTGTTTTATTTATCTCCCAATTTCATTAGGTTTGCCGGAGTAGGATTCTGTTTATGAATTTTCTCTTGTTTTGCAATATCATTTAACAAACTTGAGATTTTATTTATCTTGATTGCCTTCATTCTGGCCCTGTGTTTTATGAAGATGCCCCTTAACACGCATTTTAGCGTTTCCCATTGTATGGGAAAGGAGGTTTCATCTTTCTCATGATCTATTTGGAAGTTTAATATTGTCTGGCGGATTTCTGAAATACATATTTCGTCATTCAACAAATTATCGTTTAACCTCCATTGGCCTCTTAGTCTCTTATAACCCTAGAACTCGAGTTCGACACCTATTGGGGCATGATCGGACCAAACAAAACTACCTATTTCAGATGAAGAGACAACAGGGAGCCCAAAATAATTTATCAAAAAAAAAATCTATCCGATGGTATGTATTGTGAACCCTGGAGTAATAAGTGTAGTCTCTATCGTTAGGATGATGAGATCGCCATATATCAACCAATTTCAATTTTGCTTCTTTAAATTTATTTGTCTGTTTACTGTTCCGCAATGGACGAGTTGCAGTGGTGTCCAACTCAGGGTCCAGGACAAAATTAAAGTCCCCTCCGATAAGCACAGTACCCTCGGCCCTGTCTATAAGGTCTATCAACATTTGTGTCCCCCTCTTGATTTGCTCTTGGTTTGGTAAGTATAGATTGATAAACGTATATTTTTCTCCATAAATGGACACCTTTAGGAGCAGGGCTCTGCCATCCCCACTACCCCAGGAGTCCAGAACCTGGTGAGGGAGAGATTTATGTAAAGCAATAGAAACACCTCCTGATTTGGAATAAGGAAAAGTGTCATGGTACCATGCAGGATAATTCTTGTTATGAATATTTGGGATACAATTTGAGTGGTAATGCGTTTCTTGAAAAAATATCACCCCAATTTTTTGTTTGTGAAATGAGTTTAAAATTTGTGCTCTCTTAAATAGAGAATTGAGACATCTTACGTTAAATGAGCAAAACTTCACTGGGCCCATAGTATAGAAAAAAAAAAGAAAGGAAAAACCACACAAACTAAACTCAAACAGCCTTAGTTGCTATAATACTAATTGACCCTCTGTCTATTCCTAAGTTTAGGATCCCTATCCTTTAGGTGCAGGATAACCTTATTTATGGCCGCGTCTCCCACCCGGCAGGCTTCTTAAAAAAGGGGGAAAGGGATGGGCGGGGAGCGAGAGTAATCTCCATCATCCCCCCCGAGCCGCTCCCCCCAAATGCTATTAAACTATATCCCAAGTGGGGGATGCCGGGAACACACAACAGACCTGGTTAGCTTATAAGGACATTTTGTTACTGCCAGGGACATGAATTAGTTAATTAATTTCTTTACACAATTTCCTCTCTTATCCCTCCACAAAGTGTTACATTTCTAGTATTACCTTTGGTTGAAAACTTAAACACTTATTTTTATTTTCCAATATCTCCTTTATGATTTAGCCACAAAAATGGAGGAAAATGTAAAAAGATATCTCATGGAGACAATACATGGCCCCAGGGGGAGGAAAGGGGAAGGAGGGAGGGGAAGGAAAAAAAACCGTTTCCCCATATTCAGTGAATGTGACACATGACTCCAAAAAATCTGATTATAAATAAGGAAAGCTGGTGAGAAAATCCAAGTGACCTATCAGTGTAGTGAAGAGAAAGAAAAAAAACCCCAGCCCTTTTTATCAGTGAAAATAACTCAGAAATCTAGTGATCCTTACAAAAAAGCTTGACGGATATTAATCCAGGGGTAACACACAACTACCTGACAGATATGACGTGTATGTACAAGCAGGTGTAAATAAAAAATCATCCAAGATATAGAACAGATGAATATATAGGGAGGGGGAGGATAGAAGAAATAACCTTATCCCCTCATACAGTGAATGTGACACATGACTCCAAAAAATCAGAGAAAAAAAAACTGGTGAAGTAGTCCATGGACTTTATCCTTTTAACGGTCAGTGAGCTGCATGTTTAAATCAGGCTCCCATTTAGTCAGAAAATCTGTGTTTTTGGGGTTTTGCAAGGCAATAAGAGCTTTGTAGAATTGGGAGATACAATGCGTGGGAGAGTCCTGGTAGGAAAACATAGTTTCATTGGAATTCAGTTCATTAAAGTCCTGTAATGGCTTAGTTAGGGAGGAAATTCATCGATGAAGTTGATTATAATATTAAGTTCGATTTACCATGCTATTTTGTGTTTGTTGTTTTCCTCCTGCTTTGCCTGATTCAGCTAAGAATAGGCTAAGGAAGTTGGTTTTTGAACCGGTATCCTTTTATAGCAAATTGTTTCAAGTGGAGTCATGGGATTGTTGTAAATCATTTTTTGTTTACTTCTTTGGAGAAAGGCATGTAATTGCATGTAAAACCATGGGTTCTTCTAGATGTACTCTGTCTTCTTTTGAAAGTGAGGGGATTTTGCTATTAGAAAGTCTTGGATTTTTTTTTTCTTTTATATTATCTAGATGAGAAGGTTTATGTTGGGGATTGAGGTTGTAAAGTTTTGAGGGAAGTAGAAACTGTGAAATATGGCTGCAATTTTTTCTGGGTTGTTTTCAAGAATACCTTGTGTTTTGCGAATGGCATGGATATGTCCAGCTGCTTTCGCATCTTTGAGGGCTTTGGCGATATATTTCCTACCTTTGTCTCCATGTTCATAAAAGATATTTCTTTTGCAGAAAAGGGCTCTTTTTGTTTTTAAGTCTAAGATGTCTTGTAGTGAATTCCTACATTGGATTAGTTCCTTCTCTTTTTTGGTGCCTAATGATTTTTTGTGTTGTGCCTCTAATGATGCTATTTTGTGATTAAGTCTGAGATTTCTTATTCTCGTTCTTTCTTTCCCCTTGAGCCCCATTTGATAAATTCACCTCTAATTACACTCTTGTGTGCTTCCCATACATTTAAGGGGAACGTGTCCACTTTAGTGTTTATTTCAAAATAATTTTTTATCGAGTTTTGTATGTCTGCTTGAATTATTGGGTCGGTTAGTAAGGCTGCATTTGATCTCCATTTGAAGGCTGTAGACTTTGGGTATAGGGGTTTCAAGGACAAGCAAATTGGGGCATGATCCGAGATAGAAATAATTCCAATTTCTGCTTTTGTTATTGTTTTAAGATCTCTTTGAGATATGAAAAGAAAATCTATTCTCGAATAATGTTTGTGAGGAGGAGAAAAGAAGGTAAAATCCTTCTCTGTAGGGTGTGTAGATCTCCAGGTATCAACTAACGACATGGATTGTAAGAGAGTCTTTATTTGTTTCAGAATTTTGTAAGCGACATGATTTTTGCCTGTTGATGTGTCTTGTGGTAGATTTAGGGGGATATTAAAATCTTCTCCTAGAATGATACAGCCGGATGCGAATCCTATTTAGTTTGTCAATCAAAAGATTATGTGGGCCTTATTGGGAAAATAGACATTTGCAAGGGTTATTGGGTTTCCTTCCCATGTTCCTTTCGGGAAGAGATAGCGGCCTTCTGGGTCGGCTAGGTTTTGTGTCATAACAAAGAGTGAGTTTTTGCTTAGTAGGATTGATACTCTAGTTTTTGTTTTTGCTAATGGGTTTGTGGTATGGTGAGCATTTGTGAAATAGTTATTTGTAATGCGGGGTATGTTTTGGCTTTTAAAATAGGTTTCCTGTAGGAAAACTATTTGGGGGTTTGCTTTTTTCAATTCCTTCAAGACTTTAGATCTTTTTTCCAGGGCGTTAAGGCTGTTTATGTTGTGTGAGATGATATTTGGTGTTTCCCCAGTAATGAGTAAGCCATCTTAGATTAAGGGAGGGGAGAGAAAACAAAAAAGAGAAATTGGGGTGGGGGTATGGGATGGGGTGGGAAAGAGAGGGGTGTGTGGAAAGTTAGATTTACAAGGGGGAAAGAGGGAGGTGAGATAAGGCAGAGGTAAAACGGGTTCCCTTCCTCCTTATTTTCATCAGGGGGTCCTTACAGAGTCAAACCTTTGAGGTTTCTATTAAGTCCCAAGGTCGAGTCGTGATGTATAAGGATGCGGTTATCTATTATTAACAATATCTATCTTATAGTGATGTTGTGAGGGAAGTGGGAGGTGTGTCTGTGGATGATAATAAATATAGTGAAAAATATAAAGAAATGTAGTGTAACTAGCAGTATGAGACTGCCTGAGAAATGTTGAATTTTTAACTTCAAACAGTATCTAAACTGTAACCCTTACATATGTAATGTTTGGGCTAAGTAAGGTATGACATTATAATAATTAACATAACATCATCTTTGGTTAATAAACACATAACATAACTAAACCATTGATATGTTTTAATATAAAGGAAAGAACTCCCCATGGTGAGGTATTACCAGTCAGTACCCAGACTCCTCCACCTTATTCCAGGTGTTGGCTGTTTTTTAGTTGGGGAATGATTAGCAGCCTCCATCCCAGGAGGGTAAATTGTTGTTTTTCAAAACAATAAGTGCTTAATCTTAGATAAGCATTAAGGTATAACAAGTAACATCTTCAAACTTTGAATGTAATTTAGTATACGGTTAACAAACAGTACCCAAACCCTTACATTGATCACTGTTTTGATGCACCCTTAGACTGGATTATTTCCACTTGGAGAGACTGTTGTTAAAGTGTTACTAAACCCGTAATATGAAAATAGTCCATCTGCCCCCCACAGTGCCCACAGCTTATAAATTTTCTTCTTTTTACATTAAAATACTGCCACTATATACCTTTTTGGATGATCTGTATACCACGGTCACGTGATAAACGGAAAGGTTTGCCTGTGCTCAGTTTTCAGGTAGGAGGAAATTCCCACTACAGCCTGTATGCACGCCCACATGTGTGATGTCAATATCATGTGACCTGGCTAGCTCTGAGAACAAGGAAATGTTCTGTCCAACAATAAAGACCAAACTGAGCATGTTCAGGATGACTACCCTCTCTGTGTATTGTCTGGGCTTGCCAAGAGAGACAGTGCAGGAGGGGAAGGATATATCCATACAGCAGGCCTCGACAAACCCCGGGCGCCAGGTCGCCATGGCGACCAGAAATCGCGTCCTGGCGAGTGACTGCCGTTCCTTCTCTCCCTATGTTAAAACAGCGTGTCAGATTCAGCGAAAGCCGAGAGTTCTCTGCTTAATCTAACAGCTGTTAAACTTGGCTGGCTGCCCGGATATTTGTTGAGAGTTAGGAAGAATAAACAAGCAACAATGTATCTTCTTCTTTCAAAGCAATTATCTCCCGGGCTGTTATTAGGAAAGTTTAACCATTTAACCACTTGCCGACCGCCGATCGGAGATTGACGGCGGCAAAGTGGCTCTGTAAGGCAAACCGCCGTCATACGACGGCGGCCGCCAGATCGCGCACAGTGAGCGCGCGCGCACCGCCGGAGGTGCGCCCGCGCGCTCACTGTGTCCGGGGGGGCCAGGGAGCGGGTGCGGCGGCTTCGATTGCCGCCAGCCACCCACGATGCCCCCCCCCGGAGTGAAGGAGCGGAGGTCCGTGTAAGTAAACACGGACCTCCGCTCTGTGTGAGGGGGAAGGGCTGTGATCACAGCCTTCCTTTACGTCAGGCACAAATGAATGTGCCTGGAGGCGAGGAAGTGAGGCCCCCCCCCGTAGCACCCACCGACCGCCGTTAGCTTCGGCGGCGTGGGCGAGGGACCGGGGGGGCCTGTGTCACTCGCGCGCCCGCGTGGAGGCCGCCACGCGCGCGCGAGTGACACGCGCTAGACCGCCGGCGGCAGCATACTGCCGCCAAACGGAATGTCTCGGTGAAACGGCGGCAGTTAGAGGCTAGCCGCCAGCCGTTCACCAATTTACCAATTTGAAAGGATTATTGTCGGGCCCTCTATT
>BLSH010448158.1:38033-51203 GCA_018402905.1 Glandirana rugosa | reverse complement strand
AGACAGTTGTCTGAACTTTACCCCGAACCCCGACCTACTGTTTTGACTGATACTCTCTCGTTTAGACAGTAGTGACCTTCTCCGTCACCACTGAGTTACGAATTCACATCCTCTCTGTGATCTCGGAGGATTCGGTTTTACCGTATAAACGTTAATAACTATGTCCTTCAAGGTGACTGTCGGATTCTTAGGATGGGAAGGTGACGACGGATACGTGTCATATTTAGAACGAGGAGAAGATTTTCCTCACTTACTGTCTTCCCGAAACTTGTGATGAGAGTCAAATTCTCGTAAGTTATGAGACGGAGTATTCGACTTGTAGGGTACTGGAGCTCGTCGGACGAGGGCTTAGGAGGCTCTAGTGTCTCTCCTACACTTAAGCATTGAGTCACCACTGCCTCTTCCAGTGATGACAGATTTGCTCTCTCATAGTCAGTTTTGTCATCCAGCCCCAAGCCCCATTTCAAGTCTGTTGACAGAAACTCATACATACCAAGGGATAGTTGTCACCATAAAGCCTGGCTGGATGCAGTGCCGAAAAGCCAGTACTTGAGATTAAAACGTAATAGTAGTAAGCCGGAGATCTTTAAAGAGCAGGCTGAAATTCTAACTAAGCGGTTCCTTGATAAGGGTTACGAACTTAGCTCATTAGAACAGACGCTATCTGTGGTGGAACCCTTGGACAGAAGGGGACTCTTGGAGGAGAGGCCAAAACCTTCTGCCCAAAGTAAAGAATATAATGTTCCATTCATTACTGGTTTTTCAACCCAACATTATCAAGTAAAAAGTTTAATATACAAACATTGGCATATCATTAAGAACGATCCAATACTCAATGAGATTTTACCTGAGAGACCTAAGATAGTTTTTAGGGGAGTCCCATCCCTGAGGGATAAGCTAGCCCAGGGGGTGGTTGACCCCCCTTCAGAGAGACCCTCCTTCTTTGGGAACATTATTGGGTTTCATAAGTGTGGGAGATGCGCAGTATGTCAGATCAATGAGATCAAAATGAAGAAGACTCTGACCTTCAAACCCAATACTGTTCCCCAGAGCTTCTCTATAAAATCCTTTATCACATGTAACACCACCCATGTGGTATACCTTATTACATGTCCCTGTGGACTTCATTATGTTGGCAGGACTGTAAGACCGTTGCAGGTGAGGCTCAAGGAGCATATTGCCAACATAAAGAGAGGTTTTAAGGATCACCCCCTCTCTAAGCATTATAGAGATAAACATGAAAAGAACCCTAAGGGGACATCCTTCTTGGGTATTGATGTGTTAAGGGTTCATTGGAGAGGTGGGGTTAAAAGAAGGGAAATATCGAAACTCGAAATGAGCTGGATATATAGATTACAATGTTTGAGACCTAAAGGTCTCAATGTTGATATCGAGGTGAACACCTTTATTGATAATTCTTAGGATCCCAAAAGATTGGTGAGCCAGTATGGGTCGGCTAAGTGTTTGGCTGACCATGTTAGGCTTCCCTGTGGACTAACTGATGGTAATTAAAAGGTTGAACTCTAGAGGATGGGATTGATATAGCTAAGTTCAATACTCTAGTATTAATATCACTTAATCCTGTTTTTTTATTTTTAAATTCAAATGTATTTGGAATATTTACTTTACAATATTTACTTTACTAGCAATATGGATTATTTGTACATGGCTTCAGGTCATTTGGAGTATAGGATACTCCATCATACACCCCCTCCCCCCCAAAATAAACCCCCCCCCCCAAATTTTTGGGGGTTATTCTGATAAAATATAGTCTAGACAAGACCCATATATATACTTTTTGTCTCCTATATTTTTTGTCTCCAGTGTCTAAATATCGCTTCATTTTTAATTGTATGTTATGATATAGATTTTTTATGTTAATATTTTTTATATTTTTTTATATATTTTTACCCTGTATCAATATTGTAAAAATGTATGAATTTCCTCGCTTTGGTAGGTAATCTAATATATATTCATAAAGATTTTGTGATGCTAATTGCTCCCTAATCCAATGAATATAGGATTGATGAGAACTACTAAGAGTTAATATGTTTGGTCTGTGTAAGCTAAGCTCGTTGATTCCGGGCAGGTGATTGTGTTCAGAGCGAGGCTTTGAACACAAGCATGGAGTAAAACTAAAGCGAGGCTTGAAACACAAATAGGAAGTATATATGGTGGTGACGCAGGACGTTGCCCGTGCCCCAGGAAGACGTGACCTATCACGAAACATGTAGGGCGGAGTTAACGACTGACGTCACCACACCACATGTTGTATCCCGTGAGGACGGGCGTTCTGTTATGTCTGCTGGCAGATTTTCTTTGACCAAATGCGAGAGACCTTGTTGATTATTGTGAGTACCCTGCTTTTAGAATATATGTTTTAATAAACTGAAGGTTACAGTATTACGCTATGAAGTTCATATTTTTTATGGCATATGGAATGAGAGTTTGCTGAGGTTCGTAACCCTGACCTTCCTGCTCTACTGTGTATGCGGTGGGAGAAATATCCCGGTGCCCTAGGAGAATTGAGGATTGAACGGCTATCTTTTGGTCCCTGCAGAGGGCTATATCTGCATGCGTGATTAGACCTTAGCTAGCGATAGCGGGTCTCTGCATCTGGTAAGAGTTTATACTCACCCTTACCTTGTCACTGGAGGTGTTTGCACGCTCTATGGTGGTGGAAGTTGGAGAGATCTACCTCTGGACTATATTGGATGTGATAATTCCCTGCTATATATATATAATTTTTCCTCACCACGGCTGACCTTTTCAAACATCACGGGACTTTATCTTTCATTCTATTTTTTTGGACTCTGTTTCATTCAGTTCACAATTTTCATTTGTAATTATTTGCACAATATGATTATGTTAATAACTATTTGAGTTATACACATTGAATTTGTTTATAACACTAAGTTTTTAGCGCAACAAATTTTTCTTATAGCACAAGTAATGATGATAGGAGGAGTTGAGCAGAGCTCAGATGTAATTTCCTGTCAGTGAAATAGCTTGTCTATCTATAAGTCCTCCAGCCTTCTATGATGCTCAGTCTATTTTACTTAACACACACCCATCTGCCAATCAATAGTTGGGTGTGTGTTATGTAAAACAGCCACATGTCATTACAGACAAGCTAGGTCTAGGATCTAAAGCAGTGGGCGGGCAAAGGAGAGACATAGGTGGGAGTGGGTGGGGCTTCATGGGCCAGTCGTGGGCAGAGCCTAATCAGGATTCTGTGTAGAATGAAATCCCTCAGCTTCCAATGTGATACAAGAGCCCCTCCCCCACTGATGTCAGGATGTTATTTGCAGAGAGATAGATGCAAATGGGGACAACATGTGTTCAACACAGGCAATTCCAAAACCAGGAAGTAAAGTTGTCACTTCACTAAAGGAAGTGCACATGAAAGCTGGGGACAAGGTAGAGACCTCAACATCCTTACTGCTTAAATAATCTATGACATGTTTAACAGATTTTATAGGTACATAACATATTGATTTCTTCATTTTGACCATAGTTCGACTTTAAACCTTATCTAGCGACCCACCCAGTATAATGCACCTCCATGAAAACCATAGAATATACATGCACAGCATAACCTCCCCCTCTGCTGATGTGCAAAAAAGAGACCACCTGCATCTTGTGGTCAAAAAAGGGTTTGAATGAAGCACATAATTGATTGTTCTCCTAAATTCCTTTATATATAATAAAAAATTAGAAAATCACCACTGTTCAATACCAAAAAGATTGTATATTAACCACTTCCTGCCCGACCAATAGACAAATGACGGCCGGGTGGGGGATTCGTAACCCTGACTGGATGTCTATTGACGTCTTTCAAGATAACCCACGATCGCACGCCCGCGTGGGCGCACATCGTGGCGATCGGCGGTGCGGTGTGTCAGTCTGACCCACCGCATCCACTGGAAGCTCTTTACCATGTGATCAGCCATGACCAATCACAGCTGATCAAGTGTAAACAGACGAAGCCATTTATCGGCTTTTCCTCTACTTGCATTTGCAGACTCAAGTAGAGGAGAGCTGATCAGCTGCTTTCCTATTGGGGGGGTCTGCGCTGATTGTTTATCCGCACAGCCCCCCAGGATCGAAATCCAGGACCACCAGGGAGCCCGCCCAGGGACCTCCAGGGAGAGCCCACCCAGGACCACCAGGGTGCCAATCAGGAAGCCCACCCTGACCATCAGGGAGCCCACCCTATACCACCAGGTAAGGGGCACAATGCCCAACATGAATGGCACTCAGTGCCAATTTCAGATGCCACCCTAGACCACCAGGAAACGACAACCTTACAGTGCCCTTTATCAATGCCACCTATCAGTGCCCACCAGTGCCACCTATCAGTGCCATTCATCAGTACCCATCAGTGCCACCTATCAGTGCCCAGTGCTACCTATCAGTGCCCATCAGTGCCTCCTATGAGTGCCCATCAGTCCGCTTATAAGTGCCCACCAGTGCTGCATATCAGTGCCACCTATCAGTGCCTATCAGTGTTGTTTATCAGTGCCACCTATCAGTGCCCATCAGTGCTACATATAAGTACCTAATCATCAGTGCCTCATCAGTGCCCATCAGTGCAGCCTCAATAGTGCCGCCTCATCAGTGCCAATCAGTACAGCCTCATCAGAGCCCATCAGTGCAGCCTCATCAGTGCCCGTCAGTGCAGCCTCATCAGTGCCCATCAGTGATGGAGAAAATGTACTTATTTACAGAACTTTGTGACAGAAACATAGAAAAACTTTTTTTTTTCCAAAAATTTCGGTATTTTTTTATTTGTAGCGCAAAAAAATAAAAACTGTAGAGGTGATAATATACCTCCAAAAGAAGGCTCAATTTGTGGGAACAAAGTAATAAAAATTTTGTTTGGATACAGTGCAGCACGACCGCGCAATTGTCATTCAAAGTGCAACAGCGCTGAAAGCTGAAAATTGGTCTGGGTGGGAAGGGGGAAAAGTGCCTGGTATTGAAGTGGTTAAACAACCAGATCACTTAAAGTTAATATTAGAAAAAATATATACACAAATATTTTTAAAAACTTAAAATTACATAAAAAGAGGATTTTATACCAGCTCTTGTCACCTATCAATGACTATACCAAGCATAATCTGTTTATTGTTAAAAAATGCATGATCATCCTACTCTATGTCAGTTGGGTTAAAATACTCGTAGTTCATATATCCACCTGGTTTCTCATCTCAAAATCTCCCTTTTATTGTGAGTACTCATTAGGATGTATTTGTCTATTCCTATAAATACAGTACCCGTTGGATGCTGTCTGTGGCCATTTAAAAAAAAATTACTGTGATGTCATCTGTGTACCTCTTTCTATGTACATAGATGACATCCTCCTATGGGATGTTATGAAAACTCCCTATGGTCATTCGTCATTCATATGAAGGCAATATCATCACCAATACATTTTTCAGGCCATGGACAGAAATAGCTTCATTCCAGTTGATAGCTGCCATCTTAGGTCATGGCTAAAGTCAGTCCCCTGCAGTCAATATCGTCACTTGAGGCACAATTGCACTGAAGTAGAGGATTTTGTAGATCAAGCTAATTCCCTCAGACAGAGATTTATTGAAAAGAGATATGATTAGCAGACCCTTAATTGTATAAAATCTGACATGCAATCAATAGAGCAAGACACATGTAGTGGATCCACTGGTCAGGCCAACATACTTTCACAATTTGAAAGGGTCTGTCAGATAAATCAACTTAAAAGGAAAGGAACTTCAATCCAGTTCTTCTTATAAAACATATACATATACGGTCCTTAATTACATGTGCCTCCCAAGATATAGTATTTTTATTGCAGTGCCCCTGTGGCTTGCAATACATTGGGAAGACCATTTGAACCCTACAAGTAAGATTAAATGAGTATATAGAAAACATCAGAAGAGTTTTTAGGGGACATAGAGTTTCCAAACTCTATGCTAGGTCATATCATAATAAGGATCAACGAGTACATTATTTATAGGAATAGACAAATTCACTTCAAATTGGGGGAGTAGTTATATTAAAAGAAAGATTTTGAGATCAGAAACCAGGGGGTTGACTGAACTACGAGTATTTTTACCTGACAAATTTAACACAGAGTTGGATGTTAATGCATTTATTAATAGTTAAATATCCATTTTTAAGACCATTTGTATTCCTTGGTATAGCCCTTGGAATAGGTGTCTTGAGCTGGTGTGAAATTCTCTTTTTCTCTCATCTTAAAGTTATTGTAAAGGGAAAAGAATATGAAAAAACAAACAAACAAACATGTTATACTTACCTACAGGGGTTTTGCACAGAGCATCCCCAATCCTTCTCTTCACAAGTCCCTACGTCGGCACTCTGGGCCTCTCCCCCTTGCCGAGTGCCCCTATAGCAAGCCACTTGCTGTGGGGACACTCATGCGTGCTCCCTCCCAAGCTGGCTCTCTTTATTCATAAGACACAAAGAGCGTGGCTTAGCCCCAACCCCCACTCCCGCCTCCCTGAATGTGATTGACAGCAGCGGGAGCCAATAGCTCCTGTTACTGCATTTCAGCCAAGCAGGAGGGAGAGACCCAGGAGGGCCTCAGGTCTCGTGCACATCACAGGATTGAGATCAAGCTTAGGTAAGTATTAGGAGGGGCCGAGGGGGAGTTGCACACTGAAGGTTTTTTACCATCATACATAGAATGCATCAAGGTAAAAAACCTTCAGGCTTTACAACCACTTACATTTTTTAAACATATTTGTGTATATTTTTATACGTAAATATTAATTGCATTTAATCTAGTTGCTTTAATATACAATATTTTTGGTGTTGAAGGATGGTGGCCTTTCTTTTTTTTTTTTTTAATTATATATGAAGGAATATAGGCCCATAAACAAATACTTATGTGATTAGTTCACACTCTTTATTGACCACTAGATGGAGCCAGTCTTTTTTTTTTTTGCACATCAGCAGACGGGGAGGTTATGCTGTGCATCTGTATTGTATGATTTTCATGGAGGTGCATTATTCTTGGGAGGCTGCTAGATTGGGTTTAGACTTATTTGCATTAACCTATTGCTATGTATGGCTTTAGTAAAGGGCTTCATTTTTTTATTTGGACTGTTTAGTAGTTTTTTTCCTTATCTTTTAGGGCATATTACTAGCATTTTTCACAATGTATGGCACATATTGCTTCTTGTTGTGAAGGAGATGAATAGCACTTTATTGTTATATATTTTGTTTATTTTTGCATACATCATTTAGCGCTGTACATACCTTTTATATTTTATAATATTGAGTAGCAAGACAGCTGGGTTTGTTACAAATAACAAAAAATCATCTGGAATGTCATGTTTTTCATTTATAATATCCAGTAATGAGGTTTTTACATCTATGATTTACCTTCCAGAAAAAAAATATGTGTGATAAGGGAGACCGTTATCATGCATCTTTACTAATGTTAAAAGGGTATGAAAAAATACTTTGTTTTGCAGAAGAATGGGAGTAATGGGTAAAAATTGTCCTTTATTTAAGATTTAGGAAACTATATACGTTTTTGTTTTTCTATTAATTTAGGAAGATTTATTATGTTTGGTTACATAGTGTATCTGTTTTTACAGATTCTTTTTAGGTGCTTTTTTTATTATTAAAATTGCCTATGGATAATTGATGGAAATTGTCTTGATTCACTTTGGTATTGTGTTTTAAATTTTATACCACTGATGAATCATTTATGTAACTATGTAATATTAATACTGAAACAGAGTTAAAGTAAACAAAAAGGCTATACTGTATCTGTTTTTCATGATTGTATCTTCTAATAAAAGGTTATAATTATATGGTCTGAAAGTATATTTTCTGAGAATTAATATGAAGAAAGCTCTTTCTGCCTAAACGGATCCTTGCATCACATCCCACACATATACAGACCAGCTTTCTTGACATATTGTCCATCCAAAAACTAGGTGGAGAATGGACCACTCTGGAACCAAATCCCTCGTGTAGGGATGTCGTGCGTGGGGAAATCTGGGTTGATCCCCAGCTCCCAATACCTCTATGGAGCAAGATTGGGAGATACTAGTGATAGGCCCTTCTTGTAGGGCCTGGGCTGCTACCCCTGGAAGTGACTGGGTGCGTCGATTCACACGTGTGATCATATATGGATGGAGAGGAGCGCCCAAGACAAGAATGTAAAAGCTACAACTTTGAATTTTATTTGGTTTGAAGACCAGTAGAAATAAGCCAATGCGTTTCGGGGGTCCAACACAATCCCCCTTCCTCAGGGCTATTGGAGACGAAGACAAAATAGTATACATACACAAAATTGTCACAATTTTGTAAAAGATTCAAATGATATATAAAATAATATTAAAAACTGTATGTACATACGTTCGTAAAGTTTGTTATAAAGAATTGAACATTGGTTATTACTTTATAAAGAATAAAATATATATATATATAAAAATTCCTGTCATTGCAAAAATAAATGCAGGGTGGGCCATTTATATGGATACACCTTAATAAAATGGGAATGGTTGGTGATAGTAACTTCCTGTTTGTGGCACATTAGTATATGTGAGGGGGGAAACTTTTCAAGATGGGGGTTGACCATGGCGGCCATTTTGAAGTCGGCCATTTTGAATCCAACTTTTGTTTTTTCAATAGGAAGAGGGTCATGTGACACATCAAACTTATTGGGAATTTCACAAGAAAAACAATGGTGTGCTTGGTTTTAAGGTAACTTTATTCTTTCATGAGTTATTTACAAGTTTCTGACCACTTATAAAATGTGTTCAATGTGCTGCCCATTGTGTTGGATTGTCAATGCAACCCTCTTCTCCCACTCTTCACACACTGATAGCAACACCGCAGGAGAAATGCTAGCACTGGCTTCCAGTATCCGTAGTTCCAGGTGCTGCACATCTCGTATCTTCACAGCATAGACAATTGCCTTCAGATGACCCCAAAGATAAAAGTCTAAGGGGGTCAGATCGGGAGACCTTGGGGGCCATTCAACTGGCCCACGACGACCAATCCAGTTGAATGGCCCCCAAGGTCTCCCAATGTGACCCCCTTAGACTTTTATCTTTGGGGTCATCTGAAGGCAATTGTCTATGCTGTGAAGATACGAGATGTGCAGCACCTGAAACTACGGATACTGGAAGCCTGTGCTAGCATTTCTCCTGCGGTGTTGCTATCAGTGTGTGAAGAGTGGGAGAAGAGGGTTGAATTGACAATCCAACCCATCAGAGAGATAGCAAAAATATTAGGTGTGGCCAAATCAACTGTTTGGAACATCCTTAAAAAGAAAGAACGATGAAGGGAGAAGCAGGGATTTGTGATTAATTGTTCTCTGGAGCACTCCAGATCGGTCTCTTTAGAACGGCGTTTATACGCCCCTTTCATTATTTGACTCCCCACTCTAGTGGGTCCTGGTTAATTAGCTAGATTAACCGCATTCTGTTGCCTTATTATTTGAACATGTAACGTAAAGCTAACACCACCTGACTGGATACGGTTGTTATCCGTATGGTATCGTTTGTATTTTCTCAAATGTTCTCACAACAGATGCTAACGTGTCTACTTATATTTGAAACGCATAATTCTTCTGTACTTTACAGTTGATGTTCTATACTGATGTTGTATTCCTTGGAAATATCAATAAAAACATTGAAAGAGAAAGAACGCACCGCTGAGCTCACACAACACCAAAAGAACCTGAAGACCACAGAAAACAAGTGTGGTGGATGACAGAAGAACTTTCCCTGGTGAAGAAAACACCCTTCACAACAGTTGGCCAGATCAAGAACACTCTCCAGGAGGTAGGTGTATGTGTGTCAAAGTCAACAATCAAGAGAAGACTTCACCAGAGTGAGTACAGAGGGTTCACCGCAAGATGTAAACCATTGGTGAGCCTCAAAAACAGGAAGGCCAGATTAGAGTTTGCCAAACAACATCTAAAAAAACATTCACAGTTCTGGAACAACATCCTATGGACAGATAAGACCAAGATCAACTTGTACCAGAGTGATGGGAAGAGAAGAGTATGGAGAAGCAAAGGAACTGCTCATGATCCAAAGCATACCACCTCATCAGTGAATCATGGTGGTGGTAGTGTCATGGCGTGGGAATGTATGGCTGCCAATGGAACTTGTTCTCTTGTGTATATTGATGATGTGACTGCTGACAAAAGCAGCAGGATGAATTCTGAAGTGTTTTGGGCAATATTATCTGCTCATATTCAGCCAAATGCTTCAGAACTCATTGGACGGCACTTCACAGTTCAGATGGACAATGACCCGAAGGATACTGCAAAAGCAACCAAAGAGTTTTTTAAGGGAAAGAAGTAGAATGTTATGCAATGGCCAAGTCAATCACCTGACCTGAATCCGATTGAGCATGCAGTTCACTTGCTGAAGACAAAACTGAAGGGAAAATGCAAGCAGGAACTGAAGACAGTTGCAGTAGAGGCCTGGCAGAGCATCACCAAGGATGAAACCCAGTGTCTGGTGATGTCTATGCATTCCAGACTTCAGGCTATAATTGACTGCAAAGGATTTGCAACCAAGTATTAAAAAGTGAAAGTTTGATTTATGATTGTTAATCTGTCCCATTACTTTTGGTCCCTTAAAAAATGGGAGGCACATATACAAACTGTTGTAATTCCTACACCGTTCACCTTTTTTGGATGTAAATACCCTCAAATTAAAGCTGAAAGTCTGCTGTTAAAGCACATCTTGTATGTTTCATTTCAAATCCATTGTGGTGGTGTATAGAGCCAAAACATTAGAATTGTGTTGATGTCCCAATATTTATGGACCTGACTGTAGATAAAAGACTTGATAAATATTAGATACACATAGAAACAAGAGAGGCTGAGGCTTTAAATGAGGAATACAGTTGGTCAGCAACATGACAATTTGTATGAATTTAATTAAAATATTTTATTATAATGCATCCATAGGCAATAAATAGTAACTTCATATATTATACATGAATTATTAACAACAAAGTATCAATTTAAATTATTTATACCCTATGGGCCAATATATACATACACAGTCTTTTCAATATTAAAACCAAAATCAAGAACACGGAGACATGACCTCAAACTAACTGGAGGGAAGTTCAAAACTAATCTTAAAATTATTATTATTTTACTGAAAGGGTGGTTGATGATTGGAATAAACTACCAACAGAGGTTGTGAGACAGTCAACAGTAAATGGCTTCAAACATGCTTGGGATAAATATAAATCTATAGTCAGACAACAAGGATAATGTGAAAACAAAAAAAAAATAAAAATAAAAAATAAATAAAAAGGGGCAGACTCTATGGACTACTCAGTCTTTTTCTGCCGTCACTTTTCTATGTTTCTATTTATTGCTGTGGAACACTGTACCTCATCATGCATGGTTGTGCACATATGTAAATACTCTAAGGTTATTATTGATATATATGTAACTACCATGAAGCTACAATTAATTAATGTATAATAGATGAATTTACTATTTATTGACTATGGATGCATTATAATTAGTGTTGAGCGAACCCGGACTGTAACGTTCGTGTCCGTACCGAACTTTCGGGTGTCTGTGACCCGGACCCAAACACGAACATTTCAAAAAACGTTCGGGTTCTGGGTTCTGGTAGTTGATCACGCATGTTGAATAGCTGAAGGGCAGCCAATCAACAAGCGTTTCACTGGTTTGCCCTTAGAAGCCATCACAGCCATGCCTACTAATGGCCTGGCTGTGATTGCCCAGTGCATCATGTGACCCAGCCTCTTTATAAGCTGGAGTCACAGTGCTGCATGTCACATGCTCTTGGGTTAGTGTAGGGAAAGGAAGCTGCTGGCGTTTTTGTGAGGGAGAGATTTCAGACATTTTAAAATCTGATTCTGCATCCTGAGTTTACTACTGCTGTTGCTCTGAGGAACAGATTGCAGAAATTTGAGATTTCACATACTGCTGCTTTGAGTGACAGATTGCAGATTGCAAATCAAACTCTGCATAACACAACGATCTCTATGATCGTGCACAACGATCAGATTGTTGGAGTAATTGAGATTTCACATACTGCTGCTTTGAGTGACACATTGCAGATCAAACCCTGCCTAACACAATGATCGTTGCGATCGTACACAACGATCAGATTGTGGGAGTAATTTGAGATTTCACATACTGCTGCTTTGAGCGATCTGACTGCACTAGGTAGAGGCTTCTGCTTAGAGGGACACATTATTGTTCAAAAATCATTGCCTACTCCTATAGGGCCAGCTGTTGCTGTAAGTGACACATTATTGTTCAAGAATCATCTCCTAGTTCTAAATTGAGAGTTTCCAGCTGTTGCTTAGAGGGACAGATTATTGTTCAAAAATCATTGCCTACTCCTATAGGGCCAGGTTACAGCTGTTGCTGTAAGTGACATATTGTTCAAAAATCATCTCCTAGTTCTAAAGGGAGAGTTTCCAGCTGTTGCTTAGAGGGACAGATTATTGTTCAAAAACCATTGCCTACTCCTATAGGGCCAGGTTACAGCTGTTGCTGTAAGTGATAGATTATTTATTGTTCAAAAATCATCTCCTAGTTCTAAAGGGAGAGCTTCCAGCTGTTGGTGTGAGCAGTGCATTTTTTGCACCAAAATAAAAAGTCCGGCTACGTTGGTGTTTTCCAAAAAAAAGGTATTAATTGGTATTAATAAATACTTACATAGGGCTACATAGTACATTTGCAGGCCCAATGAGGAGAGCAAATAAGGGACATGGTCATGGTGCTGCTGGTGTTGGTGGTGTTGGTGAACCTCCTGTTGGAAGGAGAGGACGTGGTCGAGGTGTGCCAGCTACACGCACAAGGGAAACACCTTCCTCAGGTAGCCAACAAAACCTTCACCGGTATATGGTAGGCCAGAATTTCCACATCGACCGTGTGGAGCTGGTGCAGGAGAGGAAGGTTGTCCTCCAAGTGGTTGTGGTGGTTGTGGTCGTCGTGGTACTGGTACAGGGAATAAACGAGAGGAGTAACCCGGACGTTTACATGATACATCGGGATACATTCATAAATAATTATGGTTAATTATGGAAAAAAAACCTTTTGTGGTTGCATCGGCCTGAAAAATAAAACCACGTTTTTTACGTGACGAGTGTGGTTGTCGACCTTCGAGAGGGAAATCTTGATCCTCTACT
>BLSH010448158.1:0-21830 GCA_018402905.1 Glandirana rugosa | reverse complement strand
TCTTATTGGGCTGGCGCGACACCTGCAGAAAACAGATATCGCGCCAGCCCTTCACCAATTTCCCTGTCTAATAACAAAGAACGTGTTTTAATTTTTCACGTAGATGTAACGACCAAATTTGTTTTTTTTTTAAGATTTTTGATGTAAACGCCGGTCGCCACGTAAAGAACGTGTTTTTATTTTTTTTTGTCACAACCGAGGAGGAGGTGGTGGTGAAGGTGGCGGAGGAGTTGGAGATTGAGGTGTAGGTGGAGGTAAAAACTAAAAAAATACACTAAAATTTAATAAACAAAGTCCTGGCAAGTCCTAGAGGTCTGCAAAAGGAAGGAAAAGGGGGGTAAGAGTTGGACAAGTGCCCTACAAAGAAATGGGGATAGGGAAATAACTTAAAATAATTTAAAATCACATAAAAAAATCAAAAATGGAGGTGGATGTGGAGTTAGAGGTTGAGGAGGCGGTGGAAGTGGTGGTGGAGGAGGAGCCAACACTGTTTTTTTTTATTTTTGTGCAAGAAATGCACCGCTGGCCGCAAATGTAGTTTTTAGAATTTTTTTTTTGTTTAAACCAGCAATGTAGATGCACTTTTTAATTTTGTGCAAGAAACAATAATCTGTCCCTTTAACCACTTCCCGACCGCGCTATAGACAAAAGACGTCCACAGCGCGGTCGGGTTATTCTGAGAGCACGTCCATGGACGTCCTCCAGAATCGCGCTTCCCACGCGCCCCCTGGGGCGCGCACACGGGAACATCCATGACCGTCGGGTCCGGGGGACCTGACTGATCACGGATCGCGGTGAATGGCCGCTGTGAGCGGCCTTTCACCACGTGATCGCGCCGTCCAATGACGGCTTCCGCCGGCTTTTCTCTCTCCTCTCCGCACCAATCGGTGCATTGTGAGAGGAGAGGGGGGGAAAGACGTGTGCAGTGCTGTGGGCGATGTGTAATGCCCACAGCACTGCTAAATGACAGTTAGCAACCCCCACCATCCATCAATCACCCACCCAGCCATCCACCCCATCCCTCCACACCCCCCATTCTTAGCCCATCCATGCTCAGCCACCCATCCATCAATCCATCCATCCTCACACAGCCATGCTCACCCATCCATCCATGCTCACCCATCCATCCATCCATGCTCACCCATCCATGCTCACCCATCCATGCATCCATCCATGCTCACCCATCCATCCATCCATGCTCACCCACCCAACCGTACTCACCTAGCCATCCATCCATGCTCACCCATCCATCCATCCATGCTCACCCACCCAGCATCCATACATGCTCACCCACCCAGCCGTGCTCACCCATCCATCCGTGCTCACCCATCCATCCGTGCTCACCCATCCATCCGTGCTTAGTCATCCCCATCCGTGCTCAGTCATCCCCATCCATGGCTCATCATCCCCATCCGTGGCTCATCCATCCCCATCCGTGGCTCATCCACCCCCCATCCGTGGCTCATCCATCCCCCATCCATGGCTCATTTGTGCTTCATTTATGCTCATCCATACCACATCAGTTCTCATCCGTGACACATCCATGCCACTACAGTGCCCATCCGTGCCACTACAGTGCCCATCTGTGCCACTACAGTGCCCATTAGTGCCACTACATTGCCCAAACTTGCCACTACACTGTACACTCATGCCACTACACTGCCCACCCGTGCCACTACACTGCCCACCCGTGCCACTACACTGCTCATCCGTGCCACTACACTGCCCGTCTGTGCCACTACAGTGCCTATCCATGCCACCACAGTGCCTCACAATAGTGTAAAAGGCAGTCAAATTAGATTTGAAATGTATGCCCCTAGAAAACCTGACGGTGCTCCCTGCATGTTGGGCCTCTGTATGTGGTCAGGCTGTGTAAAAGTGTCACACATGTGGTATCGCCATACTCGGGAGGAGTAGCAGAATATATTTTGGGGTGTCATTTTTGCTAGGTACATGCTGTGTGTTAGAAATATTGTATAAATTTTTAACAACTTTGTGTAAAAAAAAATGCGTTTTCATTTTCTTTCCACATTTTCCAAAAACTTGTGGAAAAAATGACATGTTCAAAAGACTCACTATGCCTCCTAGAATATACGTTGGGGTGTTTACTTTCCAAAAATGGGGTTATTTTTTGGGCATTTCCATTGTCCTAGTGCTCCAGGACCTTCAAAAGTGCAAGAGGTAGTCATGAAATTATGTGTGTAATGTATGCTCCTAGAACGCCTGATGGTGCTCCCTGCATGTTGGGCTTCTGTATGTGGCCAGGCTGTGTAAAAGTGTCACACATGTGGTATCGCCATACTCGGGAGGAGTAGTAGAATGTGTTTTGGGGTGTAATTTGTGGTATGCATATGCTGGGTGTGAGAAATAACCTGTTAACATATGACAATTTTGTGAAAAAAAAACCAAAAAAAAAACGTCATTTTGCAAAGAATTGTGGGAAAAAAATACAACTTAAAAAAATTCACCATGCCTCTTATTAAATACCTTGGAATGTCTACTTTCCAAAAAGGGGTCATTTGGGGGGTATTTGTACTTTCCTGGCTTGTTAGGGTCTCAAGAAATGAGATAGGTGGTCAGTACTTCAGGTGTGATCAATTTTCAGTGATTGGCACCATAGCTTGTAGACTCTATAACTTTCACAAAGACCAAATAATATACACAAATTTGTTTTTTTTTAACCAAAGATATGTAGCAGTATAAATTTTGGCCAAAATTTATGAAGAAAAATTACTAATTTGCAAAATTTTATAACAGAAACAAAGAAAATTTATTTTTTTTACAAAATTGTCGGTCTTTTTTTAATTATAGCGCAAAAAATAAAAAACCCAACGGTGATTAAATACCACCAAAAGAAAGCTCTATTTGTGTGAAAAAAAAGGACGCAAATTTCATATGGGTACAATGTTGCATGACTGAGTAATTGTCATTCAAAATGTGAGAGCATTGAAAGCTGAAAATTGGTCTGGTTAGGAAGGGGGTTTAAGTGCCCAGTGGTCAAGTGGTTAAGCAACAACAGGAACCTCTCCCTATAGAACTAGGATATGATTTTAGAACAATAATATGGCTCTCTAAGCAACGGCTGGAAGAAACTTTCCCAATAGAACTTGGAGATGATTTTAGAACAATAATCTTTCCCTTAAAGCAACAGCTGGAAGAAACTTTCCCTATAGAACTTGGAGATGATTTTAGAACAATAATCTTTCCCTTAATCACATAAACAGAACAATAAACTTCCAACCATAAGATGATTGCTCCTATCAGCGATCAGGATCAACGACTCCACTTAACACAAAGTGGAATAAAATTACACTTATAGGTATATGATAGCAGCCACCTAAAATAAAATGTTCATATGATATATAGCACCCTATTAGTAAAAGTCCATATAACTTTATAATCGCAATAAAGTGCAAGCAGCGCTAAAAATATGACTCCGAATGAGGGGTCCACAATGTTGATAGAAGTGATCCCCGTTAGGGGCAGGATCCTATTTCAATCATATCCACCACCACACCGCGTGAGCAAAGGACTGGAGGGTAAACCCCCCTATATGGAAACACTCACCAGAGGCAAGTGAAACACCAGCCTTAAGATCTCAATAATGATCTCCAAAATCCAGCATCCAATCGTATCGCATCCAATCTTATGGTGTATGGGAAGTTGCGGATGTAATATTGATAGAACAGACCTGAAAAAACATTATTGTTACTGTCAAAGAAGGATGGTCACATGACACAACAAATCTTAGAACATAATAAGACAGTCTGCAATTTTTCCCGGCCGTTAAAATAGCTCCCACAAAACCGATGTCCTGATGCTAATGTAGGAAGGAGAGTCCATGGGCCCATAGACTGTGCATTCATTCCAATGATCAACGTCTACTCAAGGGTCAAAGCTGAGCTGCTGTGCTGCCGTGCTAAACACATGTTCAGACAATACACTGGCTGCAAGGCAGTCCAGAACCTCCAAGGCATAAAGGGCAAGCTCAGGCCATGTGCCCAATTTGGAGACCCAGAAGTTGAATGGGGCAGACCCATCAGTCAGTAAGTGTTCATAACTATTAGTTCTTATACTAGGGTTATCCTCATCATCTAATATTGCTGATCTCCTATCAGCTGCGATGTCCCCTATGTCGGGAGCTTTTCTTCTCTTCCATTCTCCTCTCTCTCAGGGGAGAAAAGACATTCCCTATCCCAAAGATAAGTAAACCGAACCGCAGGAAGAAAAAGAAAAGCTGTTTTTTTAAAAGGAATATTTTTGAAAGGATATTTTTGAAAGGGAGAACGGTCTTCATACTTATATGATGGGTCCCATCCCCAGCTTAATGCTTCCTAATCATTTATTCAGTAATATTAGAGTCTTTATTATTGTTTATGGGACACCCCGGCTCCCTAGACTCACCGCGTATCGGGTCCCCCTCTAATATTGCATTCCCCAGGTATGGTTGAACCATCATATCATATATTTAACAGTCATGTTGCTAATATAGATTAGGTGTCACTGATGAAAGCATTGATATCTAATTCGATATTTAACCCATGGGGGTGCAAACTCCTCATGAGGTATATCCAATACGTTTCCCTCCGGGAGAGGTCCCTAACCCTGTTGGAACCTCTCCACAGGGGGTAAACAGTTTCTATGCCACAAAACCGGGCCACCGAGGGATCCCTATTATGCTTCTCTCTAAAATGGAGAGATACATTGTGGTCCTTAAAACCTTTTTTAATGTTTGCCAGGTGTTCCCCAATGCGGACCCCTAATTTCCTTTTAGTACGGCCTATATAACAGAGTCCGCATGGGCACCAGAGGAGATACACTACATAGGTGGTGTTACATGTTATAAAGTCTCTTATTTGAAAAGGGTTAAATATCGAATTAGATATCAATGCTTTTATCAGTGACACCTAATCTATATTAGCAACATGACTGTTAAATATATGATATGATGGTTCAACCATACCTGGGGAATGCAATATTAGAGGGGGACCTGATACGGGGTGAGTCTAGGGAGCCGGGGTGTCCCATAAACAATAATAGGAAGCATTAAGCTGGGGATGGGACCCATCATATAAGTATGAAGACCATTCTCCCTTTCAAAAATATCCTTTCAAAAATATTCCTTTTAAAAAAACAGCTTTTCTTTTTCTTCCTGCGGTTCTGTTTACTTATCTTCGGGATAGGGAATGTCTTTTCCCCCCTGAGAGAGAGGAGAACGGAAGAGAAGAAAAGCTCCCAACATAGGGGGCATCGCAGCTGATAGGAGATCAGCAATATTAGATGATGAGGATAACCCTAGTATAAGAACTAATAGTTATGAACACTTAACATGAGTTGTTACATATGAGAAATCTAATAAGTGGGCTGATATAAGCAGGAAAAGTGGTTAGCCCCTTATAGAATTAGTTACTTATGTAATGTGGTAAAACTCAGTGTGGAGTGGATTAAAATCCCAGGAGACACATTACCTCTAAAATAAAAAATGCATAGCGCAGTATAATAATTGTGTATTAAAAGATGAGTACTTGTATGGAGTGCCACTCAGTACAGACAATGCTTGTGCAATTGTAACACTGAATAATAGTATGCCGTTTAAGAACGAATGCCTAGGTATAGGTTACCGCCGATCCTCCACGATCAGGGTAGCCAGAATGGTTAAACCTTCGTACCATCACGACTATGGGAGGTGGGTATAAGAATGACGCCATCAGTCCGTGCAGCCAATCACCAGCAGAAGTATATACTGATGAAACGCATCGTGATTGGACTGCACGGCACCATTCACCAGGAGACGCCACACATCCCTTACCTCTCCGCTGGTCAGAGAGTCTGAGGGATTGGAGGCACGCAAGTCCGGATCAGGGCACCTAGGACCGTGGAGGGTCAGCACCTGATATCTAAGGACAATATGCGCTCTGTATCTTCTATCTGGTAAGAGTATTTAAGCCAGTATTACGTTTGTGACATCTGGATTCTGGAACGATTGATTTTTATTAGAACTTATGGGAATTTTTATGTGATGTTTTAATTGGAGCAATAATGTTGTAAACCGTATTACGCTATGCGAGTTTTTGTTTTACTCCTTTTATGATCTCCAACATCTTGGAATTCCATGAGAAGGCTTCTAAGGATACAGTGCAAGGTAGCACAAAGGGCGAGGTCTGCTAGCGCATGAAAAGTGCTTAGCTACACCGTTTGGTAAGGGTCCATCCACAGTGTAGTTGAGCACCTGCATGCAATCACTAGGTGGAAAACGGAGGACAGTGTAAAGGCTACGTTTGTGACATGTCCTGCCTTTAATTTGGAGTGGACTTTGGATTAACTAAGTGGGGATATTTCATCACGAGCACCTTCTATCCCTCTATTTGGACATTTGTTTTGTTACATACCTAAAGTGTATGCCTTTAGCGCCGCTGAATGATTTTCATGTTTGGTTGCATTTTTTGATATTATATACACATTATATAAGTGGCAGCTGCATTCGTTTTACTGATTCACATATATATAGGAATTGGCGCGGACTGTGGATTTGCAGTAGCAGTGTTCATGTTAGGTATCCACTTGTAATCAAAAAAAAAAAAATATTGAAAAAATGACAGCCCAAAATAAAAAAAATGGGCCCTTTAAGACCGTTGGGCGGAAGTGACTTCTGATGTCATTTCTGCCTTGCTCTTTTATGGAGCCGCTGCTGACGGGTCCGGTAAGCGGCGGAGATGACAGAAAAGCGGAGGGGGGGGTACTTCTCTAGCCGCTGATAAAAGTGATCTGGCGGCGAATCCGCCACTAAGACCACTTTTATCAAACACAGAATCTCCTGCAGAAAAAAAAATATCTGAATGGTGTCTGTAGCTGCAGGCACCATTCAGATATCACCACTCAAAGACAGGACGTCAATAGACGTCCACCTAAAGAGAAGTGGTTAAGGTGCAGGAGAAGACCCATCAATTTCACAGTTAGAGATTGCAGAGAGGCAGTGCAATATTATAATCATGGGCATCTTCATGTACACTGATAATGATTGATTAATTGGGGTTGTCATTTATTGAATGTAATTCCGGGCAATTTCTTGAGTCAATTGGTGGAAGCCCCAACTAGAGATAATGTTCTGCTGGACCTACTAATTACAAATAACACAGAGCTGATTGCAGATGTAAATGTAACAGATAATTTATGTAACAGTGGTCACAGAGTAATTACATTTGTCATAAATTATAGGAAAAAGACACGAAGGTAGGACAAAAACACAAAGTATTATACTTTATGGCACTAAATAGGTTAAAATTCTAGCAACAAAAACACTGTAGAAGTACCTTAAGGGTATATTAACCACTTGCCGACCGCCAACCGCAGGTTGACGGCGACAAGGTGGTTCGTTATCGCAAATCGCCGTCATACGACGGCGGCTGCGATAACGCGCACTGTGAGCGCGCGCGCCGCCGGAGGCGCGCCCGCGCGCTCACTGTGTTCGGGGAGGGCCAGGGAGCGGGTGCGGCGGCTTCGATTGCCGCCGGCTACCCGCGATGGCCCCCCCGGAGCGAGTGAGCGGAGGTCCGTGTATGTAAACACGGACCTCCGCTCTGTGTGAGGGGGAAGGGCTGTGATCACAGCCTTCCTTTACGTGAAGGCTGTGATAACTTCCCTTCCCCTGTTAGGGCATCCCCCATACAGTTAGAACACGCCCAGGGAACATAGTTAACCCTTAGCGCGCCCCCTGCAGGTTAACCCCTTCACTGCCAATGGCATTTACACAGTAATCAGTGCATTTTTATAGCACTGATCGCTGTATAAATGCCAATGGTCCCAAAAAAGTGTCAAAATGGTCCGACATGTCCGCTGAAATATCGCAGTACCGCAAAAAATCGCAGATCGCCGCCATTTTTAGTAAAAAATAAAAAAAAAATAAAAACCCCAAAAATGAATTCTCATCATCCGTAAACGCGGCCACTTTTGCGCAAACCAATCAATAAACGCCGATTGCGATTTTTTTTATCGCAAATATGAGGAAGAATATAAATCGGCCAAAAACGGTGAAAAAAAATGTTTTTTTATATTTTTTTTTTTGGATTTGTATTCTAGCAAAAAGTAAGAAATTTGGGTTTTTTTGCAAAATTGTCACTCTTCTTTTGTTTATAGCGGCGATCAGAAATGACGCAAAGGTGATCAAATACCACCAAAAGAAAGCTCTGTTTGTGGGAAAAAAAGGACGCAAATTTCGTTTGGGTACAACGTCGCACGACCGCGCAGTTTTCAGTTAAAGCGACGCAGCGCCGAATCGCAAAAAGGGCTCCGGTCCTAAAGCTGGAAATCCTTCCGGGGCTGAAGTGGTTAACCACTTCCTACCCCTGCTACAGCCGAAAGACAGCTACAGCAAGTGCTTAATTTGCTGGGATGGCCTACATGGACGTCCTCCCATGATCATGCTGCCCACACACCCCCTGCAGTCCTTGGGACTCAGCTGATAACAGATCAGGGTAAAGGGCCAATCACAGTGGCCCTTTATCATATGATCAGCTGTGTCCAATTACAGCTGATCATGGATGTAAACACAAGTCGGTTATCAGCTTTTCTTTCCTTACATTGACAGCATGAGGAGGGAAGAGGAGATCCGATAACCCATCAGTGCTGCCTATCAGTGCCACCTATCAGAGCCAATAGGTGTCACCTATCAGTGCCCATCAGTGCCGCCTATCAGTGCCCCCTCATCAGTGCCCACCAGTGCTACCTACAGTGCCCATTAGTGCCACCTCATCAGCGCACATCAGTGAAGCAGAAAGATTATGTTTGCAAAATTGTATAACAAACTATAAAAAATCAAATACAGGTGAAATTAAATACAACAAATGTTTCACAGCGGTGCACCAACTGCAATCAAAACATATTCAAACCATGTGCAATAAAGAAAATTGTAGCCAATATGCAAACCAAAAGTCCATAAGGTATAACAGTCCAGCAAAGTGTAATAGCACTGGTGTATTAATTGAAGACTTGAAGCTATGCACCATTTATCCTCCACCACAGTGTTCAGTGCAGGTTCCACTCCCTTAGGAATTATGCTCACCAGATAGTAATGCCATTCACTCTCATGTCTGGCTAATATCGCTTATGCTGATCAAAAGCCGCTCTTAATCACCAAATCCGTCCAGATATTGCGATCAATCTCCACACGTGGGGAAAGAATTAAGACAGAGCCTCCAATAGTGTAAAACCTTATGGCACCCGCTTTATTACAAAAGTAATACACTTACAACAAAGATATACTGTATATAAAATGCCTTCATAGTAAAATCACTGACATTTCAGGTGCCTCAGTAATGCAATATCACCATTAAGGATGGGTGAATGGTTGGGCCATGAGTCCGGGCCGAACTCATGCTCGGGCCGAACCATTCGCCCAACACTATTTAACTACTTCAATCCTGGGCACTTTCATGCCCTTCCTTCCCAGACCAATTTTCAGCTTTCCGTACTGTCACACTTTTACTCCGTCATGCTACATTGTACCGAAATGAAATTTTGATAATTTTGTTCACACAAATATATCTTTCTTTTGATGATATTTATTCACCACTGGGTTTTTATTTTTTGCGATATTAGCAAAAAAAGAAAATTTTCAAAAAAAAAAAAAACAATATTTTCTACTTTCTGTTTTAAAAGAAATCCAATAAAATCAAATTTTGTCATAATTTGGGCCAGAATGTATTCTGCTACATGTCTTTGGTAAAAAAAAAAAAATTCTGATAAGTGTATGATAATTGGATTGTGTGAAAGTTATAGAGTTAACAAGCTATGCTACCCATGATTGAAAATTGATCAATCCTGATGTGCTGGCGGCCTTTCTCTATTCTTGAGGCCCTAAAATGTCAGGACAGTACAAATACCCCCCATATGAACCCTTTTTGTAAAGATGACAGTCCAAGGTATTTAGTAAGTGGCATAGTGAGTCTTTTGAAGTTACAATTTTTTGCCCACAATTGTTTGGAAAATTAAGATTTTTTTTCTTCCTCCACAAAATTGTCATAATAACATGTTATTTTTCACACATGACATAGATAAACTTGCAATTACACCCCAAAATACATTCTGCTACGCTTCCTGAGTATGGCGATACCACATGTGTGTTTCCACAGCCTGACCACATACAGAGGCCCAACATGCAGGGAGCACCGTCAGGCGTTGTAGGAGCATAAATTAAACATTTAGTTTCCTGTGTACCTATCACATTTTTGAAGGCCCTGGAGCACCAGCACAGTGGAATTACCCACAAATTAGAAAGCAAACACCCCAATATATATTCTATGAGGCATAATGAGTCTTTTGAACATGTCATTTTTTTCCCCACATGTTTTTGGAAAATGTGGAAAGAAAACGAAATGTATTTTTAAAGCCATGTTGAATAATTTTTTAGCCATGTTGAATAATTTTTTAGTCATGTTGATAGATTACTGGGACGGATGTGACAGATGTGTGACAAATGTTGATCACTGGGACAGATGTGGCAGATGATCACTGACAGATGTTCACAGGGAAAAATGTTTACTGGGACAGATGATTTTAGTGGGACAGATTTGGGACAGATGTGGGACAGGTGTTTTTTACTGTGTGGGGACACTGTGACAGGACACTGTGTGGAGACACTGTGTTTGGGGACACTAGATGGGTATGTAAAAAGCTTTAAAAAACAGCTCATACACACTGATCCCTGTCTCGCAACAAAGATGCGCTCTCCTTCTCCTCACTGGCAGGCTCTGTGTGAGTAGAAGGAGAGCCGATCACCTGGCAATGCTCCCTGTTTACATCACATGATGGCTGTGATTGGACACAGCCATCATGTGATCAAGAGGGCCAATCACAGAGCCCTCCTGCTGATTCGAAATGTTGCATGTCCAGGGGACACATGCGCATCGGGATGATGCGGCCACGATCGGGAACGTCCACTCAGAAGGACAAAACTCCCACCTGTCCTTTTATATGCAGTGGCTGGGTGGGAGGAGGTTAAAATAGAGGGGTGGGCAACTACATGACAAATGGTTTAATATTGAAAATTGTAAAGTAATGCACTTGGGGGCTAACAATATGAATGCAAGCTACTGGCTAGGAGGAGAACCTCTGGAGCAATCAAAGATGGAAAAGGATCTGGGGGTCCTAGTAGATCACAGGCTTGCAATGCCAAGCTGCAGCAAGAAGACTATTAGCATGCATTAAAAATGGTATTTACTGGAGAGGCATAATTATCACTCTAGCACTTTACAAAACTCTGGTTCAGCCACATCTTGAGTATGCCATCCGATTCTTGTCACCAGTCCTCAGTAAGGATGTGCTGGAACTGGAGAGGGTCAAGAGAAGGGCAACAAAACTGATAAGAGGACTGGAGGACGAGTGACGTGGTCTGGTCTCGGTCCAAGATGGGCGTTTAATCCTATGCTCCGTCGTCTCGAGATCCAGCTATCAGCAAAGCACAGCAATCGCACCCGCTTCTCCCCCTCAAGCCATGGTGAGAACCGCCAGGAGTATGTCGGCTACGAGATCCCGATCCCCAAGAGGCATGAACACTCAGCTCAGCCGCAATATCCCTGAGCTATTCCGCACGCAGCTTTCAGCACAAGGAGATGCCATGCTGCCGTCACAGGCCTCAGCCCAAAGATCACGGTCCCCAAGTAGAAGTGCTTCCCAGGCACAGGCTTCCTACACTCCGCCTTCTACCCTGGCACTCAGCCTTAGTGACCTACAAGCTGTAGCAGCCGATATTAAGCAAACTTTGTCAGCTGCTATCACCGATCTAAAACAAGACATCCAGCACATAGCCGCAAGAGTGGACTCAATTGAGGCTGTAACCACCCGCCATGACACTTCTCTATGCCAAGTCCAACAGGTTACAGAATCCCACGCGATCCACCTCAGGGAGCTAAACCGGCATATTGAAGACTTGGAGAACCGCGGACGTCGGAAAAACCTGCGAGTGAGGGGTCTGCCTGAAATGGTAGACCACAGCCAGATCTCCCAGGCGACGATCGCCATTTTCAACGACCTGCTGGGAAGGCTGCCAGATACCCCCATCGCCTTGGAGCTGCGCCCTAGAGGAGGAGACAAGGACCCTCCAAGGGATGTAATCTGCTGTCTAGAAAGTTTCAACCTAAAAGAGAACATTTTGAGAAACGCCAGACTTCGCCGACACCTTCTTTATCAAAGGGCAGAGATAAAGATATACCAGGACCTGTCCAACATAACGCTACAGCGAAGGAGGGAGCTCCGACCGCTGCTAGAACAGCTCTGTTCCAGATCCATAATCTACAGATGGAAATACCCATTTGGTTTATCGGCCACAAATCAAGGACGCACCGCCCTATTAAGAGTACCGGAGGATCTAGACCACTTCTTTGCCACCCTAGACATCCCTCCTGTGGAACTCCCGGACTGGTACAGCGACTACAGCATTCCTCCAATGAGAAGAGCCGTATCTATGGAGGGGATCAACGAAGGAAACGCTTTCAGTATCCGACGCCACCGAGCGCACCCACCACCAGCCTCACCGGGAAGGGACAACAGAGCACCGCAGAACAGCAGCCCGTCGGCCTCCCCGGCCCACAGAAGACCCCGATGCTCCTCTTAAGGTAAAAGGCCTATGCTCCCTGTATCCCAGAACCGCATCCCATTCCGTTATCCCCAGGCCCTCGCCCGTGCTTTTAGCTTGACACCTACAATCCCTATACTCTTAACCAAATGAACATGCTTGCTAAACTAGCCCCCAGCAAAGCTACTCGTGCCCGCAAGGATGCCGGAGGCTTCATGTTACGATCATTGATCTGCCGCCACACCAGACACAGCCTACGAACAAACTACATCCCACGGTACAATCTTCACATAGCTAGCATAGACCCGCAGAGAACCTGATGAGCCTCGTGCAATCCGTCCACTGCAAGCCGATCAGAACACAGACTGTCCATGGAGGGAAAAGTAAAAACATCTCCTGCTCTGTTAAAACGCCAACTATCTCTCTCAGAGCAACATCCCTTGGATCGTTTTATAGACATAGCCCAGCAAGCTCAGTAGACCGGTCCGTTCCTGGCCGGGTTGTAACAGGAGCGGGTATGAACCACATGACTGGATGAAATTTCAAAAAAGGTCAGAACAATGCTGACACGGACCCCCCCAGCCTCCCAGCCCAGTCCGGGTCCAGAGCTTCGATCGTTCCCATGGATACACAGGACCTCCCTGCAGGCCCAGCTGATGGTTCAGTAACGGTTTGCATTTGCATTTGTACTTTTGCCATACCCCATATAGTAAACATTATATGCCACCCTACATTCATGTGAAGGACATGGGGATACCTCTGGGACAACATGAAACATGGGACAATACACCAATAGTATGTTTCAGTAAGAGAATCTGGGATACGGAGCAGAGGCAATTTGATTGATCGCTGCATACGATGCTCCTTCCTGTTACAGTTTTACAGTTCTACTAAATGTTCTATATACTGCTATACGAAGTTTAGAGTTTTCTTTAACTTTACTGTATTTGGTGGACCCCTAAAATGTCACCGAACGATACACACAAGTTGTAGCATAACATCACATTCAGAGGTAGTTAAATGTCCGTGCAGTAGTTTACGGTTCTTTTGAATGTCCTCGGGGTCGATCATCCTCCTCACCGCAAACTCTCCGCCCTGTGACTTGTTCACCCAACGATCAACTGACTCCCAAATCTGACCACCGTTACTCTAAACCTCTGATATATCCCTCCGGCAAAACAACACCAACATAGTACTCCTAAACCATATTAGAGGAGAGACCATGGTGAGGAGGACGATAACACCCAACTGCCTCATTAAATGTATTGAAAGACAGAGTAGACATACAGTACTCCAAATAAATACACCCCAAGTAAGACACAAGTAATGCCCACAGGGAGGCAATCTAATTGCCCGAAACTCCTGTATCCTACACACTTAGGGACAGGAGCATAAGTTTTAATAATATCAGAAATGACAGCATTCCCTGAACCTTGACTAGGATCTCGGAGAGCTCCTGCTTCAGCAGCAGGGTCACCTATCAAGGGAAAAAGTCACAGAAAGCCCTCTCTCCACTCAGTCCCCTATTAGATCGCTCCTACAGCACCACCTCGATCTCCAGAGACATAGGAACGGTCCCTCATTCTGGTCTCACACCTACCACTCCCCACAACAGCGGGCTCAGGAAGTCTCTGCTGAACGAGATCCAACACCCCCCACCCTGTGAGTCGGGTTACAGGTAACCCCACCTCCGGATCTAACTCGTTTCTCCCCGACTTCCTCCTTATTCCCTCCCTTCAATTGACTCCCCCTGTTTCTGTCCCACTCTCCTCTAGCTCTCTAATTCTCCACTTCCTCCTTTTCCGTTTCTTCCTCCGCCTCTCCGGTTCCCAACCCCAGCACTCCCAGCTCGGTCCCCGGTGAACTTCATAACAAGGGATAACCCCCACCTCCCACTGTCAACAACATTCTATCTATCACCCCGGGTGGGAAAACGTTAACTAATGCCTCCACATTCCAACAAGGGGGGAGCACTTCCTATTAAACTGGTATCTATAAATGCGAGGGGTCTCAACACCCCGGAAAAGTGCTCCTAACTATTATCTCACATGCGAGCTCTGAGAGCAGACATAGTTCTCGTCCAAGAGACCCATTTTAGGGCAGACAATGTTCCTAAAATGACAAACAGGTTCTTCCCCAAGGCATACCACTCCACCAATAAATCGTCAAAATCCAAAGGTATCTCCATACTTATAGCCAAAAACGTTCCAATCCAAATCGACGACACTATGTTGGATGAATTAGGCAGATTTACCTTCATCAAAGGCACCATACATAATACCCCCGTCACCATAGCGAATATTTACGCCCCTAACTCCTCACAAGTTCCTTTCTTTAGGACTACCCTTCGCGCCTTATCCCACTTCCAAAAGGGCATGCTGCTGGTAGGAAGCGATTTTAATGTCCCCTTGGACCCTCTTATAGACACATCCTCAGGCTCTTCATATGTACCATATCGAGCCCTAAAACAAATAAAATTATGCCTCCAGGACCTCCTATTACATGACACTTGGCGCACCCTCCACCCCTCAGACAAAGACTTCACCTACTTCTCACCCCCCCACAACAGATACTCTCGACTGGACTATCTCTTTATCACCCAACAAGACTTGGCCTCTCTAGCAACAGCCACAATCGAACCAATGACCCTTTCGGACCACTATCCCATTACTGTAACCATTTCACTCCCAGACCACAACACCCACTCCAAGATTTGGCGATTAGACGCATCAACTCTGCTGGACGAATCTAGACTCGAAGAAATCCGCAATTATATAAGGAATTTCTTCCGAGAAAATGACACCCCAGATACCACACACATTACCCAATGGGAGGCACATAAGTGCGTCCTTAGAGGAGAACTAATGGCCATGGCCTCTAGATTAAGGAAAGAGAAACAAGCTTGCATAAAGAAGATTATTGAGAATATTAAAAACTTAGAGATGGCGCACAAGCGCACACTAGCTCAACAGACATACCAGGAGCTATTGAATGCTCGCTACCTTCTGCAAGAAGAATTAGACCGCAAACTAAGAAGGAGACATGCCCTCACATGCAAACTCTTTTACGAGTTTGGCAACAAAAGTGGCCACCTTCTAGCACAAGCCCTAAAAACAGAAAAAGCTAAAGCGACGGTACACTGCCTACATACTGCGGAAGGATGCAAACTCACAAAAAACTCGGACATAGCAGAAGAATTTGAAAAATTCTTCTCTGCTCTCTACAATCTAGAGGCCCAAGACCGTACGAAATCCCCCTCATCTCTTAGACTTACAGAGATTCAATCCTTTCTCTCAGAAAACTGCCCCAATACGATCCCCCCTGAAACAGCCCTCGATCTAAGAACAACCGATAAAGGAGGAGGAATGGAAGATAGCAGTTAAACAATTAAAACCCAACAAAAGCCCAGGCCCGGACGGTCTGTCGGCAGCCTATTACAAATCCTTCACAGACCTCTTAAGCTCTCCCTTCCTCAAAGCCTTTAACTCCATCTCTCACACAAACCCCCTCACCTCAAGAATGTTAGAGGCCCACATTGTGGTAATACTGAAGGAAGGGAAAGACCCTTCCCACCCAGTGCATTACAGACCGATTTCCCTTCTCAACGTGGATCTGAAGATCTTTTCCAAAATCCTAGCGAATAGGTTACTTCCACTCCTCTCCTCCATCATCCAAAAGGATCAGGTAGGTTTTGTCCCTGGCCGCAAGGCCAGAGACAACGCCATAAAAGCTATTAACCTACACCACATCCTGAAAAAATCAGAACAACAGGGTTTTTTCCTGTCCCTGGATGCCGAGAAGGCATTCGACAGGGTGGCATGGGACTATATGTTGGAGTGCCTTTCCAAATTTGGGCTGGACCCCAAAATACTCGGCAACATTGCGTCTCTATATGTTAACCCAATAGCTAGGGTCTGAGTGAATAACACCCTGTCGAGTGCCTTCTCCATCACAAACGGAACCAGACAGGGCTGCCCCCTTTCCCCTGTGCTTTTTGTGCTGTCTCTAGAGCCCTTCCTACAGGCCATCCGGACTAATCCAGAAATCCACGGGGCCAAGGTGGGAAAGAGAGAATACAAACTGGGCACCTATGCAGATGATATTTTACTGTTTCTGACTAATACACTTATCACCCTACCGGTAGTCCTCAAGTCATTTAGACACTTTCACTCGCTCTCTAACCTGAAAATTAATTTCAGCAAATCATTCGCCCTAAACATTTCCCTCCCACAGAGCCTTGTGGAACACTGCATTAGGAACTTTCCCTTCATTTGGAAACGGAACTCTATAACACACTGTATATACTCGAGTATAAGCCGAGTTTTTCAGCACATTCTTTTGTGCTGAAAAATGCCCCCCTCGGCTTATACTCGAGTCAGCATCTGCTCAGAAAACTCTATGTATGTGCGAAGAGTGGCGCACATACATAGGCTTGTTGGCTGCAGTTCAGAGTGACTGCCAGTGATTGGCTTGTCACTGTCCTGGGGGCGGAGGGCGGGTCCGGAGCGCGCGTCGGAGCGGCTGAACAAGCAGGCTGAAGAGATATAATGTCCCCTGTAATGATATTCTACAGCGCTGTACATATCGATTATTTTGATGTTTTTTTCATCCAGGTGAAGGATTGACATGTCTAGCAGCTTTTTATTGTAACATAATTCTGTTTATAAGTGCAGATTCTTCACATTATATTATCTTGAATGTTCCCTGTAATGTATTGGTAATTTTTCAGTGTAATGTAATGGGCCCTGCAATGCAATGGTGATTGTCAGTGTAATTTAATGGCCCCTACAATGTATCAGTAATGATGATTAATGTAATGTAATGTCCCCTGTAATGTATTGGTGATTGTCAGTGTAATGTAATGGCCCCTGCAATGCAATGGTGATTGTCAGTGTAATGTAATGGCTATCATCAGTGTAATGGTTCTGGCTACAATACCTGTGTTCTGGCTACAGTATCTGTGTAATGGCCACAATACCTGTGTACTGGCTGCATACTGTGTTACTGGCTGCAATATACCGTACCCCACCTGTGATGCTGAGCTGTATACTCCTGACACAATATGTGGAATACAGGGTATGGAGTGGGTGGATTCTATAAGGAGTGGGGCTTATGAGAAGTAAGAGGGGTCAAAAAGGAGGGACGGGGCCTGGCGCCCCCCATCCTAAAAATTATTTTTTTTTTATCCTGTTAGAAATGGATCCCAATATCGGTACTTCTAATCCTGGACCAAAACAAAAACGCAGGTCATACGAAGCTGGTTTTAAACTTAAGGTTGTGTCAAGAGCAGAAGAAAGCAATAACAGTATTGCAAGTAGGGAATTTTGTGTTGATGAAAAACAAGCAAGGGAGTGGCGGAAAATGAAAGCTGACTTGGAAAAGATTCCAAAGGCAAAAAAAGCTTGACGTGGTTTAACGACTTCATATGGGGCTCTAGAGACTGAATTGCATAAATGGGTTATGGAGTGTCGTCAAAATGGTTACTGCGTAACACGCATGGGAATTCGCTTATGTGCCCTTCAAATGGCTAAAGATGACAAATTTAAAGCACCAGGCATTGAAAATTTTGTTGCGTCGCCAGGATGGTGTACCCGCTTCATGAATAGGTTTGCCCTATGTTTGCGACAAAGAACAAAGATTTCACAGAAGTTGCCGAAAGACCTTGATGAAAAAGTGATGTCATTCCATTCATTCATCATAAAACAAAGAAGGATCCATAACTATGACCTGGGAGATATTGGGAATATGGATGAAACGCCTATGACCTTTGATCTTCCAAGCAACAGAACTGTGGCAAGTTTGGGAGACAAAACTATTTTACTAAGAACCACAGGAAATGAAAAAAAACATTTCACAGTCGTTCTGTCATGTTTGGCTAATGGAACTAAGCTGCGGCCTGTCATTATTTTTAAAAGAAAGACCTTGCCTAAAAAGGTCAAATTCCCACCACGAATTACATTGCGCGCACACATTAAAGGCTGGATGGATGAAGACAGAACAAAAAAATGGCTGGAAGAAATTTGGAACGGACGACCAGGAGCAGCCTTGAAGAAAAATCCATCATTGCTAGTTTGGGATATGTTCAGAGCCCACACATCTGATGACATAAAAAAAATGGCAAAGTCTTCTCAAGTTACTTTGGCCATTATTCCAGGTGGGCTTACATCTGTATTGCAGCCCTTAGATGTGTGTTTAAATAAACCTTTCAAAGACCGTGTGCGAATGTGGCATGAATGGATGTCATCTGGTCAAGCTCGACTGACAAAAGTAGGAAATCTGAGGAAGCCAGATATAGCATTGATAGCACAGTGGGTCCGTGATGCATGGGAACAGATTCCAGAGGACCTGGTGCAACACGCCTTCAAGAAATGTGGCATTAGTAATGCTATGGATGGCAGTGAAGACAGCGCTTTGTATGAGAATGACAGCAGTGATGGTGATGACTGCGAACTCAGTGATGATGACAATGTCTATGCTGATAACCTCACACCAGCTGAAGCTGAAGCTCTGTTTGGACATACAGATGATGAGGAAGAGAACGCCAGTTTTGAAGGGTTTTAGCTCTTGTGTTTTAGCTTGGTTGCTGATTGAGCTAAAGTTGTTGTACTTTTAAAGTTTCGGTATTTTTGATACCATATTGTTTTTGTTGACCCCCTTTTCCACTTACAGAGCTAGTTTACTGTGTTTCTTTGAAATAAATATTCAAAAACATTTAACCTACTGATGCCTCAATTAATGTAATTTTATTGGTATCTATTTTTATTTTTAAAATTTACCAGTAGCTGCTGCATTTCCCACCCTAGGCTTATACTCAAGTCAATAAGTTTCCCCAGATTTATGTGGTAAAATTAGGTGCCTCGGCTTATATTCGGGTCGGCTTATACTCGAGTATATACGGTACCTGGGCATCCAACTCCCACATAACCTACAGGATCTGTATTCCACAAACCATCTGCCCATACTAAAAAATCTGACAAATGATCTCAAAAAATGGTCCAAGTTAAATGTCTCATGGTTTAGCAGAGCTGCCATCCTGAAAATGAACGCGCTTCCCCGAATGTTATACGTCCTCCAGGCAACTCCAATCTCTGTCCCACCTGCATTTTTCCGGTCATACAAACACATCTGCACGGAATTCCTCTGGAAGGGATGCAAACCGAGGATAAGTTACGCACAATTGACACTCCCCAAACATTTAGGAGGCATAGGCCTGCCTGACTTACACAACTACTACACCGTAAGTCACCTATCTAGAATTATCGACTGGAACGTTCATTCACCATATAAAGAATGGGTTACCTTAGAAACTTCAAATACCCAGCTTTTACTAGACTCATTACCCTGGTTATTGCACCAACACATCCCTAAAGACTTATAAGATCACCCCTTAATTGGAGCCACACTGCAATGCTTTTGCGCCGCTTGCAAGACCTCTAACCTCTCATCGTCCACCGGTCCGCTAACCCCGATTAAGCTTAACCCAGACTTCCCCCCAGGAATGCACCACCTATTCCTTGTGGATCACTGGCCGCACAGTCAGATACCAGCGCACCAATTTTTCAACAATGCCCAACCTCTATCCCACACTAAACTATGTGAGCATACAGACGACAGACATATCCCCCCTGGACCTACTCCCTGATCTCTCACTACATCCGAGCCCCGGAGAGAAAATGCGCCTTCTCAAGACCACTTGCTCCTTTTGAACTTTTATGCAACAGTCAAAATATACAACCCCACTTACTTGCCACAACACATTCCCTCCTATTCAACAACCACTCTTCCAAAGCCTACAAAGCTTGTGCATCTTGGGAAAGAGACCTCACTCTCTCTCTTACAGAGACGAAATGGGAGGCAATCCATCACCACATTCACAGAGGTTTGATGAATGTATCAGCCCAGGAGAATGGCTACAAAATTATATTGCGATGGTACCGCACCCCACAAGTTGTTCACAAGTATCACCCAGAAATTCCAGACACCTGCTGGAGATGCCAGTCAGACCAAGGTACAATGCTCCATATATGGTGGTCCTGCCCAAAAATTCAACCTTTTTGGCAAACGGTGAGGTCCATCATAAAAAGAGTTTCCACATTCGAACTAGATGACTCCCCAGCGCAACTTTTACTCCATCACACCAAAATACCACTTAGAACATACCACAAGTCACTCGCTATGCACATGGTAAACGCAGCGAAACAATGCATCCTCTTATACTGGCGTTCTGTACAACCCCCCCCCAATCAAGGACTGGTTCCGAAGGATACAAAACATAGCAGAAATGGAAGAGCTAATACATATCTCCAAAGACCTAACAAACAAATTTAATCAAAAATGGGCATGCTGGTCCCATTTTGTGACCACAGCAGAATATGTGCGATTACACGACACATAAAGGCAACTTTACTTAGGAGGCTCCCCCCCGCTCATATTATTGGACCCCACCCAGCAAAAGAGACCCCACTCGAGAAAACCTAAGCAGGGGTTGGGAGCGGGAGAAGCCCCCCACCACATCTATCTGCTCCTTCCACTTTTCCTCCCTTCTGTCCCACTTGATTTACCCCCTACCTTGACCCACCCTCACCCAGCTCCCATCCCCCCCCTTTCTAACTTTTTCAGCCTTTCCCACAGATCCCCTCCATTCCTGGGCCTTAGCCCAGGAAGGTTCATCTCATTAGATACTATATTAAATCACATAATATACCATCTCGGGTACTGCTTCCGCAGATACACAAGAAACAGAAAGACATGGCGGGTGTAAGATTCTTGGCCACATAGGATACCTATAAAAATATATAAAACTTATTTTAAAGAAGTCCGGAAGAGCTTGGAATAAACCACAACTCATACCATGATACCAGAGACATAAATATCTTAGTCGACCAAATGTCATTTACTCTCTTCTTGCGGACCTGTTAACCACTTCCATACAGGACACTTACACCCCCTTCCTTACCAGACCAATTTTCAGCTTTCAGCGCTCTCACAATTTAAATGACAATTACTCAGTCATGCTACACTGTACCCAAATAAAATTTTTATCATTTTTTTCTCACAAATAGAGCTTTCTTTTGGTGGTATATAATCACTGCTGGGTTTTTTATTTTTTTCAATACAAGCAAAAAAGTAGCGAACATTTTGAAAAAAAAAGACTTTTTTTTAGTTTGTATTGAAAAATTTTGCAAAAAAGTAATTTTTCTTCATAAATTTGGGCCATAATTTATACTGCTACATATCTTTGGTAAAAATAACCCAAATTAGT
>BLSH010448049.1:66749-79488 GCA_018402905.1 Glandirana rugosa | reverse complement strand
GGCGGCGATCGAGTCCGCTGCACCCACTCCCTGGCCCCCCCAACACAGTGAGCGCGCGGGCGCGCCTCCGGCGGCGCGCTCACAGTGCACGATCTCGCAGCCGCCGTCATAAGACGGCGGTTTGCGATATCGAGCCACTTTGTCGCCGTCAACCTGTGGTTAACCCAGTGGTTAAATATGCATTCGCTTCTGTGTGTGATCACAGAGGGATTGGGGTGCTGTGTTTTTTTTGTTTTCTTATTAATTTTATCTGCCTCAATTTTGTTTTTTAATCACTTTTATTCCTTACTACAAAGAATGTAAATATCCCTTACAATAGAAATAAGGATAACAGGTCCTCTTTATGGAGAGATCTGGGGTCAAAAAGTCCTCATATCTTTCCTTTACTTTTAAAAGCAAAAGATCAACAAAAATTGGATTTTTTATACATACTTGCCTATAAAATCCATTTCTTTCTAAGGACATCACGGGACACAGAGCAGACTTTATATTAAATACATACTGGTTTATACGCCACCTATAGGTGAATAGACACTGGTAATTCAATGTAGACAGGAAGTCCTGTCCATATATAACTCCTCCCCACTGGGAGTACATCAGTTATGTAGCAAGCAATGAACTCCACAAAGACAGAGAGGGGAGGGACCTCGGTGTCCCGTGATGTCTTTCAAAAGAAATGGATTTTATAGGCAAGTATGTAAAAAAAAAAAAAAAAAATCCAATTTTCTTTCTCGGACATCATGGGACACAGAGCAGACTATATATTCAATACACACTGGGAAGTCCCAGAGCAGTCCCTGAGGGGAGGGAGACACAAGCTCAATTATACCGCAGCCCCTAACACCCTGCGGCCAAAGGCCAAATCCTCTGCCACCCTAACACCCACTTCATAGAATCTTGTGAATGCATGCAACGATGACCATGTAGCGGCCTCACAAATCTGTGCCACTGACGTCTGGTGACCGAAAGCCCAGGAGGTCCCTACTCTCCTGGTAGAATGAGCTTTCACTCTGAATGGGGGAACCTTCCCCTTTAAACCATTAGCTAGAGTAATCAGCTGGTAAATCCACAGGCCAAATAGCGGTCTTGGATGCCGTCTGACCCTTCCTAGGGCCTTCAGGCAAAACAAAAAAAGGCATCAGTCTTCCTGCAGATCTCTTCAGCTAGATCTTAACAGCATGCACCACATTCAGAAAGTGCAATTGTCTCTCCTCCGGTGAGGAGGGCTAAGAATAAAAAGAAGGCAAAATATCTTCATTGAGATGAAAGGCCGACACTACCTTCGATAGGAAGGATGGAAGAGGCCGCAGCACCACCTTATCCTGGTGCAATCTCAAGTATGGTTCTTTATAAGAGCTGCTAATTCTGAAACCCTTCCGGCTGACATGATGGCAAAAAAGAAAGACTAGTTTCCTAGTCAAAAGAACCAAGAGAATAGGTTCAATTGGCTGCTTCTGCAGCACTGACAAAACCAAATTCAAATCCCATGGACAGGGAGGAAATCCAACAGGTGGTAACAACACGTTACCCCTTGAAGAAAAGTTCTGATCAAAGAGTGAGAAGCCAAGGCCTCTGAAAACAAATGGACAAGGCAGAAACCTGTACTTTCATTGTAGTTAAAGCCACTTTCAAGTCTACTCCTGCTTGAAGAAAGGCTAGTATTCTACCAACCACACACTTGCATGTATGTAATTTCCTGGCCTTACACCATGCAATGTAAGCCTTCCAGACACTGTGATAAATCTTTCTGGTGACTAGTTTCCTAGCGTTTACCATTGTGGACAACACAGGACCTGAAACCCCGCAATCTCTCTCAGTAGAAGAAAGATTGGGGGGGGGGGGGGAGCATAAAGCAAGGGGTACTGGGCCCATGGAGTCACCAGAGCACCCACTCCTATAGCCTGAGGATCCTCTGCTAGGGAAACAAACTGTTGGACTTTGATGCTGAATCGGGACGCCAGTAGATCCACCTCTGGCGTCCCCCAGGCACAGGCAAATTACCCGAAAGGCTTTGGGATGCAGCGACCACTCTCCCGGGTGTATCTGTTGGTGGCTGAGAAAGTCCGCCTTCCAAATTTCCACCCCTGGGATGTGAACTGCAGAGAGCCTTGGCACATGATTCTCTCACCAAGAAAGTAGTAGGCAAACTTCCATGTGTGCCAACTGACTTTTAGTGTCACCCTGATGATTGACATAAGCCACTGCCGTGGCCTTGTCGGTCTGTACCCTTAGCAGGTAGCCCTGCAACCTGGATGACCATACCTCAGAGTTAGCCGAATGGCTAGTAGCTCTAGGAGGTTGATGGGCAATCTCTACTCCCCCAAGGACCATCTCCCCTGGACCGTGGAGTCCCCCATTACCATTCCCCAGCCTATAAGACTGGCATTCGTAGTCACAATCTTCCAAGACACTGGAAGAAAAGATCTGCCGTGAGACACATTACTAACCACCAGGCGAGACTCCATCGAGCCCTGGGAGACAAGGACATTCAGGAATCCAAAGTCTGCAATCGTCTGTTCCACTCTGCCAGGATGTTGCGATGAAGCGCCCTGGAGTGAAACTGCATAGAGGACTGCCTCAAAAGAGGCTACCATCTTCCCTAGCTGTCTCACACAGAGGTGAACTGAAGAGTGTCTTATCGCCCTCACCTGGCTTACCAGAGCCTTGAGGTCGCTGATTCTCTCAGCGGTAAGAGTATCCTTGCCTGGATTGTATCTAGCTGTAGACCTAGATCAGGCCTCGACAAACCCTGGGCGCCAGGTCGCCATGGCGACCAGTAATCGCGTCCTGGCGAGTGACAGCCGTTCCTTCTATCACTATGGTAAAACAGCTGTTGGATTAAGTGTCCGATTCAGCGAGAGCAGAGAGCCGTTCTCTGCTTAATCTAACAGCTGTTAAAAATGGCTGGCTGCCTGGAATGTTTGTTGAGAGTTAGAAAGAATAAACAAGCAACAATGTATCTTATCGTTCTTTCAAAGCAATCATCTCCGGGCTATCAGGAAAGTTTAACCATTTAAAGACTGAACCCTTTCTCACATTAGTGGCTTAAAATGAAAGATCCAGTGTTTTCTGCTAGAAAATGACTTAGAAACATTATATATTATTTTTTAGCAGAGACCCTGGAGAATAAAATGGTGGTTGCTGCAATATTTTATGTCACATGGTATTTGCGCAGCGGTCTTTCAAGCGCAATTTTTTGGAAAAAATACACTTTTAATGAATAAAAAAAAAACTAAACAGTAAAGTTAGCCCATTTTTTATTTTTGTATAATGTGAAAGATGTTACACCGCGAGAAATGTGACCTTTATTCTAAGCAACAAAATTGTGATAAAGCCCTGTGTACCATCAACAATTACCACTCTATGTGCAGCTGGGCTCCAGTATTTCATGGTGACCGGAAACCCACCAGAGCAATGAAAAGTCACTGTGGGGGACACACATGTAGGCAGGAAGTGGCTGCAAAGAGGCAGCAGAAGATCAGCAGCGCTGGAATACTTTTCACATTTTTTTTTGTATTTTATTTACAATGTCACTAAGGCTTTGTTTAGATGTACAAGTTGGGTGGTAAAAATGTGCAGTAGAGACATGTTTTTGGCACCCACCATTGGCCTCCCTTAAGCTCCATTAGGCAGCAGATGAGGGCGTTTTACATGCCGCAGTCACGATGCATTAGGCATAATGAGGAGTTTCCCCCATAACAGATTTTTAGTGTCCCTCTTTCTGGCCAACCTATAACCCAGTGTTACGTTGGAGTTATTGACTGGCTGCTCTGCTGTGAGTAAGTTAGGGTTAAGGGCGCAAATTACTTGTCTTACCCCGGCGCTGACAACCCAACACTACGCTATAAAAAATTGGCTCCTAACTTTTTTAGCTGGCTCCTAAATTCAAGGCAAATTTGTCAAGCCCTGATCTAGATATTCCAGAGACTGAACTAAATCTAGTAAGGATTTCCCTATATACATGACCCAACCCCTGCTTTCCAGGAACTGGATTGTTAGGGTCACATTCTGCTCGAGTCTGCACCGAGACTGATCTCTGAGTAAGAGGTCGTCCATGTATCCCATTTTTAGGACCCCTCGTGACCTTAGAAGGCCCAGCACTGGAGCCAGAATCTTTATGAAGATTCAAGGAGCTATTGAATCCTGATCCTGAATGGCAGAGCCAGAACTGGTAAGGTCGTTCTTCTAAATCGCAAGACGCAAAAAAAAAACTCTGATGATGTAGCAAAATTGGCAAATGCAAATATGCATCCTTGATGTCTACTGATGCCAAAAAAATCTCCTTCCTGGAGGGAGGCAATCACTGAGTGGATTGACTCCATGCGGAATGGCCGTACCGCAAGAAATTGGTTTAAGGTCTTGAGATCTAGAATAGGCCTTACCTCCCCGTTTGGCTTCAGGAACGCAAATAGGTTTGAGTAGTAAGCAAGCAGGCATGTGTTTATGCAAAACGTGCCTAAGCAAGCATGTGTTTATGCAAAACGTGCATTCATAGGCATCAGGTGTCACTGCCTCATGTGTGCTATGCATCATGCAACAGTGCATCAATGCAAACGTGCAACATGTACCTATGCAGACACCTGCCTATGCATACCCTCGCCCATGCAACACAAGGCAATGCGACCCGAGCCTATGCGACGTGTGTTGCTTTGCAACCCTGTGTTTTAGCCAACATCCGTTTTAGCAACCAGGTTTAAAAAACATATTTTAACAAACGTGTTTTAACCACTTCCCGACCGCCTGCCGTGTTTTAACGGCGGCAGTCGGGTTGCTGTGCGCGAATCGCCGTAAAAACACGGCGATCTGCGAACGGCCGCTAGGGGGAGGAGTGTGCCCGCGGCTCGGGCGGACCCAATGTCCGCCGGCGAGCTGCGATGAGCGGCCACAGGCAAAGAACGGGGAACCACGGTTCCCCATTCTGACAGTGCAGGCATGGGAGATCTACTAATCCCTATCACTGGGATCAGTTAGATCTCTCATGCCCATGGCAGCCCAACCCCCCCACAGTAAGAACACACCCAGGGAACACACTTAACCCCTAGATCTCCCCCTGCAGATTAACCCCTTCAATGCCAATGACATTTATACAGTAATCAGTGGACATTTAAATTTCTGATCGCTGAATAAATGTCATTGGTCTCAAAAAAGTGTCAAAAATGTCCGACATGTTCGCTGCAATATCGCAGTATCACTAAAAATCGCAGATCGCCGCCATTACTAGTAAAAAATAAAAAAAAAATAAAAACCCCAGAAATGAATCATCATCATCCGTAAACGCGGCCACTTTTGCGCAAACCAATCAATAAATGCCAATTGTGATTTTTATTTATCACAAATATGAGGAAGAATATTAAAATCTTTTAAAAAAAAATGTTTTTTTATATTTTTTTTTTGGATTTGAATTTTAGCAAAAAGTAAGAAATTTGGGTTTTTTTGCAAAATGGTCACTCTTCTTTTGTTTATAGCGGTAATCAGAAATGACACAGAGGCGATCAAATCTCACCAAAAGAAAGCTCTATTTGTGGGGAAAAAAAAGGACACAAATTTTGTTTGGGTGCAATGTCGCAATTGTCAGTTAAAGTGACGCAGTGCCAAATCGCAAAAAGTGCTCTGGTCCTAAAGCTGGAAAAGCTTTCGGTTGGTTAGTGGTTAAGCAAACAAGCATTTAAGCAAACACATGCTCCAGCAAACATTCATTTAGGCAAACATGCTTTTTTAGCAAACATGTACAGTATTTAAGCCAATTTGCAAGCATGCTCCTGTTCAACTGCAACAGTGCACATGCAGGATGCCTCAATGATGCTTCAGAACAAAAAACAAGCTCCTGCAGACCAACCATACACTATACTGGAAACCCAATTCCTTAAAAGTGCACCAATGCCCAGCCTAGGAAAAAGAAGCCTTTAATAAGGACTCCAACGTTTTATTGGAAGGGTCCTTAGCATTATCAACAGGGCAGGTCAGAGATTTATTTAGGGATATGACTGCTGCATGGACAGCTCCCCCTTCTCAAAAAGCTTTCCTCCATAGAATATACCACAGAAAACCCTTTAGAAAGAATAAACAATCTGCCTGGGTGCACCCAGTCAGCATATATCACCCTCTCCAGGAGAGGATGCAAAGCAAACCCCTGCGCATTTTGTGCTGTTTTAATGACACAAGGGAGGAATACACATTCACAGGACTCTCCGCTGGAGGTAACCCGAATGCTGCACGTACCTTACGTGTAAGTGCCTGAATGAGCAGCCTCTATGATTGAGAGGCAGGTGTCCTTAGGGATTCTTCTGGCTCAGGACTCTCTGAAGCAGAAGTGTCTGCAAAAGAATCGGCCAGATCCCTTGTAGCCATCTCCTCTTCCTCATCAACCCATTCTCGCTCCAGAATCAAAGGGTTAGGGGAAGGAGACCAGTCACGCTTCTTACCCTGTGTGGTAGAAGAAAACATACCAGTAATCCTGGTTTCTAAGCTCAGCAAGGCTGCCGACAGGTCATCTTTAGTAACAAACTGAGGAAACAGATGAGGGTTCAGCTACAATACCAGACAGCCGCATCGGCTCAGATTGCCCAGTCGCTTCTGATCTCTCAGGGGAAGCTCCCCTTGATCTCTCAAGCAGAGCTCCCCCGAGTGCGCTTCTTGGAAGCCATGGCTGCTAGTGCATGCACTGCTTAGCCCACCTCCCCCAAACTCAGCTTCCTGCCCGGCCTGATTCAGCTGCCCACCCCCAGACTCACGTGCCACCAGGAGGATTTTTAGCCTGCTATCCATCACTGTCCACCGGCCACCTCATGCTGCAGAAGCTCCATGACTGCTTCTGGCAACTTCCTGATACCCCTGTGGGGATCACACGCGCATGCCGATTGTCCATTCACTTACATAATGAAAAGACAGATTAGTACTGGCGCAGGCTCCCTCTGGTGGCAACTTCACATGAACTGCCGGCAAGACCCAAGAATGACTGTGGCTTTTCTAGCCGAGCCCTCTGGTGGTGAGGAAAAAAGTGCAGGCAAAGGGAGGGAAATTTTAAACAAACTTTTCCTATGTTTGCAGGAAGCCAGCTGGGTTCAGTAACATTATCCCCATTGGGGATTACTCACATTCCCACCACAGGGCCTGGAAGAGACTGCAGGCCCAAACTTCACCCATCACAGCGGGCATTGTCTCAAGAACATTCAAGGACCGGGTAACCTATAGTATGAGGGTCCACTCCCTTAGACCTGTACAACAACCTGCAGGAGTACCTTGGTTTTGAATCCCAGGCTTTCCTGTACGCAGGGTCCAGTGCCACGTGTGGTCGCATTAAAGGCAAAACCTCGCAATATTTTTCTGTATTCTTAGCGAGGCCCGGGTACCATTTATTTTAGCTTTAACAGCCGTTTAAAATGGATGCGGTACGAAGGCTGTCCGATTCTTAAAGAACCTGTGTGAGAACCAGCATAGAAAGCTCCATAGAGCTGTAGAAGTGACCATCCACCTTCAAGACACTGGCGAAGAAACTGATGTGCTCACAGTGGGGAGGGGTTATATGGAGCAGGACTCCCTGTCTAAATTGAATTACCAGTGTCCATTCGATAGGTGGCGTATAACCCAGAATGTATTGAATATATAGTCTGCTCTGTGGCACGCGATGTCCGAGAAAGAAAATTTTTTTTTTTGATCTTTTGTTAAAAAAAAAAAAAAACAGAGAGAGAAGGAAAAAAAATGGTTTACTTCCACCCTAGACCAGAAGTGACATCATGAAGTCGCTACGGTCCTCCAAGGCCATAGAGACGATCTGGTCTCTTTTCGCCTCTATGACCAGCCAGCCGCACCATCGGATCATGTCTTGGGCACGCTGGTAAAAACAGTAAGCCTGAGAAACACTGGGGAGACGCAGGAGAGCATCCCCTCCCACCACTTCTGAAAGCGATCCAGTGGCTAATGAGCTGCTCAGACTGCTTTCTTGAGAAGCCAGCTGCAGGATGAAAAAAAAAAACTAAGCCCCGGTAAACCGCAACATATATATTACTAAGGTAAGAAAAAAAAAATGTATGTCCACAAGGGGTGGTCTTTCCTTTAAGACCAAGTACAAAAGTAGGGAGGACAAATAAAATACAATAAAAGTGCCAATAGTGTACACACAGACAAAGGTGATGCAAAATTGAAGAATTGGATTGTATACAAAACTGTAAATGCAACATGCAACAAGCTGAACAGACACAGACGCAAAATTTGATATGCAAAAGCGCGTGAAGAGATCTGAAAGCACACTGCCTGTGGTTGGATCTGTGCAGAATGGGACAAACATGGCTGGTAAGATGCAGAGGCTCTTAACCACTTCAGCCCTGGAAGGATTTGCCCCCTTCCTGACCAGAGCACTTTTTGCGATTCGGCACTGTGTCGCTTTAACTGACAATTGCGCGGTCGTGCGACGTTGTACCCAAACTAAATTTGCGTCCTGTTTTTCCCACAAATAGAGCTTTCTTTTGATGGCATTTGATCACCGCTGCATCATTTCTGATTGCCGCTATAAACAAAAGAAGAGTGACAATTTTGCAAAAAAAAAAAAAAATTTCTTACTTTTTGCTAAAATACAAATCCAAAAAAACATTTTTTTTCATCGGGTTTGGGCAATTTATATTCTTCCTCATATTTGTGATAAAAAAAAAAAAAAATTTGCAATCGGCGTTTATTGATCGGTTTGCGCAAAAGTTGCCGCGTTTACGGATGATGAGAATTCATTTCTGGGTTTTTTTTTTTTTATATTTTACTAGCAATGGCGGCGATCTGCGATTTTTAGCGGTACTGCGATATTGCAACGGGCATGTCTGAACATTTTGACACTTTTTTGGGACCATTGGCATTTATACAGCGATCAGTGCTATAAAAAGGCACTGATTACTGTGTAAATGCCATTGGCAGTGAAGGGGTTAACCTGCAGGGGCGCTCTAAGGGTTAACTGTGTTCCCTGGGCGTGTTCTAACTGTCTTAGTGTTTGACTGGCAGGGGGAGGGGAGTGATCACAGCTTCCATATAGAGGAAGGCTGTGATCACTCCCTTCCCCCTCTAACAGAACGGAGATCCGTGTTTACTTACACGGACCTCCTTCCTTTTACTCCGGGTAAATCAGAAAGCCACATTATTTTACATGGTGAGAGGAGAGATCGCAATGCCTGGGCAGTGATGTCACCCATAAGCTTACTATGGGGTATCCGTTGTCGGCTGTCCCTGCTCTCCCTCAAAGCAGACACTGGGATCCAATCATGTGACCGGGCCAGAGCACCCTCAGAGTAGGTAGTAAGTATACACGTCTTTCCTTTACAGAAGGTATCATTTAATGGTGGACCGTGGTCCTGATCCAGACCGCCACCGCCTCACCATTTTGGAGCCATTCTGCCCTGCAGCCATTATGGCAGCCACTGTGATTCTCACAGAGCCAATAGCGAGAGGCAGGACAGCTCAGGACAGAGGGTGTGGACTGGCCAAAATAAAGAGCGAGCGATCGGTTGCTATGATGCAGGGCGGTCCTAGCGCTCAATCACCAGCTTGCAGCTCCCATCCTCTGTCCAAACCTGCTGTGCCTCCCGATGTCAGCTCTGTTCAGTTCACACCTATGCAGTTTGCTTTTGGTCATTTCTGCAGTGTTTTTTGCACATGCGATTTTGTTGTTGGGCAGATTCGTTGTAAAAATCACAACAAAAATGCATTACATATTTTTCTGCAGCTTCTCAATTGAAGCCTATTGAACGAATAAAGCACTGTTTTGCATTTTAAAAAGTCCCTGACCCTTTCCAAAAATGCAATGGCTGTAAAAAGCATAGAGGTGAACATGTCCCATAGGAAACCATGTTAAATGGACTGTAGTGTGTTTCTGCAAAAATAATTATAAAAACGCATTAGACTGAAGGAAGCCTAAGGTAGAAAAGAAAGTGGGAATCTAGGGCAAAAGACAGTAATAAGGTCACTGACAGTAATGGGAGGGCTGAGGACAATAGTGGAGGGAGGGAGGTTGATGACAATAATGGAGGAAGGTGTTGAGGACATGGAGGAAAGTAATGTGAGGGAATTGAGGTGAATGTAGTGAAGGGCGGATTTTGATGTGAAGGGGTGGGCTCGATTCATATCTGTGCATGCGTGTTTGAACACATCAAGAAAATGAAAGAAGTCCTAAACCACCTTTTTTTTTTTTTGTTAAAATCGCACCACACCAAGCCACACGGTGCTACCGAACTATGTAGTTTGGCGGGAGCCAATGCGCAGTAGATGCCGACATGTAGAGGTGCCAATAAGAATTAATGTCACCCTGCGCATCTGCTAAAGTGCAGAAGATTTCTCTGAAGCTTGGGCACACATGCGATTTCACACGTTTCCCAGCCACAGACGTGAACCTAGCCTAAGAGGGGTACGGGGCTGTTATGTGAAGGATTTGAGTTATAGCACACTTATGCAATTTGGACTTCTGCTAGAAGAAAATTTAACTGACTGGACCTCTGTGAATTTTAATTCAATACCCCTGATCTATAGGCTATTTAGTAAAGGGTTTAGAAGGGGGTTGGAAGTAGGTTTAAGGTTAAGTAGCAAAAAGTTTGAAATAAACATGTTTGAGAATCTACTTTGGAATACAAAAAACAATGAAAATAAAACACAAGCAGACAGTAAAATCATCAAATCGATACATTAGCAAATAACATAATGCAAAGAGAATACTGCTTGCATAATGCTTTTATAAAATGACACTTTTGGGAGCTGTTAAAATGATCAGGTGACTTTATAGCAGAACAGTACAGCTTCCACACCAGACATGCCCCTCAGGAAAACTAAAGTGCCTCTCCAAACAAAAAAAAGAGAAAACCTGTATTATGCAAGTTTCTCATTAAATGTGTTCATTCAAACTATGCTCATTTTTTATTTTACCTCTAAGTTACTATACAGAATTTACCAGTTGATCTTGCAGTTTCCCTCATTCGGACAAGATTTCCTGCCCGACGCATTTCAAATGGCTCATGCCTCCAGTAACATCAGCATCCGGAAGCTAAGCCACCTCAATACCTATACACAAGCCCTGTGGACCTCGGATCCTTCCTTCTCTTTCATCAGTCCTCTGAGAACTTTTCACACAACTCTCAGGAGGACTGGCCCAAATGATTAGTGGCTACATGACTGCAAAACAAACAGTAAAATAAAAAAAAAAAAACCTGAAAATTGTATCATACTTACCTAGTAATTTTTCTTTCCTGGCACAAAACATGTGGTAGTAGCCCTGCTTACTTCCACACACAAGACCAGTGACAAGGCTATAAAGTGGTGGTGCCTAAAAAAACAGCCCATTTCATGTCGGCAACAGGAAAACCGAAAAATTGTATAACATGTACAGGTAATTTTTCTATCGACCCCAATCCAGGTCAGCATCTGAAACAGGCTCGTGTGGGTGTGAACACTTTATAGCTTTGTACTGGTCCTGTGGGTGGAAGTAGGTAGGGCTACTACCACATGTATTCTGCCATGGTTGTACCAGGAAAAGGTATTTTCATGGATATTTTTATCATTCAAACAGTAGACAGGGCAAAACCAATGCTGTATTTACCATTTTATCCATTTTTATACCTTGCCTTTTCTTCTACTTAAAACAAGTTGATAGATGTGATTGTAGCACCGAGCTACCATTTAGAATGGAACTCTAAAAGCAAGTAGTTAAAAATACATAAATTTACTGTTTAACCTTCTAATGGATTTGTAATTTTGGCCATCCAATCTTTGATATACACACACAATTCTGCAAGTCAGTAAAATCATTCTACTTATTTAGTAGCCATTAGCACCATTTCCAAGACCAACTCTATGCTCAATTGACAGAGGTGAAGATGATACTTATTTACTTCCATCACTAGGAAGCTAAAACTCCCCCAAACTACCAAGAATATGTTTTTTTCTTTTTTTTGTGCGGTAAGGAATCAAAAGATTGGCAGTGCAGATTTACATAAACAGTAAATGTATGAACTTCAACTGTATTTTGAGGTGTGGATGATAAGGCTAATAATTATTCTTATAAATGCTGCCTCCCCCTACCTATCCTGCAGTGCCCATAAAAAAAAATAATAAAAAGAGCAGTGTATATACAAATTAATAATCTGGTCCGGTCACATGGTCCCAGAGCTCCAGCTTCCCTGTGTCAGAGAGGAGCTGCTGCAGGGGAGAGGAGGAAGCACTGAAAACAGGGGTGCAATGGGAATCTATGGGTGGCATCACAGCTCCAGGAATTCAATAATGTTTTTGATCGCTTCCTTACAAGGGGGATCCAGAGCCACTGGACCATGTGACTGGATCAGACAGAACAAAGAAAAAAGGAGTATATACATTGCTGTTTTTTATGCAGGATAGGTAGGAGGGAGAGCAAGAAACATTTCTTCTGGGGATGAGAGTGTGCTAGGAGGGAAGGGGAAAAGAAGAGGATTAGTGCTAGGTGGAATACTTGCTAGGAGATGGACGGGGGGAGGGCTGGCAGTTGGGAGAGAGGATTCGCACGGGGGGTGCATTTGTGTTGGGAGGGGGGATTTGGGAAAGTCTGAGATTTGTGCTAGTAGGGGAAATTTTATAAGGGTTTTATTGGGGTGGGAGGGGGGTAAGATTTGTGTTAGGAAAGGAGATTTACAGGGGAGCTTTTAGCTTGTGTAGAAATCTGAGGGGTAAAGGATTTGTGCTAGAATGGGTGATTTTTTTTCTTTTTTTTGGGGGGGGGGGGGGGGGATTTTGTGCTAGAAAGAAA
>BLSH010448049.1:39817-53324 GCA_018402905.1 Glandirana rugosa | reverse complement strand
CTGCCGTAGCTCTCTTCTACCGAGCCCCTCTTCTGTCTCGATAAAAAAAATTATTTCCTGAACAGTTTTTGGCCGAGAACAAAAAAAAAAAATGTAAAGTGTCGAAAAAACAAAATGTTTTAAAAAATTGACATAGGGGTCCCCCCAAAATCCATATCAGACCCTTATCCAAACATGCAGCCTGGCCGGGCAGGATATGTGGGGGCGAGCGAGCCCCCCCCAAACCTTACCAGGCCACATGCCGTCAACATAGGGCATGGGGACAAGGGCCTCTTCTCGAAACCCTGGTCTGTGGTTGTCGGGGTCTGCGGGCGGGGGGCTTATTGGAATGGGTATCGGGTACATTGTACGCCTACCCATTCACCAAAAAAGCTGTGAAATGTAAAAAAAAAAAACAAGAGCCGGTTTTTGACAAGTCCTTTATTAAAAAAAATAGCTCTGTCTTCTCCCCGAGCCATCTTCTCTCGATGCCGTCTCTCCCGATGCCGTCTTCTCCGCACTGCTGTCTTCTCCCGCGCAGCTGTCTTCTCCCACGCCGCTGTCTTCTCCCACTCCGCTGTCTTCTTCCTTGCCGCCGTCTTCCTTGCTGTCGGTTTCCAGGGGCGGAATTATAGGGGTCGCAGGGGTCGCATTGGCGACTGGGCCCTTTAGTTCTTTGTGTCCGGGGGGCCCCACCCGCCCATCCGCTATTATTGGGGGGCCCGCAGCGCTGCCCGTCCGCCATTGTGATCCCGTACTGAGTGAGTCTGTCTGACTCACTGCAGTACTTGTTGTTGTTGCCGTTCGGATCCTTTCCCCATTGGCCGCTGCCCGCTGAGGGGAGGCAGAGCAGAGCTTAGAGTCAGCTGACCAAGCTGACAGCCGCCCACACCAATGAGCGAAGGGGAAGGAGGCGGAGCTCTCCCCTGTGTTAGTCCCGACCACAAGGCAAAGGAAAGGACCTGAATGGAGGCAGCCTCAGTGCCAGTGATGAGATGTAAGTGACATGCGTATTCTGCAATGCATTACAATTGATTTGATCCCATTCACAGCCCAGCCTCTGTGCACCTCTGCTGCCTTTTGCTGAAGCCATCCCACCACCACCACAGATCTCATCCCTACCTACCCCCCCTCAGCCTGCCCGCCCGCGCATGAGGAGCCCCTAGGCCAGTGATGGCGAACCTTGGCACCCCAGATGTTTTGGAACTACATTTCCCATGATGCTCATGCACTCTGCAGTGTAGTGGAGCATCATGGGAAATGTAGTTCCAAAACATCTGGAGTGCCAAGGTTAGCCATCACTGCCCTAGGCTATTGTGAGGGGCCCGCCCACCTGTCTGCTGGTGTGAGGGGCCCCTCGCCTATTGTGAGGAGCCCTTCCACTATTGTAAGGAGCCCATCTGCCTTTCTGCTAGTGTGAAGGGCCCCTCGGCTATTGTGAGGGGCCCTTCCACTATTGTGAGGAGCCCTCCTGCCTGTCTGCTAGTGTGAAGGGCCCCTCGGCTATTGTGAGGGGCCCTTCCACTATTGTGAGGGGCCTGCCTGCCCGTGTGCTGCTGTGAGGGGTCCCTGCACTAAGTTGGAATAAGAAATAGAAATGTTTCACTCTTTTATACAGTGACAAAAAAAGTATCAAAATCATGCTTTTGCGGGGGGGGGGGGGGCCTTCATGACTTCTTGCACCGGGGCCCTGAAGGTTCTAGCTATGCCTCTGCTGACAGCTCTTGTGGCCACCCGATGACGCACCCAGAGAGCCCGCCCCCTTGTGACGTCACAAAGCTACATAAGAGATGTCAGACAGTGGGGGACCAGCCAGAGGTCCATCCTCAAGACCCAGTAACCCAGTGGATGCTCTGTTGGAAAGGTCTCCAAGTCTGCTCTTGCCCCTAGATATTCCTGCACCGTATAATGCAATTGGCGATGGTTGCTTGAACCTATCAGCCCTTGGCACTGAGGACTGAAATTTTTTTTAAAGGCATCGGTCAGCCGGCAACCTTCTCCACCGCTCTTCCTCTGACCGAACGAAGCCTCAGCAATACACTGTCCATTACCAGGAAATGGTAACCTCCCAGCGTCTGTAAAGGCATTACACAAACTTTTCTTCAAGGCCTCCAGAAGATGTGTCATCCTCTGCTCCCTCTGTGAAGGCAGGATGAGTTCTGCAACTTTACCCTTGTAATGTGAATCAAGAAGAGTTGCCAGCCAGTAATGATCACTCTCCTTGATACCACGAATCCTAGGGTCTTTTCGCAGGCTTTGCAGAATCAGGGAGCCCATGCAGCATAAGTTTGCAGAGGCATGATATTCTGAGTCACTGAGGATTACATTGTCAGGAGCTACCTTCTCTCAACCATGTACAACTCCTTGGGTTTCTGGGGACTTGAAGACTGCTGCATGTTACAGTATTTCACAAAAGTGAGTACACCCCTCACAATATTTTATTATATCTTTTCATGTGACAACACTGAAGAAATTAAGAAATTACACTTTGTTACCATGTAAAGTAGTGAGTGTACAGCTTGTATAACAGTGCACATTTTTTGTCCCCTCAAAATACATCAACATACACCCATTAATGTCTAAACCACTGGCAACAAAAGTGAGTACACCCCTAAATGAAAATGTCCAAATTGGTCCCAATTAGCCATTTTCCCTCACTGGTGTCATGTGACTCATTAGTGTTACAAGGTCTCAGGTGTGAATGGGGAGCATGTGTGTTAAATTTGGTGTTATCGCTCTCACTCTCATACTGGTCACTGGAAGTTCAACATGGCACCTTATGGTAAAGAATACTCTGAGGATCTGAAAAAAAGAATTGTTGCTCTATATAAAGATGGCCTAGGCTATAAGAAGATTGCCAAGGCCCTGAAACTGAGCTGCAGCATGGTGGCCAAGACCATACAGCGGCTTAACAGGACAGCTTCCACTCAGAATAGGCCTCGCCATGGTAGATCAAAGAAGTTGAGTGCATCTGCTTAGCGTCATATCTAGAGGTTGTCTTTGGGAAATAGATGTATGAGTGCTCCCAGCATTGCTGCAGAGGTTGAAGGGGTGGGGGGTCAGCCTGTCAGTGCTTTGACCATACGCTTCACACTGCATCAAATTGGTCTGCATGGCTGTTGTCCCAGAAGGAAGCCTCTTGTAGTGCCAGAAATTTGGCCAAGCTAGCATTTAGACGCTGAGCATGTGGATAACTGGGACAGTATTTTATTTTTACGGTTCAGCAACTGGTGAATGGAAATTTGCCTGCTGAAATCAACTGATGGTGTACTGCTAGCAGATTGCTGCAAGTACTTGTGGCATCCATTGCTATACCTTCATTGCTCTCAGTGCAGGCTTTTGAGAAGACTGGAGGTATAGTAGGGGTTGAGATCACAGATGGGGAACAAGGAGAAGTCCTTGTTTTATGATGCGGGTCTTTCAGGTGCTGTTGCCAATGGACTGCATGGCAGGTCATCATATGTCTTGTCAAGCATGTGATGCCCAAGCAGCTGCTGTTCTGGGCACGCTTGATCCACTTCAGACATCGATTGCAAACAGCAACGGTGCAATCTACTGCACATGTGTTGAAAAAAGCCCACACCAATGAACTTTTGGAAGTTAGCAGGGAGTCAGCAGCGCCCTGCACCTGTGGAGCTCTGTGGTGTGATGCAATAGGTTTGCTGCTCTTAAGCTGGTCCCTGGAGGACATCCTGCCTCGTTGCAGTTCTGCCTTGTCCTCCCCCTCACTTTCCTCCTCTCTTCTCTCAGACACCCAAGTACAGTCAGGGACCTCATCATCCCCTCCCTCCTCATCACTGGAGCAAACTTGGCAATATGCTGCAGCTAGAGGAACATGACTGCTAGTTTCTTGTCCTTCTGTGGCACCCTCTCTCTCTAGGCTCTTGTTACTCCCTTCCTCAACCTGGGAACCAACATCAGATCCTTCAAATTGCTGCGCATCCTCCATCAGCATGTAACCAACACTATGGTCGAATAATTCTGGTGACTCCTGCGTGCCTGATGGTGGGGCTACGGAAGGAGTAACATTGGACAAGGAGCCAGTGGAATAGGCTGCTTTGGCAGCTGCATTGGAAGCCAAACTAGTATGAGACTGGGTGACAGAGGATGAGGAGGATAAGGAAGGCTTAGTTATCCACTTCACCAACTCTTCTGCATGTTGTGGCCTGCAGAGGATGCACCATGTCCGCCACAACCACTTTTCACTGTAGACACAGAGGCTGCTTGCCCTCCTTTAGTGGCCTGGGAGCGTCTGCCTCTCCTTGGTGGCCTTCCGGACATGATGTGGATTTATTCTTTTAACACTGACTGCACTGTATCATATACTACTCACCACCGAATGCACAGTATATATAGTTTACACTGAATGCAGAGTATGTATGTGTATATATATATATATATATATATATATATATATATGTATATATTAATACACTGCCTGCACCAACTGTATGTATAGTCTACACTGAATGCACTGTATATACAGTCTACACGAAATGCAGAGTATATGTATATATATATATTCAAAAAATTTAAAGTGTTGCGCTATGTGATACTGTGAATAACAATTGTGTAGGTAAAAACGGGCATAACAATCTTAGGTCGTCAATCAGTCAAAAGATCGTGTTGTGCTGAGATGGAGCCATAACCTCTGAGGACTTGAATGCAATTTTTTTGTGATGGATTTTCTAGTTTGACATTTTGTTTTATTTATCACTGCAGATTGTCTTTTCAAGATTTTCACTATATAACAGGATTATACACTGGTTGAATCATTGCCTGTTATTCACAGTATCACATAGCGCAACACTTTTTTTAAGCTTTCTGGTTTTGCAAATATATCTAGCAAATGGTGTTGCTGCTACCATAATTGTGAGTTATCTTCACGAGCGCAGTATTTCTTGTTTTCATATATATACAATATCCCACAGAAGTGAGTACACCCCTCACATTTTTGTAAATATTTTATTCTATCTTTTCATGTGACAACACTGAAGAAATTACACTTTGCTACAGTGTAAAGCTTGTATAACAGTGTAAATTTGCTGTCCCCTCAAAATAACTCAACACACAGCCAATAATGTCTAAACCACTGGCAACAAAAGTGTAAATGTCCAAATTGGGCCTAATTAGCCATTTTCCCTCCTCGGTGTCATGTGACTTGTTAGTGTTACAAGGTCTCAGGTGTGAATGGGGAGTATGTGTGTTAAATTTGGTGTTATCGCTCTCACTCTCTCATACTGGTCACTGAAAGGTCAACATGGCACCTCATGGCAAAGAACTCTCTGAAAATCTGAAAAAAAGAATTGTTGCTCTACTTAAAGATGGCCTAGGCTATAAGAAGATTACCAATAGGCCTCATCATGGTCCACCAAAGAAGTTGAGTGCTGTGCTCAGCATCATGTCCAGAGGTTGTCTTTGGAAAATAGACGTATGAATGCTGCCAGCATTGCTGCAGAGGTTGAAGAGGTGGGGGGTCAGCCTGTCAGTGCTCAGACCATACGACACACACTGCATCAAATTGGTCTGCATGTCTGTCGTCCCAGAAGGAAGCCTCTACTAAAGATGATGCACAAGAAAGCCTGCAAATAGTTTGCCGAAGACAAGCAGACTAAGGACATGGATAACTGGAACTAGGTGTATATATATATTAATACACTGCCTGCACTGACTATATATATTCTACACTGCCTGCACTGTTATATATACCACACTAATATATATTCTACACTGCCTGCGCTGTTATATATACTACACTAATATATGTTCTACACTGCCTGCACTCTGTATATATACTACACTGACTACACGCTCTATCCACTAACTAAACTGCCTAATCTCTCTCCAGTTCTCCACGTTATCACACTACATACGCCCGTTATCTAAGCAGCCTTATATAGTGTGGGGCGTGGACTTAGCCCCCGAGCCATGTTTGGCCAAAGGCACCCTGCCTTTGGCTAATCATGGCAGGTCAGGTGCATGCTTTGGCCAATCTTAAGACCTCAATGTGCTGCCATCTCACAGTGCATTATGGGGCATTCCGCGGGCGCTCGAATTTGCCATGAACGCCCCATAATGCTCGGGATTAGGCGAACGCCCGTTGTTTGAGTCGAACTTACGGTTCACTCAAACATCGTGCCCATCCCTACTAGTAAGGCTGGATATGACAGGCATTGGTAAGGCTGCATCTGATAGGCACTGGTGAGGCTGGATATGACAGGCACTTGTAAGGCTGGATATGACAGGCACTGGTGAGGCTGGATATGACAGGCACTGGTGAGGCTGGATATGACAGGCACTGGTGAGGCTGCATCTGGCAGGCACTGGTGAGGCTGCATCTGGCAGGCACTGGTGAGGCTGGATATGACAAGCACTGGTAAGGCTGGATATGATAGGCACTGGTAAGGCTGCATCCGACAGGCACTGGTGAGGCTGGATATGACAGGCACTGGTAAGGCTGGATATGACAGGTACTGGTAAGGCTGCATCTGACAGCCACTGGTAAGGCTGGATATGACAGGCACTGGTAAGGCTGGATATGACAGGCACTGGTGAGGCTGGATATGACAGACACTGGTGAGGCTGCATCTGACAGGACCTGGTGAGGCTGGATATGACAGTCACTGGTAAGGCTGGATATGATAGGCACTGGTAAGGCTGCATCCGACAGGCACTGGTGAGGCTGGATATGACAGGCACTGGTAAGGCTGGATATGACAGGTACTGGTAAGGCTGCATCTGACAGCCACTGGTAAGGCTGGATATGACAGGCACTGATAAGACTGGATATGACAGGCACTGGTAAGGCTGGATATGACAGGCACTGGTGAGGCTGGATATGACAGCCACTGGTGAGGCTGCATCTGACAGGCACTGGTGAGGCTGGATATGACAGGCACCGGTGAGGCTGGATATGACAGGCACCGGTAAGGCTGGATATGACAGGCACTGGTAAGGCTGGATATGACAGGCACTGGTGAGGCTGGATATGACAGGGACTGGTAAGGCTGGATATGACAGGCACCGGTGAGGCTGGATATGACAGGCACCGGTAAGGCTGGATATGACAGGCACTGGTAAGGCTGGATATGACAGGCACTGGTAAGGCTGGATATGATAGGCACTGGTAAGGCTGCATCTGACAGGCACTGGTGAGGCTGCATCTGACAGGCACTGGTGAGACTGCATTTGATGAACACTGGTGAGGATGCATTGATCTCTGGTATCATGTCTGCAGTCTCTGACCATCTCTTGTATCATGTCTGCAGTCTCTGACCATCTCTTGTATCATGTCTGCTAGAGGTGCACCGAATATAAATTTTGCTAATACTATTAGCAGTGTGTTTAAGTAAGAGATTGCAGACATGATACAATAGATGATTAGAGACTAAGGACATGATACAAGAGATGGTCAAAGACCACATACTGCATTTCTCTTGAGGTTTTCTTGCACTAAAGGTGCCAATAATGGGCAACAATACATTCATAATAATTTAAATTAATATTATTTAAAAAGTTGAATATAATACAATTATATATAAAAATATAAATGGTTTTAAAAACTGTCATTTTCGGGTTTCAGTTTTCGGCTACGTGCATCCTGCATTTTTGGTTTCAGTACCAAAATTTCGGTGCAGCCCTAGTACCCAGTTCTTTGCCTTAACCTCCATAAGAACTTAAGCCCCTCTAACACACTAGGTTGAGTATACAAAGCATGCAATACCAGAAAATCACTAAAAGTTATATCTGGTAACCAGTAATAGTACCATATATATAAGAAAACAGGCACTACACCAGTTAGTAAAGATAAGCCTAGTATATTGTCACCCAATATGATATGCAAGCATGAAAATAGATTAACAAAGGCAATAACACAATTTAGCATACAGAATGTTTAGTAATATGGACTAGGCATACGGTAACACGTCTAGATCAGCATAAACAGTAGCAAGGTCAAGTAAAACAGGGGTTCCCTACCCTCGGGCTGCGGACCAGTAGCAGTCCATGTAGGGTTGCCACCTGTCCAGGATTCACTTGAACAGTACAGGTTTTGAATCATGTATCTGGTTTTCAGTCTGCCTGAAAACTGGACACATTATTCAGACCAGACTGTGGATCCTTAAGAAAGCTGGAGAGAGAATTGGGTGTTCTCCTTCCTCCAACCTGCAGGAGGCGATAGAGAGCCGACATAGCTTAGTGTCAGCATGGCACTGCAGGGGAGGGAAGACTGGAGAGAGAAAGGAGAAGCTGCGTTGCTTTCTCTTTTTGATCTGGGAGTACAGGGCAAGAGGGGGACAACTTTGATGCATGCAGGGACATCTGGGGGCACCTGATGTAACAGGGGACTGTAATAGGGCACCTGATATAACAGGGGACTGTGATGGGGCACTTGATGTAACGGGACTGTGATGGGGCACCTGATATTAAGGGGGACTCTGATGGGGCACCTGATGCAAGGGGGACTCTAATGGGGCACCTGATATAACAGGGGACTGTGATGGGGCACCTGATATAAGAGGGACTCTGATGTAAGGGGGACTTGGATGTGACACCTGATGTAAGGGTGACTCTGATGGGGCACCTAATGTAACAGACGACTATGATGGGGGCACCTGATGTAAGGGGGAACTCTGATGGGGCACCTAATGTAAGGGGAACTCTGATGGAGCACCTGATGTAAGGGGGACTCTGATGGAGCACCTGATGTAAGGGGGACTCTGATGGGGGCACCTGATGTAAGTAGGTACTCTGATGGGGGCACCTGATGTAAGGAGGGACTTTGATGGGGGCACCTGATGTAAGGGGGGCTCTGATGGGGGCACCAGCTGTAAGGGGGCTCTGATGGGGGCACCTGATGTAAGGGGACTCTGATGCGGACACGTGTTGTAGGGAGGGACTTTGATGGGGGCACCTGAAGTAAGGAGGGACTCTGATGGAGGTACCAGATGCATAAATATTTGCTAGCACACCATGGATCACCGTCCTAAGGTTTCTTTATTGTGGAGAGATCACATCACAAAGAAGTGTAACATTTTGGAGCCGTGCAGGACCCCTCCGTCTTCACATGCTTGACGAAGGGGTCCTGCGTGGCTCCGAAACGTTGCACTTCTTTGGGTTGTGATCTCTCCACAATAAAGAAACCTTTGGACCTTTTGGTGGTCCATGGTGTGCTGGCGAATATATACACTTGCATGACATTCCCAGGGTCCAGCTGGTAATCGCTGCAGCACCCAATCTTGAATGTGCCCTGTTTGCCAGGAAGGGTGCGATAGGAATATAGATAAGATGTGAGGGGGACTCTGATGGGGTCACCTGATGTAAGGAGGGAATCTGATGGAGGCACCAGATGTAAGGAGGACTCTGCTGGGGCCATCAGCTGTAAGGGGGACTCTGATAAGGCATCTGATGTAAGGAGGGACTCTGATGGGGGCACCTGATGTAAAGGGGACTCTGATGGGTACACCAGCTTTAAGGGGGACTCTGATAGGGGCACCTGATGTAAGGGGGACTCTGATGGGGTCAACTGATGTAAGGAGGGACTCTCATGGGGACACCAGCTGTAAAGGGGACTCTGATAGGGGCACCTGATGTAAGAAGGGACTATGATGGAGACACCAGCTGTAAGAGGGACTCTGATGGGGTACCAGATGTAAGGGGCACTCTGATGGGGACACCTGATATAAGGAGGGACTCTGATGGGGACACCAGATGTAAGGGGGACTTTGATAGGGGCACCGGCTGTAAAGGGGACTTTGACAGCGGGCACCAGCTGTAAGGGGGACTCTGATAGGAGCACGACATGTAAGGGGGGCTCTGATTGGGACACCTAGGGTTGCCACCTTTGTTTTTAATTTGTTTTGCATACTACAAAAAATATAGTTATGTGCCGTTAAACTGTTCGGGTTTGGCTTTAAGAAATGGTGGCAACCCTAAGTCCATGGCCTGTTGCTGACTGGTCTGCACAATCGGAAGTAAGCGGTAACCACGGTCCGGACAGGACCAACATAGATTGCATTCACCACTCTCCACCACAATGCCTGTGACAGCTCTTCCTCTCCACCAACGATGTCATCCTATCATGAGAGTAGGGGGCAGGAGCTGGAGATCTGCACAGAGAGCGGAAGCCTTTTCATATTAATAAGTATGTAATCACCCGATTGTTAATATGATCCAGATCTGCAAGACCTTCCGCCCCCTGCCCTGCTGATAGGATGACATTGTCAGTGGGACAGGAGACCCAAAGAGGACACACAGTCTAAATCTTGCCTCTGCCCTGTCGAAGGTAGGACTGTGCAGGGGAGGCAGAGAGTGAAAGTAGTAAAAGGGGGCACTGTGATTAGAGAGAAAAGTCATCACAGTGCCTCTTTACATTACAGTGTAGAAGGCCAACTCCGTGAATATCCTGTCACCAACCACATCCGCGAACATTGCTCCCCCCCCCCCCAAGTCCCTGGAAAAATTGGCTGCCACGAAACTGGTCCCTGATGCAAAAAAGGTTGGGGACTGGTTACCTAAAGTGCAGCAGTGGGCAGTAATGAAGATTTGTTTACTGATTACAGGAGTCTATACTGCTGAAGTGCATTAATGTTGACTATACTAGGCTTAGACTGGCTGGATGTGCACTATCCATAAAAAAAAAAGAAAGGGGAGAAGGGATCAAAAGGGACCTGCATGATGGTTCTGCTGAAGGGGCAGTCCTATGTGTTGTTCTTCTGCCGGGTATAGTTGGGGCCCTTTAAGAAGCGGTTGTACATTTAACAGTTTTAGTAAACCAACATGCAGTAAAGTTGTGGCAAAAATGCACTCAAGATGCTATTTTGAGATTGTATAAATTCATGTTTCTTCATTTTCTGAATGGCTTACTGCTTTCTGAATAAGTGTTGGTGCCAAATCTGTACTCTACAACGTGAACTGGCTGTTCTGGAATGGTGCTTTTTTAATGAACTTTCGCAATAAAATCTCCTTTTTCTGAGTTTAAAAAAAAAAGATGCAGTCAAAGTGCGGTATAGGTGTGGCACAGGTACAGTGTAGATCTGGGTCAAATGCAGTGACAGTTCCGTATAACTGCAGTATAGTGTTGGTATGGATGCCATATAGGTTTGATAGAAGTGCGGTATAGAGCAAGTAAAGATGCAGTGTGACTTGGATGCCCTTGGTGTCCTGCTCTCAGTGGCTCAGTCTATGCTGACAGTGTCAATAATGGGTGGATAGTTCTCTCACCAGTTTCCAGATGCCACTGTGGACACTTGCTGTAGAAGAGGGCCCCCTCAGTCTCTCCCTGTGGCCTCCAGTTATCAGCGGTGGGGAGCAGAGGTTGAGTGGATCCTGGCTTTCTGTGGCAGCGATGCAGTTGTCCTCAGTCTTAGGCTCGCATCCCCTCTGGCAGGTGAATACTTGGATAGAGGTGCTCTACTCTCCTTTTTTCCTCAGCGCCAAGAGGAATTACTTTAATTTGCAGTTAAACAAAAATCCTCTCCCCACTCCTACTGCGCAGTGTTCATTGGGATCTGTAGTCCAAAGAGTCCATGGGTCCCTTTATATGGCTGACTGCCATCCTAAACAGGATTCTCTGTGCTCTGCATAGAAGTCTAAGGGCTTGCTTGGCTTTAGCTATCTCCCTGCTGATCAGAGGAGAATTGTACAGCATAACATCACTATCTCCGTAGAAAGTGAAAGTAAACTGATTGTAAAGAGGTAAATGTCTCCTTCTCCATGTTTTTGTAGTCCAGCACCTGGCAACTAGGGATGGGCCGAAAACCCCCTGGTTCGGTTTGCACCAGAACTTGTGAACAGGCAAAAAATTTGTGCGAACACGCAAACGCCATTAAAATCAATGTGACTCAAACATGAAAAGTGCTAATTTTAAAGGCTTATATGCAAGTTATTGCCATAAAAAGTGTATGGGGATCTGGGTGTTGCCCTAGGGGACATGTATCAATGCCAAAAAAAGTTTTAAAATCAATCGTTTTTTTCAGGAGCAGTGATTTTAATAATGCTTAAAGTGATAAATAAAAATGAAATATTGCTTTAAATATCTTGCCTTGGGGGTCCTCTTAGTATGCCTGTAAAAGGGTGCATCTCTGCGATGTTTAAAACAGTGCCACCGCAAAATGACATTTATAATGGAAAAATTGTCATTTAAAACCACTCACGTCTATAATGTATTGCTGATTCCCGGCATTATAGATGAAATCACTGAAAAAGCATTACTTTGGGGCCCCCCCAGTCCATACCAGGCCCTTAGGGTCTGGTGTGGATTTCAAGGGGAACCCCTTGCCGAAATTGTAAAAATTTGTGTGGGGTTCCCCCCCAGAGTCCGTACCAGACCTTTCAAGTCTGGTATGTATTTTAAGGGGAACCTTATGCCAAAATTATAAAAAGACCGGAGTAAGAAAAGGAAGGAAGGAAGAAAATAGCTATTTTACACAATGAAGGACTTGTCAAAAACTGCCTCATGTTTTTTGTACCACTATACTCCATTTTTGTTGAATGGGTAGGGGTACAATGTACCCCATACCCATTCACATGGGGGGGTCGGGGTCTGGGGGCCACCTTATTAAAGGGGGCTTTCAGATTCTGATAAGTCCCCTGCCCGCAGACCCCCACAACCACCGGCCAGGGTTGTGGGGATGAGTCCCTTCTCCCCATCAACATGGGGGCAAGGTGCTTTGGGGGGGACTTCAAAGTACCCTCCCCATGTTGAGGGCATGTGGCCTGGTATGGTTTGGAGGGGGGGGGGCGCTCGCTCATCCCCACCCCCTCCTGCCATGCCAGGGCTGTGTGCTCAGATAAGGGTCTTGTTTGGGTTTTGGGGGGACCCCTACGACATTTTTTTTTAAAACCCATACCAGACCTGAAGGGCCTGGTTTGGATTTTGTAAGGGATCCTCACGTCATTTTTTTAAAATAAAAATTGGCGTGGGGTTCCCCTTAAAATCCATACCAGACCCGAAGGGCCTGGTTTGGATTTTGGGGGGGAACCCTACGCAATTTTTTAAAATTAATTTTGGTGCTTAATCACTTAAGGACAGAGGCTCTTTCTGAGATTTGGTGTTTACAACTTAAAATCAGTTTTTTTCTTTAAGAAAATTACTTACCACTAGAGTTGAGCGAACCTCTGGAAGTTCGGGTTCTGCTGGTCCGTCCGAACTTCGGGACAAAGTCCGGGTCCGGGTCCGGACGGAACCCGAACGATCGCACGGACAACGAACCCCATTGAAATCAATGGGGACCCGAACTTTTATGCACAAAAATGGCTGTAACAAAGTCCTGGAAAGCCCTAGAGGGCTGCAAAAGGAAGTAAAATGGGGGTAAGGGTAGGGCAAGTGCCCTACAAAAAAATGGGGACAGGGAAATAACTGTAAATATTTTTAAAAAAATAAAAACATAAAAAAAGCAAAAATGGAGGTGAATGTGGATCATCTTCAAACTGTGTCTGAAAAGTATTAATTAATGGTAGAAGCTATATAACTGTTCTAAAATCATCTTCAAACTAGGGCAAGTGCCCTACAAATAAATGGGGATAGGGA
>BLSH010448049.1:7355-17915 GCA_018402905.1 Glandirana rugosa | reverse complement strand
CTCGCGGGTAGCCGGTGGAGATCGAGTCCACCGCACCCGCTCCCTGGCCCTCTCCGGACACAGTGAGCGTGCGGGCACGCCCACAGTGCGCGATCTGGCAGCCGCCGTCATCTGACGGCGGTTTGCGCAGGAGAGCCACCTTGTCGCCGTCAACCTGTGTTTGGCGGTCGGCAAGTGGTTAAGCAGTATGAGCCTTTTATGTTTATATCGAGCCTATTGGAGATTCTTACTACCCTGAGACCTATATTTGGAAGATCCTATCGAGGAGTGGTAGAGCCCAGATTCCACTAACACCAGATTTAAGCGCTTCCGACCCCCCAGACTGCAAAGCTTAGGGTCCATCGTTTCTGGTGAGTGGGGATGCGAAAGGGGAGTGTGACACCCGGCACATCATGTTTACCTGAAGCACCCCAGCACTTTCAGGTCATTGTTTGGAGCACTTGAGCACTTTTGTATAAATTGGTTTACATTGTTGTATCACATAATCTTGCTGCTAGCCCTGTTTATTAATATTTTGTGATCAGCTTGCCATTAGTTTGTTGGGTAGTGTAAATTACCTCTTCTGAGATTTCTCCCAGTGTGTTATATGTCAGTCTTTTGGGAGGTTGAATAGCTTGTTTTACTTTTTGCTGTTATGGATCTGCTAATTCTGCCTCAACTATTTCCTCCACTGACTATAGGTGGTTTAGTCCTCTATTTATTGTCAGCAATCAGGGAAATTGAGGAGTCTTCTTGATCTTCCAATGGGACTTCCCAGGGACTTCCAATGACCGACTTCTGGAATTCTGGAGTCTCTGGTCCTAGATCTCCAGTATGTTTACTCAGCAAAAGGAGAAGTGATAGTCCTTAAGGGTGGAGAGGGCTACAACCAGTCTATGCCCATATCCTCTTCCTCACTGACTTCTTCATCCATGGTTAGAACAGCATCCTCAGACCAAGTTAATGGACGGAGTTTATAGAAATCAGTAAGGGTGTAATTGGCATCATTTTGTGGGAGCATCCAAACAGCTTCTGCTATTGGCAGAAGATGTTTACTGTGCCAGATCTTTAATGGGCCAGTCTTCCCTTCTGGACGAATCTGATTGAACGGCAGTCCAGGCAGCTGTCTGCAGATGATATAACGTTAAGACTTCCAGCAATCAGCTAGCTTGTGTTTCCTGGGGACACCCAGATTTCTCACCAACACTCTCTTCCCAGGTTTCAGATCTTGCTCTCTTACTTTTTGATCAAAGTTCTTTTTATTCCATTTAGTATAGATTACGGTGGCTATGGCGCTGCTCTGCTGGCTGGAGTAATAAAATATTGATATGCAAATACACAGAATTGGTTCTTCAAACTTTTTCCAACATAAATTTTCCAGCGTGCTGGTAAAGTTTATAAACTTATATCTTGCTCTCTAAATGATTGTGGCAGGCAAACTCAGGCGAAATATCCAAACGAAACCATAAATTCCCTCCTATGCATGAAGGTGTGAATAATCTAATTCTTGAAAAAAATCAAAACTGTGCAATATATACATGGAAAATATAATAGAAATGCCAAACTCAAAGTTAGTATTCTCAAGTGACTCGTGCTGTATCGGTAGGGCTAAATTCTGATGTATGGTCGCTTAAAATTAAATACACAAATACTAAATCACTGAAGTGCTAAATTCATGTGTACGGCATCAAATCAAAAGAACAACCTCCATAAGGTGCATAGTGCTCCTAAAATGAGTTATCAAAAATCAAAAATCACATGTGCATTATTCCATGTATATATTGCACAGATTTTAATTTTTTCAAGAATTAGATTATTCACACCTTCATGCATAGGAGGGAATTTATGGTTTCGTTTGGATATTTCGCCTGAGTTTGCCTGCCACAATCATTTAGAAAGCAAGATATAAGTTTATAAACTTTACCAGCACGCTGGAAAATTTATGTTGGAAAAAGTTTGAAGACCCAATTCTGTGTATTTACATATCAATATTTTATTACTCCAGGCAGCAGAGCAGCGCCATAGCCACCATAATCTATACTATATTATCCAAACTATACCTTCGGGGAGTTTGAGGCTGCAGCTCTAATATTAAACATCATTATCCGTTTGCGCGGAACATCCCATATATTTTACTTTTTATTCCATTGGCCCCAGACATCTGATGCCACCATAGCTTTTTCATACGCTGTTTTTAAGTTCATTCTTAATCGATCTACATATCTTCAGTGAGATGTTATTGAAGTCTGATCAAAGGAAGTGCCAAAGGCCAGATCAACAGGTAGTCGTGCATCTTTTCCAAACATCAGCATGTACCATGTATTTCCCCTTGTGTCATTTGCAGTGCTGTTATAAGCATGCACTACAGCTGCAATGTGTCTGATCCAATGCTGGGGATCCCCTTGAGGGTGGTATGGGGTTGTTCTTGATTTCTGAATACCGAGTAGATCTAACAGTCTTTTAATGAGCTTACTCTCAAAGTCTCTTCTCAGGTCGGAATGGATGCACTGAAGCAGGCCATAGTGGATAAAGAACGTCACCATGAGAACTACAGTCGAGGCTTGTTCATCTTTGATTGGGAACGCCAGGGGGTACCAAGTAAAGTGGTTGGTTACCACAGGACATTCCTTGTCCACTCGAATCAGGTTCCAGACATGGGAAGTCAATGTTCACCAACTCCATTGTTCCATGACTTTGAAGCTGGCCTATGGGGGCGTCTTTGTTTGGTAAAGTCTTTTGCTTGCAGAGGGGATCTTCTTGTTGGTCTTTCCTTAGATCCTCCCTGGACAACATGGGCAGGCTTTCATCTCTTATTTGGGAGAGGTCACAGTAATGTTTGGGGACACCAGCTGTGGTGGCTTCAACAATTTCAGCTCCTGTCACCCCTTTGACATTGTACTCCTCCCCTTGACACAGGGCTTGTACTCCTTTTGGAGTTAATTGTCTCCAACTTTCTGGGTAGGTATCTGAACCATTAGGCCTTTTGAGGAGAGCATTAGCATCTCTGTTTCCAAATCTATAGCAATATATCAGGCTGAAGCGGAACCTAGACAGGGCAGCTAATGTCCTATGCCCAGTGGCATCCAACTTAACAATGGTGAGTATGTAGGTACTGATCTGTCCACTGGTTTTTAATAGATTCTCAAGGTCTTCTAGGTCATTTACTTTACTATCTTGGCTTTTGTGCATTGGTATCTTCTTTCTCATTCTTTAGCAACTCATTGAGGGGTAAGGTTATTTTAGCAAACCCTTTGAAAAATCATCGGTAGTTGGAACAGGGTCCTAAAAACGACATCAGTCCCATGACAATATTCAGTCTAAGCCAGGAAGTGACAGCTTCTAATGTTTTAGGGTCAGTGGCTATTCCCTTTACGGAAACAACATGCCCCAGATAAGTGACTGAGGTTTGATAGAATTTGCTTTTCTACAGTGACAAGTTTAACCCTTTTTCTTTGAGTCTCTGCAATACCTTTTCCAGACGCTCTTCATTTTCTTCATGTTCTTCTAAAAACAATTACAGTATCTCACAAAAGTGAGTACATCCCTCACATTTCTGTAAATATTTTATTATATTTTTTCATGTGACAACACTGAAGAAATGACACTTTGCTACAATGAAAAGTAGTAAGTCTACAGCTTGTATAACAGTAAAATTGCTGTCCCCTCAAAATAACTTAACACACATTAATGTCTAAACCGCTGGCAACGAAAGTGAGTACACCCCTAAGTGAAAATGGCCAAATTGGGCCTAAAGTGTCTCTATTTTGTGTGGCCACCATTATTTTCCAGCACTGCCTTAACCCTCTGAAAAATGTACCCCTATGGGTTGGGATTTTTAGGGCAATTTAAACAAACTCCAATTATAAAAAAATAGTTTATGTTAACACAAGTTAAAAGTAATGCCTATAATTGGACCGGTACAGAAAAAATACAAATATATCAGCTATTCAATTGTGCACATTGGTACAAAAGATGAGTACAGAAAGAGACATAAATGTCCTATATCAATGGTGGTATCACCCAACCCAGGAGAAGTCCCATGGTCAACCAGTGACCTATCCTAGGGGGGTACATCCAACGCGTTTCAGAATTTTATCTGTATCAATTCTTTCTTCAGGGAAAGATACCGCCATCTGTAAAGTAAAGAGATGTGCGCACTAATATTTTGTATGGAGCTTCATTACATACAGTCAGTACATGTACATTCTCATTCTTACATTAATTTTCATTACTTACAAAATAGCACAGTATATAAACCTCTGTGTAGTTCGGATGGTCCCAGGTATATCCCTCTCTCTCTGCTCATTATGTACTTCCCAATACGTCGGGATAGTAGGACAAAAAAATCATCCAACGACCAGTGCAAAATCCATAACATTTAAATGGAAGGTTTCTAAAAAGAATTACAAAGGAACTCAAACATAGGGAGCTGAAATTTAAATAATTACTTGGCTCATTCCTTGTAGATAGAAAAACATCTTATGAAGGACTTACCTTCCAAAAAAGTGGTGATCATAGGGAACCTGTGGATGGGACGTGGAGCAGATGACCAAGCAGGGGCTTCCATGCCCCAAATGCAATGACCAGAGAGGAGCCGAGCCCCTGGATCCACCACCCGTCCCTACCAAATGCACGGGCCCTGATCTAAAATGCGGTTGGAACGACCGAATGGAAGGAATATGGCGCCGGTCACCATCCCTGCGTCCTATAAACCGCACTTGCGCCTTCTCCAGGCGGAAGTGCGTCCCCACTTATTGCGTCATATCCGGCCATTCGGAATGTACGTCCCAGAAAGCTGGGGAACGCTGTGGCATAGGACTATAACCGACAGCACATTGAATGGGCAGCGCCATCTAGTGGAGGAAAAAAGGGAATACCCAGCCAAAAAGCGCTGACCAAGGTGGCCCCTGGGTGGAAAAGCTTCCCAAATCACAGGGGCCTTCTGGTGCTGGACATGGTGGGAGAAAAGAGTAGAGAGATAAACTACACCTGGGGAACCCTCATATCCAGAAACCATACCATGTACATTGTAGGTTGTAACATAGCAGCCAAAAGGTTTGCCCATTCAAAAGTCCACTGAACTGGGGCCCAGAAGGGGCCTCACCCCAATCTGTAGCAAGAAAGTTATCTCCCTTGGTGGGACTTTAAATAGGCAGCAAACCACCACAATAGGTCAAAATGATAAAAAAGTCTTTTTATTAAAAAATTAGGGTTCTTTTGTGTAACATGGACCCTGTGTGACATATAGTTAAATCATAAATACAAAGAGCGGATCACAATGCTTTGAGGGGTGTGTCATAGAATTCACCATATACAAATAAATGTACATATCTTGAAGGGTGTTGAGAGATAGTCCGTTGATCAGGACGAGGGAGATGATGTTATAATGTCCCAGAATCAACAGACTATCTCTCAACACCCTTCAAGATATGTACATTTATTTGTATATGGTGAATTCTATGACACACCCCTCAAAGCATTGTGATCCGCTCTTTGTATTTATGATTTAACTATATGTCACACAGGGTCCATGTTACACAAAAGAACCCTAATTTTTTTAATAAAAATACTTTTTTATAATTTTGACCTATTGTGGTGGTTTGCTGCCTATGTAAAGTCCCACCAAGGGGGATAACTTTCTTGCTACTTAAGTATACAGGGATGAGGCAGCCACCACTATGACTTCACTGACATGTGGAACACTACTTTAGTTCACCCCAATCTGGGCCCTAGTCAAAAAAGGGGGGGCATGAGAAAATCACATACAAGACAGTACAAAATTCTTGAGATATCAAAATTCAAAAAAACAAATCAAAAATAATCACAACAATCTAAGAAAATAAAAAGAAAGGGAAATAAAGGTAAAAGGAAAACCTCCAGGTATCTGTCGGATCGGTCTGCAGGGAGGCCCCTGAGGAGAGGCACAGGATATGTATGGAGGACTAGGACATAAGAATAAGGCCGGTCAAGATGGACCACGAGGACCTACTTTGGATATATAATGTTATATCCATGGTGTGGGAGAAAGGGTGAGGCGGAGCGGAAGACAGAGACCTTTTATTCTGTTTGACCGGAACTATAGCCCTCTAAAAAGGGCCTAAAACCTTCTTCCTCATTCAAGCCAGGGGGTGTTGTGGCCTTAAGATGCCTAATCCAGTGCATTTTGCGATGGAGATGGGTCTTTATCCAATCACCACCTCTGGTTGGAATATGTACTCTATGAAGCACAGTAAAAAGAACTCTTGGCATGTGGTAATGATGGAATTTGGCTACATGTCTTCCCAAAGGGAGGTATAGGTTGCCCATCTGCATGCCCTGAAGATGTTTGCTCACCCGTGCTTGGAATTTTTTTTGTTTTTCCTACATAAAAGGAACCGCACTGGCACTGTGCAAGATATACCACCCCCTTGGTATGGCAGTTAGCAAAATGTCCAGAAACAAATTTTTCGACATTGGGTAATGTTGTGTGCTTCCTACCGCCAATATATGGGCAGCAGGAGCATGACCCGCACGGATAGGTACCCCTATTCTTGCATGGGTCACCTGTATGCTGCCCCTATATTCGCTTTGGACTAGGCAGTCTCCAATTGACCCTGCCTTTCTGTAGGTAATTTGAGGGTACGTCCCTACTAATTTTCCCAGGATGGGGTCTTCCGTAAGTAGAGACCAATGTTTAGTTAAAGTCTTAACCCTCTTGGGCATCGAGTTCACCAGAGCTTCACAGGTTTCCACTGGAGTCCTTTTCCACTCCTCCATGATGACATCATGGAGTTGGTAGATGTTAGAGACCTTGCGCTCCTTAACCTTCCATTTGGAATGGGCTGAGCAGTCTGGGCCTGCACTTTTCTTTTAGTTTGTCTCTGTTTTCTTTGCTGTTGTATGGGAGTCTTTCCATGACTGTCTACCAAGGGAGCAAAGGGAGGGCATTAGACTGCTGGTCAGGAGTCACAGGAGAGGCTTGCTTTAGCACCTTGGACTCCCACGGCGGCTTCTTTATTTCTTTTGTTTTGGAGCTCACTGTGACGGATGAGCACTCGGTTGACTCCTTCACTGAAACCCTTTGAAGTTTCCTGCCCCCTTCCCGGGTAGCAGCTTCTGTAATATTTTCAAAACGTCTAAATAACAGCTTTTTGTAGCTCCTTTGGGCCATTATTAATGATAATGTGGGCCATAATTTATACTGCTACATATCTTTGGTAATAATAACCCAAATTAGTGGATATTATTTATTCTCTGTGTAAGTTATAGCGTCTACAAGCTATGGTGCAAATCATTGAAAATTGATCACACCTGCTGTACTGACCACCTATCTCATTTCTTGAGACCCTAACAAGCCAGGAAAGTACAAATACCCCCCAAATGACCCATTTTTGGAAAGTAGACATTCCAAGGTATTTATTAAGGGGCATGATGAGTTTTTTGAAGTTGGATTTTTTTCCCACAATTCTTTGCAAATTTTTTTTTTTTTTACACAAAATTGTTAAACAAATTATTTCTCACACACAGCATATGCATACTTGCAATGACACCCCAAAATACATTCTGCTACTCCTCCTGAGTATGGCGATACCCCATATGTGAGGCGTTTACACAGCCTGGCCACATACGAAGGCCTAACATTGAAGTAGCACCTTCAGGCATTCTACGAGCATAAATTACACATCTCATTTCTCAGCCACCTATTAAATTTTTGAAGGCCCTGGAGCACCAGGACAATGGGATTGCCCACAAAATGACCCCATTTTGGAAAGCAAACACCCTAACCTATAATCTATGAGGCATAATGAGTCTTTTGAACGGTTCATTTGTTTCCAGAAGTTGTTGGAAAATGTGGGGAAAAAATGAAAATGCATTTTTTTAACACAAAGTGTTAAGATATTTAACCATTTATAAGATATTTCCAACACACAGCATGTACATAGCAAAAATGATACCCCAAAATACATTCTTCTACTCCTCCTGAGTATGACAATACCACATGTGTGAGACTTTTACACAGCCTGTTCACATACAGAGGCCCAACATTGAAGTAGCACCTTTAGGCGTTCTACGAGCATAAATTACACATCTCATTTCTCAACCACCTATTACACTTTTGAAGGCCCTGGAGCACCAGGACAATGGAATTGCCCACAAAATGACCCCATTTTGGAAAGCAAACACCCCAACATATATTCTATGAGGCATTATGAGTCATTTGTACGGTTAAGTCTTTGAAAAATGTGGAAAGAAGATAAAAACTCTTTTATTTTTACACAAAGTGGTCAATTTATAAGATATTTCTAACACATAGCATGTACATAGCAAAAATTACACCCCAAAATACATTCTGCTGTTCGTCCCGAGTATGGCGATACCACATGTGTGAGACTTTTACATAGCCTGGCCACATAGAGAGGTCCAACATGCAGGGAGCACCATCATGCGTTCTAGGAGCATAAATTACACATAAAATATCCTATTACACTTTTGAAGGTCCTGGAGCACCAGGACAGTGGAATTACCCACAAAATGACCCCATTTTGAAAAGCAAACACCCCAACGTATATTCCATAAGGCATTATGAGTCTTTTGTATGGTTCATTTTTTTCCACAAGTCTTCGGAAAACATGGAAAGAAAATGAAAACGTATTTTTTTTACACAAAGTTGTCAATTTATATGATATTTCTAACATAGCATGTACATAGCAAAAATGACCCCCCAAAATATATTCTATGTATGGCAATACCACATGTGTGAGACTTTTACACAGCCTGGCCACATAGAGAGGTCCAGCATTGAAGTAGTACCTTCAGGCGTTCTAGGAGCATAAATTACACATCTAATTTCATTCCTACCTATCACACTTTTGAAGGTCCTGGAGCACCAGGACAGTGCAATTACCCACAAAATTACCCTATTTTGGAAAGCAAACACCCCAATGTATATTTTATGAGCCATGGGCTGCAGATACGTATTAGGGTACTCTTATGGGCTGCAGATAGGTACTCGGGTACTCTGATGGATTAGTAAAAGGTACTCGGGTACTCTGATGGGCTGGTAAAAGGTACTCGGGTACTCTGATGGGCTGGTAAAAAGTTCTTGGGTACTCTGATGGCCTGGTGACAGGTACTCGGGTAATCAGATGGCCTGGTGACAGGTACTTGGGTACTCAGATGGGCTAGTGACAGGCACTCGGGTACTCAGATGGGCTAGTGACAGGTACTAGGGTACGCAGATGGGCTAGTGACTGGTACTCGGGTACTCAGGTGGGCTAGTGACAGATACTAGGGTACTCAGATGGGCTAGTGACAGGTACTCAGATGGACTGGTGATGGTACTTGGGTACTCTGATGAGCTGGTGACAGGTACTCGGGTACTCAGGAGGGTTGGTGACAGGTACTCGGATACTCTGATGGATTGGTGACAGATACTCGGTAACTTAGATGGGTTGGTGACAGGTACTCAGGTACTCTAATGGGCTGGTGACAGGTACTTGAGTACTCTGATGGGCTGGTGACAAGTTCTCAGGTACTCTCATGGGCTGGTGACAGGTACTCGGTAACTCAGATGGGTTGATGATAGATGCTCGGGTACTCTGATGGGTTGTGACAAGTACTCGGGTACTCTGATGGGCTGGTGACAGGTACTCGAGTACTCTGATGGGCTGGTGACAGGTACTTGAGTTCTCTGATGGGCTGGTGACAAGTACTCAGGTACTCTTATTGGCTGGTGACAGGTACTCAGGTACTCAGATGGGTTGATGACAGGTACTCGGGTAGTGTGATGGGCTGGTAAAAGGTACTCGGGTACTCAGGTGGGTTGGTGACAGGTACTAAGGTACTCAGATGGGCTTAGACAGGTACTCGGGTACTCAGATGGGTTGATGACAGGTACTTGGGTACTGTAATGGGCTGGTGAGAGGTACTCAGGTACTCTGATGGGCAGGTGACAGGTACTCGTGTACTCTGATGGGCAGGTGACAGGTACTCGGGTACTCTGATGGACAGGTGACAGGTACTCGGGTACTTTAATGGGCTGGTGACAAGTACTCAGGTACTTTGATGGGCTAGTGACAGGTACTCGGGTACTTTGATGGGCAGGTGACAGGTACTTGGGTACTCTGATGGGCTGGTGACAGGTAATCGGGTACTTTGACGGGTTAGTGACAGACACTCGGGTACTCAGATGGTCTAGTGACAGGTACTAGGGTACGCAGATGGGCTAGTGACTGGTACTCGGGTACTCAGATGGGCTAGTGACAGACACTAGGGTACTCAGATGGGCTAGTGACAGGTACTCAGATGGACTGGTGACGGTACTCGGGTACTCTGATGAGCTGGTGACAGGTACTCGGGTACTCAGGAGGGTTGGTGACAGGTACTCGGATACTGTGATAGGTTGGTGACATGTGCTCGGGTACTCAGATGGGCTGGTGACAGGTACTCGGGTACTGTGATGGGTTGGTGACAGGTACATGGGTACTCTGATGGGCTGTTGACAGGTGTTTGGTACTCAGATGGGCTGGTGACAGGTACTCAGGTATCGGGTAGACTCATGGACTCATGGACAGTGGTCGGGTAGACTCATGGTTTGTGGGA
>BLSH010448048.1:334806-355419 GCA_018402905.1 Glandirana rugosa | reverse complement strand
CGTCCCTCTCCCCCATACCTCACATACCTCCACCCATCATACACGTCCTCTCGTCACACCCCATACACTCCACACTCTTCCCCTGCATATACTACCCACCTCCATACACACCACACTGCTCTCCTGCACATACTACCCACCTCCATACACTCCATACCCCCTCTCCCTGCACATACTACCCACCTCCATACACTCCACACTCTTCCCCTGCATATACTACCCACCTCCATACACACCACACTGCTCTCCTGCACATACTACCCACCTCCATACACTCCATACCCCCTCTCCCTGCATATACTACCCACCTCCATACACTCCCTACCTCCTTTCCCTGCACATACTACCCACCTCCATACACGTCTCACTCCCCTCCTGCACATACTACCCACCTCCATACCCCTCTCCCTGGACATACTACCCACCTCCATACACTCCATACCCCTCTCCCTGCACATACTACCCACCTCCATACATGCCTCACTCATCTCCTGCACATACTACCCACCACCAACCACATCCCACTCCTCTCCTGCATATACTACCCACCGCCATACACTCCGCACTGTACATTCCCTATTTAACATTACTGCATTCTTAACTATGTAAGTCATCACAGACTCAATTAAACCACACCCCCTTTAGCCACGCCCAATATTTAGCACATTTTAAGCCAGACCCATATTTCGCCGGGGGCCCACTTTTTATCTTGCACACGGGTCCACTCATTTCATGATACGCCCCTAGTTGGAGGATCTTCACTCCATTCACTATGATATTCATTGTAATTATGTACTGACACCTTAGTACGTCTTCTTATATTTTCATATGCAGCTGCCTCTTAGGTTTTCTGGACACATTTCCATAGCTGAAAGACTAATCACTTATCTTGAAACAGGCACATTCTCATTCATCACCTTCTAATGACTGAACAATAATGCCTCTGTGTCAATGTTTTAAATCCAAGTGGTTCTCATGTTTTCTAGCCTAAAATTAGATATATCAAGAATATGCCATTTGCATAAGCATTTGTCATTTGTCGAAGCATGCGAAGACCTGTCATGTCTCCACTTTCTTATCATATTTGTATATCTCCTAATATGTTTTATAGTAAAATCAGAATCACAACCAAATCTAGATATAGTTAATATTCAGATGCTTTTTTTAAAAAACACAGCTCAGCCTCAGCATCCATGCACATTTTGGGTAGCATTGCAAAGACATTTTATACGCTGGCAAGATCTTTATGGGGTGTATTTATAATGCAGCGAATGTGACTTTCACTAGATGTTTACTAGTGGTGAATCAATCACTGTCATTTAAAACACATGTGTCAGGAAGATTCACTTTTAGTGAATCTTTGGTGCATATCAGATTCACTGCTTTATAAATATACCCCTGGATGTGTTCTAAGTTCTGACACACTACATGTGGTTTAGCCATGTACCAGATAATCGTTTTTAATGGAAAAGGTTTAAAATAATGACAGATAATGGAAGCTGTTTTGTGTGTAAGCTTCATGAGATAAAGTGCAGTTTAGCTATGTTATTGTTCACTACAGTTCTGCAATTTAGGCCAGCTTCCACTTCTTTCCCTAGGGAATATTACTTACGGTTCTACTTGCATTGTTGCAGCACAATGGTAGAATATGACAAGATTAAAAAAAAAATCAGAATGAGTCACTGCCACACTTTACATAACCAGCAACATCCCCAGATGAACTTGTCAGTTGAAGAAAAACTTTAACAAAATGTATTCATCTGTGCATCCTGTATCTGGAAAAGATAGCTAACTGCCAAAGACATATATACAGAGGCGTAACTAGAACCTTCAGGGCCCCAGTGCAAGAAATTATGAAGGGCCCCCTGACCCCTGGCCAGGGCCCTTCCCTCTTCCCACTGATCCCGGGGCCCTTTATTACGGTACTGCAGTGGGGCCCTTTCACAAGTTCTGCAGCAGGCCCCAGGGGGACCAGGGAAGCACACAGGGGCCCTGGGAACAGCAGAAGACAAGTAAACTGGATAGAGGAAAATGGAGGAGATTTGGTCCTCTAAATGCCACCCCCGCCATCCCTCCTATTCAGGTGTACAAGGGAGGCACATGGGCCCCCTGGACCATGGGGCCCGGTTGCAATTGCAACCCCTGCAACCCCTATCGTTACGCCCCTGCATATATATATATATATATATATATATATATATATATATATATATATATATATATATTAGGAAAACAAATGAAAAGTATCACATTTTATAGCAAAAGTTTAATTTAACTACTTCAGCCCCGGATGGTTTTACCCCCTTAATGATCAGCCCATTTTTGCGATACGGCACTGCGTTACTTTAATTGACAATTGCCTGGTCGTGCGATGCTGTATCCAAATAAAATAGATATCCTTTTTTTTCCTACAAATAGAGCTTTCTTTTGGCAGTATTTGATTACCTCTACGGTTTTTGTTTTTTGCGCTATAAACAAACAAAGCGTCAATTTTGAAAAAACAAACAATATTTTTTACTTTCTGCTATAATGCATAACCAATAAAAATATGTAAAAAATCTAATGTCTCCATCAGTTTAGGCCAATATGTATTCAGCTACATATTTTTGGTAAAAAAAATCCCAATAAGCGTATATTGATTGGTTTGCACAAAAGTTATAGTGTCAACAAACTATGGAATAGATTTAGGGATTTTTTTTTTTTTACTAGAAATGGCGGCAAGCAATGATTTTTAGTGGGACTGTGACATTGTGGCAGACAAATTAAACACTAAGTGACACTTTCTGGGGACCAGTGACACCAATACAGTGATCAGTGCTAACAAAATTCACTGACACTGTATAAATGACACTGGCAAGGAAAGGGTTAACATCAGGGGCAATCAAAGGGTTAATTGTGTTCCCTATGTGTGCTTTCTTACTGTGTGGGGGATGGACTGACTAGACAAAGAGAGATATCTGTGTCCCTGATTACTAGGAATCACAGAACTCTCTCTTCCTCTGTGACAGAACAATGGTCTGCCTTGTTTATATAGGCAGACCGCCATTCTGTCATTCCCCAGAACGTTCGGGCAGACCCACTGATTGGCTCCTGCTGTGTCCAATCACAGTAGGAGTGGGTCGCCGGCGGCATGCGCGCCCGGGACCAGAAAGCGCGAGCGACATACAGGTACGTTGTTTTGCGCAGCCGGGCCACCCTGCCGCAGTAAATGTGCGGTGGGCGGTCCAGAACTGGTTAAGGGAGGTAAAATTATTATGACATTACTCTAATGAATGCCATGGAAAAAGTGTGTGAAAAAATGTGTCTGATTTGTCATGTAAGAAACATGGAGGCTACCATAGCAGGCCTCTCATTCTGAAATTGCTTTTTGTCTGGCTGTTATACTGACCCTCTTGCTTCAGCAGTCAACCAAAAACAGGTAGACCGATAAAGACTTCAGATTTTTTTTTTCTGATCTACATACTTATTCCAGGTCAGTGACTTAAAAAGCATTGAGGGTAAATGTTCAGCAACCATTCAATTCACACAAAATCTGTGTTACAAAATCTGAAACGTGAACCTTTACTTCACCTACACTGTACTTGCTCTTGCATAAAGTACATGTACTTACCTTTGACACACTTCCCTACAGCTCTGATCAACCACTGACCTGCCCAGCATCCAAGTTTACAATTTGATTTCCTGAGCAAAGCTACAACATACAAGAGCTGTTTACACTCCCCCTAGCACCAAATGACAACACATGGGTATGTTAACTGACCATCCAGACAACAAATGTCATAGTGTTAGGAAGTTAGGGGATTGTCACGTTTATCCAAACTCTAAAAAAATATATTTTTGTAGTGGACTGGCAATGTTATACAGTATAATGAACCCATTACCTTGGCCATAATGGGCATGCGATCAGTTTTAGTGTTCTTTAAACCACCTAAACACCAGGGAGCTATAATAGACAGATCTTGACTTCCTGAAAGACATTAGTGCCTGGCTGTACCAGTGTTTCCCTTGCACCTACCTATTGGTAAGTGAAGTTGCCCATTACTTTTATAAGCACATAAATATTTATTTCTACTTTGCTTATATATGTAGGGATCTGCTGCCCTCTACTGTCTGTAATTGTACGTGGCTGTGCTTCTTATTGTCATAGAGTTATTTATGTACATCACTTCCTCTTACTGCTAGCTGGGTCAGAAACCCCAGATTGGGGGACTTTGATATCTTTATATATATAGACATTATTTGATATTTATATGGGAGTTTCCAGGTAGTAGACAGAGAAAGAACTGCAGTAAATTCCCAGCTCAACTTACCAATTAGCCTGCAACCAACTGAATTATCCTAAGAGTTTGCATTAAAAACAGGGGTTTAGTTTGCACACATTTGCAAATACATGCATACGCTTACCTGCCCTTTATCTATCCATTGTTATGCATGTGTTTCCACTATGGAGGCTCTATTTATAGAGTTAGGACTGCAGATAACACTGGGGTGCCCTAAAGTGGCTCTGCAGCTTACACATGTTTGCAAATGTATGCTAACTAAACCCCTGTTTTTAATGTAAACTGTTAGACAGGATAATTTGGTTGGTTGCAGGCCGGTTGGTAAGTTGAGCTGGGAATTTTCTTTGGTTTTGTTTGACATGCGTCACCCTTCCACATGCTTCTTGCTATGAAGGCCAGTTAAAGGTGGGGCAGTGGCCATTTAATTGTACTGATGGAATACTGGTGAGGGGTTGCACTGGACACCTATGCTGCCATTGTGCTATATGCAGGGTGTCTAGTGCGCCCCTGTGCCTCTAAGGAGGGATGGACTCCCTCCAGGCTTACCTGCCCTCTATTTATCCATTATTATGCATGTGGTTTTACTATGGAGGCTCTCAAAAATTGATAGAGTTAGGACTGCAGATAATACTGGGGTGCTGTGAAGTGGCTCTGCAGCTTACACTTGTATTTGCAAATGGGTGCAAACGAAACCCCTGTTTTTAAAGCAAATTGTTAGACAGGATATTTCTGTTGGTTGCAGGCTGGTTGGTAAGTTGAACTGGGAGTTTTCTTTGGTTTTGTTTGCCATGCGTCTCCCTTCCATGTGCTCCTTGCTGCGAAGGCCAGTTATAAGTGGGGGCAGTGGCCATTTGTTTGTCGAGAGAAAAAACGTAGTCACATGTCCTGTCCATGGAGCCGCTGCTGTTGTATTTTCACCTACACCAGAATAGACTAATATAAACTACTAGGGAGGGACTAAAGTGTAGAGTAGATAGGCTGACTTTAAGTTCCAGTGCTGCACCACAGTGCCTGCTGATGAGAAGTCCCATTCCAGTCTAGTTGGACAACAGTTGGAGGAAACCCCCATGGCCACTGATCTTGTCTTCAGGTCTCAGACACAAAGGGGTTCATTTACTAAAGCTTGAAAGTGCAAAACTTGGTGCAGCTACACACAGAAACCAATCAGCTTCAAGGTTTTATGGTCAAAGCTTAATTGAACAAGCTAAGGTTAGAAGCTGATTGGCTACCATGCACAGCTGCACCGGTTTTTACCCTCTCCAGCTTTAGTAAATCAACCCCAAAGACTGATACCGCATCATCCTCAGGGGCCCCTGCAACTGGACATTGCTGCAACATTCACCTGGAGATATCTCTATTAAATATACTTGTGTATATGTGCACAATTCCATCAGGGCTACTATCAGGCCTTTTGCTGACAATACTTGTTTGCGCATTGGATATATGTACTGGTATTAATCTTTTCTTATATAAAGCTTGTATTATTTCTATACTGGTGTGCATCTACAGTATATGCTTATGAATATTGTTATAAGCTGGCTGCAGTAGGTCTTCTTCTCTTTATTACTTTTATATTACTGATTCATTTCTCAGTAAAGGAATCCCCTCTATTCACAGAAGCCCTGTCCTGGGTGGAGGCATTGCCAATGTTATTATCAGACCCACTCTTCCATTCGCCAAAAGTTCTGGTTCTCCTATTTACCTACAGGTTTAGCATAATATCCTCTTTGGGGAGGGGCATTTCTCATAACTCCAGCAAAGGAGGGCTATATAAACTGTATATCATGAAAAAAAGTTTAATGAAAAAAGTAGAATCAGTTTAAAGTTTTTAGAATTCTACAGCTTCCATGAGCCCATATATCTGGCTCATACACACTATATATGTATTTATTTATTACAGGCATTTATATAGCGCTATCAATTTACACAGCACTGTACATACTGTATATATTGTACATTCACATCAGTCCCTACCCTCAAGGAGCTTACAATCAAGGTCCTAACTCACATTCATACTTACACATACTAGGACCAATTTAGAAAGACACCAATTAACCTACCAGCATGTCTGCTGGGAGGAAACCGGAGTACCAAGAGGAAATGGACGTAGGCACAGGGAGAGCATAAAAACTCCAGACAGGTAGTGTTGTGGTTGGGATTCGAACCATGTGCATACACACAGGCTACTGGCCTTGAGATATTTTGTGTCAGAATTGTTTGACAGTGAATGTTAAGTGTGAGATTTATTTATTAACCACTTGATCACCAGAAGATTTACCCCCCCCTTCATGACCAGGCCATTTTGTGCAATACGACACTGCGCTATTTTAACTGACAATTGCGCGGTTGTGCAACACTGTACCCAAATAATATTTATGTCCTTTTTTTCTCCCAAATAGAGCTTTCTTTTGATGGTATTTGATCACCTCTGCATTTTTCATTTTTTGCGTTATAAACAAAAAAAGGCTGACAATTTTGAAAAAAAAAATTTTTTACTTTCTGCTATAAAACATTCCAATAAAAAAAAATTAAGAAATCTAATTTATTCATAAATTTAGGCTAATATGTATTATACTACATATTTTTGGTAAAAAAATCTCAATAAGCATATATTGATAGGTTTGCGCAAAAGTTATAGCATCTACAAACTATGGGATATTATTATTTATTTTTTACTAGTAATGGCGGTGATCAACGACTTATAGCGGGACTCGATATTGCACCACACAGTGATCAGTGCTAAAAAAATATACACTGTCACTGTACTAATGCCACTGGCTGGGAAGGAGTTAACATCAGGGGAGATCAAAGGGTTAACGTGATACTAAAGTCTCATTTTTTTTCTTTAAAAATAACAAGCATGTTATACATACCTCCTTTGTGAAATGCTTTTGCACAGAGCAGCCTGGATCCTCCTCTTCTCGTGTCAATCTTCTGTGCTCCTGGCTCCTCCCTCCTGTCGAGTGCCCCCACAGCAAGCAGTTTGCTATGGGGGCACCCAAGTCGAGCCGCAGCTCTGTGTGTCCATTTAGACATGGAGCCGTGGTTCAGCCCTGCCCCCTCTCTCTCCTGATTGGCTAACTGACTTTAATTGACAGCAGCAGGAGCCAATGGCGCCGCTGCTGTATCTCAGCCAATCAGGAGGGAGAGGTCCGGACAGCCGAGGCATTCATGGGCTCAGGTATGTAATAGGGGGGCTGATATACACAATGTGAAGTATCTGGAGTAGCCGCACAACGCAGTCCCACCACACCTAGTGTGAATGGACCCATATTCTTACTTCCTGTTGTATCTACAGGATAGGATTCAAAGGGAAATCTTCTCAATTGAAAAACAAAAAGGTAAAGAGCAACCTGATCAGGGTTTTAAACCATCACTACCCTTATTTGGGCAATTTCAGAAGGATCAAGAAGTAGCCATGTCTACTAGCAGTAACCAATATCCTCAAACAATTCTTCCCAGGAACTTATGTTCTCAGCTTGATATATTTCATCCAATCGCTATTATTTTCCTAAGGCTTATGCTGAAAGTGCATAGCTTTTCTATCCCTGCATATCCTCCTTAGGGTTTGGGTTGCCACCTCATCCCTTTAATCCAGGACACATATGAATTACACAGGTTCTGTGGCTGATTTAATGCAGATAAGACACCAAGTGAGTTTAATTACCACCTTAATCAGCCACAGAACCGGTGTAATTAATATGTGTCTTGGATTAAAGAGATGATGTGGCAACCCTAGGTACATGTACACTGGAAAAAAAAAACTGCTCTTCTGCATTAAGGAGAGGAGAATTTTACTGCCTCTAAACTCTGCTGCTCCTAAACTCTGGTAAAAGCCTATTTGAACATGGACACATAAGGGGAAATTTACTAAAACTGAAGCACTCAGAATCTGGTGCAGCTGTGCATGGTAGCCAATCAGTTTCTAATTTCAGCTTGTTCAAATAAACTTTGACAATAAAACCTGGAAGCTGATTGGTTTCTATGCAGAGCTGCACAAGATTTTGCATGCCCAGGTTTTAGTAAATCCCCACCCATAAGCTTTTATTGAGTTGAATTCAGGGGCTCTATAAAAAAAAAGCCAAACATGGCAGTGTTCATGAGACCTCCGACATTGACATGTCCCCTTTAGTGATACAAATGTGCATTTTGATGGTAAGATTGTATACACAAATGGATTTGGATCGGAGATCAGAATATCTGCCCATCATCTGAAGTCTGTAGTTCCTTAAAATATGTAGATCCTGAAGATAACATACATAAGTAGAGATTTCTATCAATAAAAGCTCTTTTTTATTGTTTATTTCCAGGCAGCCCTGCATCACAGTTTTTTTTAACTGGACACTTCTCAAACAGATGTCATTAAAATGTTTGCACAAGCTGTCCTCTCTGCTTCCATTGCTTTTACAAGTATTCTGGTCAAACTTTGTTAAAAACAGCTGTATAAGTAATGATCAACAATAGCTTTACCTTTTGACATACATGACTTATGGCATGTATATATATATATATATATATATATATATATAATACAATAGTGGCATCTAGAGGTTGAATTCGGAAATGTTTCACCTATAGAAAGTTAATGAAAAGGAAGCAGTGAGAAAGTGACCACACCCATGTAGGGGTGCTTAACCACTTCAGCTCTGGAAGGTTTACCCACTTCCTGACCAGGCCATTTTTTGTGATACGGCACTGCGTTGCTTTAACTGACAATTGCGCGGTCGTGCGACACTGTACCCAAATAAAATTGATGTCCTTTTTTTCACACAAATAGAACTTTCTTTTGGTGGTATGTGATCACTTCTGCGTTTTTTATTTTTTATTATAAACAAAAAAAGCCAAACAAAGGAACTTGCCATAAGGTAAAAGCATACACCTGGTGGATAAACATGTGTATAAATGTCTGTGAAGTACGTTCTATGCACTCTCATTTTGGGGCTGTTTATGCACTGCTCTCCCGTCTCTCCTCGTGGTGTAGGGCTGGGCATTACACTTTTCCCATTGTAATCTGAGTAAGTACTCATGGGCACTCAAATATGTATCACGAGTACAAATAATATTTTGATTCCCAATTTTATTGTCCCATCAGGAACACATATAATATACCCTGTTTTTAATGTTGATGTATAATTCAGTTTTGCAATCTACACACGTATTTGCATATTGTAATGTATACTGCATTTCTCAGTACCAATAGGATCTCCTGAGGAAGCTGTAAGCAAAATGTGTAGCCTTCCCCTGGTACTTTGATTTTCTGTGGGGCCCTGATATGGAAGACCATCTCTAACACCAGCTACATGCTCACCATATCTATGGGCATACCTACAGGTCATATTGTGTTTAATTGTGTTTACATGTGTTTTACCTATTTGGGACAAATTCACATGTTTATATTATGTATTTACCTGTCTTGAATCAATTTTCTGATTTTAAGTGTTTTATTATGATGTTAAAATACATTTGGATTTCTATTCAATTGAGTGCTCTCTCTTTCATTTGGGTCTACTGGTGGCTACCAATTTAAAGTCCATGATCACCCTGTGTTTTTCTTTTTTATATATATATATTTGGATGTGGTGCCACATTCTGAGTAATGTCTTAATAGTTTTCTACCTAATTTTGAATAAAAAAAAACAATATTTTTTACTTTCTGTTGTAAAACATTCCCAATAAAAAAAAAAAAAAAAAATCAAATTTCTTCATCAATTTAGGCCAACATGTATCCTGCTACATAATTTGGTAAAAAGAAATCCAATAAGCATACATTAATTGGTCTGCACAAAAGTTATAGCATCCAAAAACTATGGGATATATTTAGGGACTTTTTTGTTTTTATTGTTTCTACTAGTAATGGCGGCAATCAGCGATTTTTTAGCGGGACTGCGACATTGTGACGGACAAATCTGACACTAAGTGACACTTTTTGGGGACCAGTGACAGCAATACTGTGATCAGTGATAAAAAAATGCACTGATCACTGTATAAATGACATTGGCAGGGTATGGGTTAACACCAGGGGCAATCAAGGGGTTAAGTGTGTGCCTGGGAAGTGCTTTCTAACTCTGGGGGGGACTGATACACTGGAGGAAAGAGAGATTGTGCTGAAACATAAGATCTCTCCTTTGCTCCCTGACAGATCAGCGGTTTGCATTGTTTACATAGGCACACCACTGATCCGTCTCTCCACAGAATGATTGGCAGGTTGCGGCGGGCATCACAGCCGTCGGACCCGCTGTGTCCAATCACATCAGGAGCAGTGCTCCGGTGGCGTGCGCGTACCCCCTACACCGTGTGCACAAAATCACATACAGGCACGTGACTTTGCGCAGCCAGGCCGCCCTGCTGCAGTATATGTATGCTGGGTGGCCCGGAAGTGGTTAAAGGACAGCAACATAGGCTGAAAGAGGGACTCCATAACAGCATAACAATAAGGAAGGTCTGCGCCAGAATGGACTTCACTGAACCAAAGGAGGAAGTTCACGTGCGATTAAGGCTACATGTACATGGGATGTTTTTCAACCTCCCCTGAATGAATCAACTCAACAGCTAGAAACTGACGTTTAAAAACATCAGTTTAGTCGCGTTTGCATGCTGCATTTAGCCGGGTTTGGGTCTAGAAGAGTTTTTTTTTAAATGAAAAATGTCTATAAACGGAATGCTCCTAGACACGAGTTATCGCATTTAGGTGCATTTACAAGCTGTTACAGGCATTTGGCGTTTCAAATGCCCCTGAACTTCCGTCCCGAACGCATTTTTTTGCTTTCTAAAAAAAAAGCAAAACAAAAACTAATACCGTACTGATAAACATTTATGCATTGGATAAATGGTAGAATAATTATGGCCTTGTTAGAAATTATGCATCTTAATTCTAATATTTGTCTGGATTCCTTTTATAAAAGGGTGTGGTCCATCTTATGAATCCTGACATGGATTGCAAGCAGTAAATCGTTCCACATCTATTAATTGTTTGTTGAAAAGCACTTTCCTAACATAAATACCTATATGAAAAAAATAAAACTAGACTGAAAAGATATGTGGCTATAGGGCTGAATGCAGAAATATATTTAGTACCCATGTAAGTACATTGGCAACAATATCTAAAACACTGCAAAGCTCCCTGCCTTGGGGAGCAATAAAGGTTGAACAGAACTGCAGTGTCAAATGAAGATGGACATTGCAGGTAATGTTAGTGCAAAACCGTAAAGCAAATACTTTTCTGAGTTCTGAAATAAACTAAACTAGCAATGTCAAATGAAGATAGAGATTGCAGTTATTGTTAGTACAACACAATGAAGCAAATACTTCTCTGAGCTCTGGTATATACTAAGCTGTTGGAATAAAAACACATTTTTTTTGTGAGCAATGGATGCTTAGTGGATATCAGGAACATGGGATTGTAGGTCGCACATACACAACACACATCCAGTTTATACTAACCAAATGAAATACACAACACAAATTCTTTGGTAATAAAATGGCCGCGGCACCTTTATTGGTATAAATAAACATACCATAAATGTATTTTCTTATTAAAATTTTAATCTATTTAAAATCATTTCATCTAAAACAATAATAAATAAATATATTAAAACTTAAATTCACTCAGTCATGAAACTCGAGTGATAATTCATAAATTCATAAACAAAGTCCCCAACAAGCCGGTTTGTTGAAAACAAACCGGCTACCCCAGCACCGTGGCCAACTGAATACAATTTTGAAGCCCTAGATTAAAAATATCCAGACCAACATCGGATAAATGAACACCATCCTGTCTATATAATCCAGGGAAGCCTCCTTCCAAATCAACGTGACGGAAGGAAAACCCCCCCAGCGACGGCATAAATTTCTCCATAGATCTGTTAATCCTTCTCCTGATTTTTTCCAAAGGTCTTCCTGCTGGAGAGGATAAGCATCCCAATTGAGTGACCATCTCAGGGAAAATTATACAGGTGTTAGGAAGTGAAAGCCTGAGATGCTGAAGATCCTGCTTGATCAAAAACATAAATTCCAGCGTCCCAAACTTACCTACGTCATTTCCTCCTAGGTGAATGATTAAAATAGAAGGGATAGGCCAAGAGTGAAATAATGCAGACAGATGAGAAAAGAGATTAGTCCATTATAGACCTCTAATACCTCTCCAAAAGACCTGAAACTTATCCGAAGGTAAAGATAGATTAGAAGTATAGCAGCGTTTTGATGCACGCTTATAAGCCCAATATATGTATGAATGTCCAACTATCCATATGCAGGACTTGACACCTAAAATTAAAGAGATAAGTTAGGAACGAACATAACTGATAAACCTATGAGACTCCCACCTACCCAATTTCGTAATGACTGAGTCACTAAGGCCCAATCTAGCACCTTCAGTGGCGGCTCCAATACGAAAAGAATGAGAGGAGAATTTGAAGGAAGAAAGACTCAAATGAGCAAGACACTGCTGGAAAACCACCAAAAAATGAAATATTATGAGTGGAAGGCAGTCCAAATGAACAAAAAAATTACCCAAACAAGACGGTCTGGCGGAAAGATACTGATTCAAAACCAAAATGGGACAAATATTGGAGTCGCCACAAGCGAATAAAGAGAGCCATTGACCCTTACCTGCTTGATCCGTCTTAGACCTGCTAATGAACACCCTAACCCTATCCTCTAAAATATGCACCTCATGAAATCTTAATCCTGACCCACCTTGTTTATTTTTTGCCAACATTTCCGAGATACGAAGCGCCGCAAAGAAAATGAGAGCAAAAGCTGACCGGAAAAGCAACGCTTCATATTCCGAAAAACAGATGATTGGAGTGACCAAGCAAAGCCTAGCTAAAATATCCAGAGATATGGGCCTATGCACATCAGGAGAAAAATTTGATTTCTTATATCCTTTCATGGCCTGGTGAACCGAGAAAAAACTGTTGCATGCCGGTAAGCTATGCATTTTGAAAAAGAATGAAACACCAGTCAAAGTTTTATTTATGTGGTTGAACGAAAAATTAAACTGCATCAAAGAACAAAGAAAAGCTAAAATTGAATGCTCAGTAGGGTGCAAACCCGATAGACCTATTTCATCATTAAAAGACAACCACTTCTCCTATGCAACAGAGTATTCCGTCCATGTTTTTGGAGCAACTGAACTTTTAATGGCAACTAACACCGGCATTAGATTATTGCTCACAGATGACTCGGGCAGGAAGAACCGACCAAGTCTGCCTCCGGAAAAAGCTGTCTGAAACGAACCATTTGGAAGCGAGACAATGCGTCAGCAACAACATTCCGTTTTCCTGGCACAAATCTAGCTTTTATCCAAACATTTAACCAAAGGTATAACAGAACCAAGTGACGTAAACATTTTATCACATAAATAGATTTTGAAGACAGGCAGTTCAAAGCAAAGATAACTCCCTTGTTATCTGTGTGAATAACAATTCTTTTGTTTGCAAAGAAATCTCCCCAGATTTCAAGAGCCACCACTACTGGACAGAGTTCTAGCAAAACAACGTTTCTTGTAGCTTTATTCACTATCCAAGTCGGAGGCCATCTCCCAAAGCACCAATGGCTGCGAAAGATAACCCCGAAGCCACAAGACCCCGCAGCGTCCGAATATAAATTTAACTCATCAGAAGAAACAAAATCTTCTTGGAAGAATGACCTACCGTTATAATCAACTAAAAATTGGGACCATACCAATAGGTCATCCTTAAGCTCGGTAGAGACGCAAATGTGTGAAAAGGGGGACTTATAACTCGACATGGCCAATGCCAGCCTTCTCGAAAAAATCCTGCCCATGGGCATTATCCTAGTCGCAAACGCGAGAAGGCCCAAAAAGGATTGAAGCTCTTTTAATAATATTTTCTTTCTTCTCAGAAAAAATGAAATTAAAGACAGAATCCTAGAGATTTTTGAAGGTGGGAGCTGAAAAAGAAAAGACGAAGTATTAATAGTGATACCTAAGAACTCAATAACCGTCGAGGGAAAAACTGTCTTTTCACTAGCTAAAGGGATACCGAAAAATTTTGAAATAAGAAAAAATAAACGTAGCATGAGGGAACAAACCGGAGACTCCGCTGGACCTATAAAAAGAAAATCATCCATGTAAGACTCCCTCATAACCAGATTCAAAAAAAGAACCCACTGCAAAAAGGATGCAAACATTTCAAAATAATAACACAACAAAGACCAACCCATCGGGAGACACACATCATAGAAAAAATATCCCTCAAAACGAAAACCTAAGGAACTAAAAGCTTCCTCTGGTAATAATCTAAAAGCAGATTTGATATCAGCCTTAGCTAGCAAGGCCCCATGGCCAAACTTCTTGATAAGCGCGATTGCATCATCAAAAGTGGCATACTTGACTGAAGCTGCCAAGGGTTCAATCTCATCATTCAAAGAACCGCCAACTAGATAAGAAAGGTGATGTATTAAACGATAGGCGTTGGGTTCCTTTTTTGGAACTAAACCTAATGGCGATATCCTGAAATTCTGAAAAGGGGGGAAAATAAAAGGACCCGCTACCCTACCCGCTGAGATTTCAGATAATAATTTTTTCCTAGCAATTTCGGAATGATTTAAAATTTTTAAAAACCTGACAACCAGTTCCTGAGAAAACAAGCAACTTGAAACCAGAATAAAAACCTTCAATTAGTATTTGCGCGTTCCCCTGGTCTGGGTAAAGCATTAACCAATGGACCATGTTTTCCCAAATCACTGGTGTGCAAGCTTTTCGAATTGTCCCTGGGAAATTGAGTATTTGAAGATCTTTTAAAACATTTTACAACTGGATGATTACCGAAAAAAAAAAGAACATTCATGTCGGTAACGACAAGAATTTAACCACTTACATTGGGATTCATTATAGGCGTAACAAACGCCTTTTTTTATATACTGAATTAGCAGACAGGCTGTTGGCAACTGGTTGTTTGGAAAAAACAGGTTTAACAGGTGCGATGAGGTTCAACCACAGCCCGACATCCTTCATCCCATATTTGAGATTAGGATAAATAGCAATCTTTTGGCGAAAAGATTCATCGTAATTGAACCAACCAAATCCACCAAAAGATTTATAGGCCTCCAATACGTGTTCCAAATGCTGGAACAAACCACTGCATTTCTCCGGATGTTTCTCACCCATAACAGCAGAAAATATGCAAAAAGCCTGGAGCCAATTAAAAAAGGATTTAGTTACCGGACGACGTCTACTGTCTTCTACCCCTTCCTCAAACCTCTTGTCCCGTTTAAGTGTAAACTCTTTTGCATTCGGCAAAAGAGATAAAAGATCTAAAAATTACCCATTCCAAATTTTTTCTTTGATAGAGGGGGCCAAATGAAAGCCCAATGGGGACATCTCACAAGGCATAACCTCTTTAAAACACACTTCAGGAATAGAAGAACTAGTAGAAGTATGAACATTATTAATCCTAGGTACCATAAGCTCAACATTAGACCACACATTCCCAGGAGAAACGACAGATTTACCTTGAATTTTTACCAATGAATCATTAAATTTCTGTAAAGGAGACAACAACTGAGATATTAATATATTAGGAACTGACTCACCCGCATGAATGGGATCAGCAGGAGCAGAAACAACCGGAATCTGGTTTCCTAGGCCTGGCAGAGTGCCAGCCATAGCCGCTTCAGTTGGAGGTAAAGGCTGAAGGGCCCCCACAGAATCCTGCCTGGACAGCCTGGACGCCTGTGATACCACCGCCTGAACAGCCGAAGCGGACCGCTCGTTGTCCGTCCGCTACCTAGTTGGAGCCGCGCTCGGAACGATCGGCTCACTGCTGGAACGAATCTTCGTTGGAGCCACCCTGAGTGTGGGCGGAGACTGTTGGGACTGCCTACGTTGCTCACCGCTGCGCAGCGGGGATGGCGACCCGTGCGTGTAGCTAATGGCGCCGCCTCCTCTTCCGATGGACGAGCCACCTCTGCAGGATGCAAAGCCGCCGAAGTTCTGGGCCGCTCACATGGCTGGCTTCTTCGAATCCTGCAGGTGACAAGGGCTGTGTAGGACTTGCTGGCTGTGGCTGGATGGTGTCCTTGTCCGCTACATCTTCGGGCCGATGTCCCGTCGCCCCGGACTCCGCCGCCGGCTCCTCTTCACATAGCGCCAGGCATCTCCGCAGCCACTCGTCCCCGCCATCCGCTGCCGCCTTCTCCAGACTTTGCCTCACGAGCGTCTTCATGTCCCGGCGCGACCCACAAGCTCCGTATTATAGCTCTGTATTATAGCTCTGGAGCTCGCAAGGTCGGCGTCCAGGACAACTGTGAGCAAAGCCCCTCATGCGTGGGTTTATATAGCCCACCTCACGTGCTGGGAAACGTGTTTCCTGCTACAAAAGCCTTGTGACAACACTCACGAACCTTAAAGGGGCGGTAACCAAAAATGCCGCCCTTTTTTTTTTTATTTAAAAATGAACAGACAAATGGTGTTGTGGTGACCACAAACCCATGCCGTGGGCTCTCTACTCGTGCCCACTTCACATTTTCTTGGTACTTGTGTGTTATAGGGTAAAATCGGATTTAGTAATTGTTGCAAAGATAAAACAGATAATGGCGCCCTGTGGGGTAATCTCCAAGGTGAAAATCAATAGCTACATGGTGGTGCAGCCCACTTGCTAACAGGTAACATACCTGAAGATAAAGTGACAATAATAAATGGAAGTGATTGGCGCTCACCTTCACCTAGACCTAGCCTAAAAATCAATAGTATATTACTCATAAAGTGCAAATAGTGAATCATAAAAGTGCCAAAGGTGCATCATAAATACATGAAAAAGATCATGGTAATAGTGATTTTCAAAATTAATAATATAGTGCCAGTTCATCAAAATATTTCATCTGTAGCAGTAAAAAAGGTTCCATCAACCGTGCTCAGGAAAGTGCTATGTGCATAAAAGTCCTCCACTCGCATGTTCCTGTGCTGATATGCCGGCACTGACAGATCCAGCGTGTGTGAATGTGGCAGCTCGTCGCCATGCAGCGTGCGTTCCACCGCCTGTAGTGTCGGAAACAGAGGGGCCGGATGTGATGTCAAAGGAAGGCGTGGCTTCAGTGCATCTCGTGTCCCATATGACACGTCCTCAGGAAGTACCAGATGACGAGCTAGCCACATTCACACATGCTGGATCTGTCAGTTCTGGCATATCAGCACAGGAACATGTGAGTGGGCATTGTGAAGTAGTTTTTAACTGTTTTTAAGTTTAATAAACTGTGTTGCACGATGAAGGATTTGTCATTTCATTTACATGAGCTGCTTCCTCTGTGAAATGATTATTGGTATCGCTCCTGGTTGATGTATGGACATCCTGCTTAGTTGTTGCTATATTGGGCTCATTTGTATTTGCTGTCCGGTGAGTGTAAACCCCTGTCACACTTTTGTTGGTGGAGCACTTGTTTATGGAAAAGAAGGACTTTTATGCACATAGCACTTTCCTGAGCACAGTTGATGAGGTTCTACCGCTGCAGATGAAATCTTTTGATGAACTGGCACTATATAATTATTATTTGAACATCACTATTACCATGATCTTTTTCATGTATTTATGATGCACCTTTGACACTTTTATGATTCGCTATTTGCACTTTATGAGTAATATACTATTGATTTTTAGGCTATGCTAAGCCAAAACATATTTTTGTAGGTGAGGGTGAGCGTCAATCACTCCCATTTATTATTGTCATTTTAACATCAGCTTTACTCTTTAGCCTTTTTGATTTGTAGTACAGTCTGTGCAATATACTTACACATAGTTTTCCTTATACAATATTTTATCTTCCTTATGAGAACAAACAATGGCAGCACTAGCTATAGATTACTTCTGTACTTCTGGGTTAACTCACAGTGGCTTTAAAGCCTAAGTGCAGCCAAAATGAAAAACAGAAAAATCAGGGAAAAGGAACATAACTTACAGTCAGTAGGATGTGTCCCTTTGCACATCTTAAAATCAATTTGTACTTATGCAAGGGAACAGGTTCATTTTAAAGGCGACTTCCACATATTCTTACTTTCCTATCACTCCCTCACCTTTTCGTATAGACACAAAGGGGGTATTTACTTAAAAAGATGCACACAAAATGTGGTGCAGCTGTACAAGGCGACCAATCAGCTTCTAACTTCAGTTTGTTCAATTAAGCTTTGACAATAAAACCTAGAAGCTGTTTAGTTGCAATGCACAGATGCTCCAGATTCTGTGTTCACCAGTTTTAGTTAATCTCCCCCCAACAGAGACAGTGATGATTGGCTTAGTGCTTTCCAAACTGTAAGTTGCATGCTCCCTCTTACCTGAATATACTAGGTATTTCCTTCAGCACCTGGTATCTTCAGGGTGTTAAAGCAAATCTTTTGCTTTATACTAAACAGCTTGCTGTAAGGTTTTTTTTCAATGAATGCCAGTAATGGCCTCCCTTTTCTTTGTTTCCTTGAAGATAATCAAAATGAACATTCACAATACATAGGCACATTTTCCTTGAAACTACATTATCTGTCACCATTACATCTGTAATTTGCAAAGATTATACTATTGCAGAAAAGCAATTCAAAATTCAGAAGTTCTTTACAAACACATTTCAGATGCAAAATACAGATACCTATGTACACTGCCTTATATGAGTCTATTAAACTACTGGGTGCCCATAAATTGAAAGGCACCTGGGGCTCAAAGCATAATTATTATAAAGCAAAAAGCATTCGTCTTTCACTAATTTGACTAATGTAAATCTTAATCTGATATTGTAGGTAAAGGGTAGGCAACTTTGGCACAATGACTGTGCTATAACTACAAATCTCACCATGTTTCTGCCTCTACGAGCCATTCCTGTGGCTGTCAGAGTCTTGCAGTGGTTCATGGGATTTGTAGTTCTGCAAAAGCTGGAGTGACAAGGTTTCCAACCCTGGCTGTAGGTTGTTGCAACTAATAAACTTTTAACGCCAGCATTGTTTTATTTTTTCTTCAATCAAATGGATGCAGTAGGCTAAGGTTGAAGCTAATCATATGTAATGAGTAAATGATTCCCTCTAACCCAGGGGTTTCCAAACTATGGCCCTCCAGTTGTTCTGGAACTACAATTCCCATCATGCCTAGTCATGTCTGTGAATGTCAGAGTTTTACAATACTTCATGGGATGTGTCGTTCGCAACAGCTGGAGGGCTGTAGTTTGGAGATCCCTGCAGTCTAACCCAGGGCTGGCCCAAAACAGTGTGCTGCCTGGGTCCAAGAATGAAATGCTGCCTCCCACCCCACCAAAAAAAAACAATCACGCCCACGAAAAGGCCCCCACATCCATTATTTTATACCATGATAAATTTATCAGGAAGTCAGATTTACAGGCAACAGCACCCTGTCTATATGCAAAATTACATAACATACCATTATGTTCAATTCCAAAGGGAGGACTAGGGCAGTATATGGGCAGGTTAGGTTAGTATATAGACAGACTAAGGTAGTATAGGGCAGGCCCGGAATGGCCATGGGGCACACCGCACGTATGGCCGGTGGGCCGCGGCCAACGGGCCTGACTCGCTGCCCTTCTAATCCGTCGCTGGTCTTTCCGCGGCCGACTCCTGGAGAGGGCCGCAGGCACGTCTTTCTGGCTGGGTCCCCACCACTCACTCCCAAGGCAGCTGAGCTGGGCTGCTCCGTGGGACGGCGCCGCTCATCCGGCCTCACCACGGCCAGTTCAGCGGCTGTCAATTCAGGAAGGGGGCTGGAATGAAGGGGGTCAGATGAAAATGAAGGGGGAGGAGGAGCTGCATGCAAGAGTCCCCTTCTGTCTGATGTCGGACCAGGGCACCTGGACAGCTAAAAAAAGTAAGTGATGTCTGGGGGCTGGGGGCTGGGGCTGTCTCTTTGCAGGTCTGAGGCTGTCTCTTTGCAGGTCTGGGCTGTCTCTTTGCAGGTCTGGGCTGTCTCTTTGCTGGTCTGGGGCTGTCTCTTTGCAGGTCTGGGGCTGTCTCTTTGCAGGTCTGAGGCTGTCTCTTTGCTGGTAATGAAGCTGTCTCTTTGCAGGTCTGGGGCTGTCTCTTAGCTGGTAATGGGGCTGTCTCTTTGCAGGTCTGAGGCTGTCTCTTTACAGGTCTGGGGCTGTCTCTTTGCAGGTCTGGGGCTGTCTCTTTGCAGGTTTGAGGCTGTCTCTTTGCAGGTCTGGGGCTGTCTCTTTGCTGGTAATGAGGCTGTCTCTTTGCAGGTCTGGGGCTGTCTCTTTGCAGGTCTGGGGCTGTCTCTTTGCTGGTCTTTCTGTCGGGGTCTGGTCGTTTCTCTGTCGGGGTCTGGACGTTTCTCTGTCGGGGTCTGGACGTTTCTCTGTCGGAGTAATGGTCGTTTCTCTGTCG
>BLSH010448048.1:312727-323162 GCA_018402905.1 Glandirana rugosa | reverse complement strand
GATCGTGAACGGTCCTGAAACGATGTCGGTAAAAACACGGCTTTTCAAACCCAGGGGTAACTGAAGTTACCCCAAGCCCCAGGCCCTATTTCAAACCCATTGCAAGCCATGGCTAGGGCCTGAAAAAGGGCTACAAGCCGGCCTGGGTGGCTTGTAGCCCCCCAAGCTAGTTGAGATTATCGTTGGTGACAACGTCGAGTTATATGGGACGATGGTTGATTTATAGTCATGGGACAAAGGTGGACGACGTGGATGGGACTGAAATTGGGTAGATGAAAAAGAGGTGACGGACGTTGTTAGTAGTGGGATTGTTGCAGGCAGTGGAGAAAAAGTAGATGGGTTAAAGTCAGGGTAGGTGCAGCAGGTGGAAACAGGGTACTGATATTTAGTTGGTAGCAGGGTATATTGAGCTGCAACAGTGGTTGCTATTAGAGTTGATCGAACCCCCCGATGTTCGGTGGGTCCGGCCGAACATCGGGAAAAAGTCCGGGATCGGTACCGAACGTTACCCAAACTTTATCCCGGACCCCGAACCCCATTGAAGTCAATGGGGACCCAAACTTTTCGGCACAAAAATGGCTGTAGCAAAGTCCTGGCAAGTGCTAGAGGACTGCAAAAGGAAGTAAAATGGAGGTAAGAGTAGGGCAAGTGCTGTACAAAAAAATGGGGATAGGGAAAATAAATTAAAATCAAATAAAAAAAAATGGGAAGGGGGGTTGATGTGGAGTAGGAGCCTAGAGGTTGACTAGGCAGTGACCGTGGCAGTGTAGGTGGAAGTGGCGGTGGTGGAGGAGTAGGAGGAGGTAGCCAACACTGTTTTTTTTATAATTGGGGTAGCCCCCAAAATATTGAGGCATATTAAAAAAAACAAGTATACAAATGGCTGTTTGAGTCCGGTCTAAATGTCTATTCTGCACAAGGTACAGACAAGTCTTGTGGGATCCATGCCTGGTTCATTTTAATAAAGGTTAGCGTGTCCACGTTGGCTGTGGACAGGCGGCTGCGCTTGTCTGTGACAACGCCCCATGCTGTGCTAAACACACGTTCAGACAATACACTGGCTGCAGGGCAGGCCAGCACCTCCAAGGCATAAACGGCAAGCTAAGGCCATGTGGCCAATTTGGAGACCCAGAAGTTGAATGGGGCAGACCCATCAGTCAGTATGTGTAGGCGTGTGCACACATACTCTTCCACCATGTTGCTGAAATGCTGCCTCCTGCTAAGACGTTGCCTATCGGCTGGTGGTGTTGTTTGTTGTGGCGGGCTGCTGACAAAGCTTTTCGGCCATGCTAACCCTGCCATCTGAGGTGCTGGCGGTGCCACAGCTGTGTTGGCAGCCTCTTCCTCCTCCTCCCCTGCCTTCGCCTTGTGCTTCCACTGAGCCCCCGGTGTCATTTGGGAATGCCCTCAGCAGAGCGTCTACCAATGTGCGCTTGTAGTCACGCATCTTCCTCTCACGCTCCAGTGAGGGAATTAAGGATGGCACGTGCTTATAACGGGGATCCAGCAGGGCTGCCACCCAGTAATCGGCACACGTTACAATCTGGGCAACTCAGCTGTCGTTGCGCTGGCACTGCAGCATGTAGTCGGCCATGTGTGCCAGGCTGCCCAGAGGCAAAGACAAGCTGTCCTCTGTGGGAGGTATATCATCTGTGTCCTCCGTATCCCCCCAGCCACGCTCCAGTGATGCCCACGAGCTGCGTTGGGTGCCACCCTGCTGCGGTTCCTCCTCCTCCTCATGATCTTCCTCCTCCTCCTCCTCCTCGTCCTCCAGAACTGTGCCCTGGCATGAATATTTTTGACCTGGCCTATGCTGGTGCAGGAACCCACCCTCCGAGTCACTTGCAAATGACTCACCTGATAACCGTGGAAATGACCCCTCTTCCTCCTCCTCCTCCTCCTCCTCATCCTCCTGTGCCACATCCTCTTCCATCATGGCCCAAAGTGTTTTTTCAAGGAGACATAGAAGTGGGATAGTAACGCTGAGAACAGCGTCATCGGCATGGAGGCCCACTCGTTGGTGGTGAAGTGTTGAAAGTGCGCACAGGCGGACCGCACTTTATGCAGCAGCTCTGACATATCCGGGTAGTTTTTTAGAAAATTCTGTACCACCAAATTCAGCACATGCGCCAGGCAAGGGATGTGCATCAAACGGGCTAGGCCCAGAGCCACTACGAGATTTCGGCCATTGTCGCACACCACCAGGCCGGGCTTGAGGCTCAGTGGCAACAACCACTCATCGGTCTGTTGTTCAATGCCCATCCACAGCTCCTGCGCAGTGTGGGGTTTATCCCCCAAACATATCAGTTTTAAAACAGCCTGCTGTCATTTCCCCCTGGATGTGCTGATGTTGGTGGCGAAGGTGTTACGCTGAGTGGATGAGGAGGTGGTAGAGGAGGAGGAAGCGGAGTAAGAGGAGAAGGCAACAGGAGGCAAAGAGAAATGCCCTGCAATCCTCAGTGGGGGAAGGACATGCGGCAAATGGCTAGCCAGCTCAGGCCCACCCGCCACTACATTTGCCCAGTGTGCAGTTAGTGAGATATAGCGTCCCTGCCCGTGCTTACTGGTCCAGGTATCAGTGGTTATGTGGACCTTGCCACAGATGGCGTTGCGCAGTGCACACTTGATCTTGTCCCCGACTTGTTTGTGTAGGGAAGGGTGGCTCACCTGGAAAAGTAGTGGCGGCTGGGAACCACGTACTGTGGGACAGCCACCGCCATCAGGTTTTTGAAACTGTCTGTGTCCACCAGACAGAATGACAGCATTTCAAAGGCCAGGAATTTTGCAATGCTGGCATTCAGGGCCAGGTATCGTGGGTGGGTAGGGGGGTACTTCCTCTTTCTCTCCAGTGTTTGGGAGATGGAGAGCTGTAAGCTTCCATGGGACCATGGTGTGGAAATGCTTGGGGACGGTGGCGGACATGGTGGCGTTGCTGTCATATCGTTTGTTTGCTGGGTGTCAGGTGACACTGTCACAGTAGAGGTGGAGGAAGAGGCTGAGGCAGCAGTAGAAGAGGAAGCAGGAGGAGGCCGAGACCTTTCTTGGATTTTGAGGTAATTATTCCAATGCAGCTTGTGCCTTGAATTTAGATGCCTGATCATGGGGGTTGTGCTCAAGTTGAGAACATTTATGCCCCGGCTCAGGCTATCATTGGACAGCTTGCAAACCACTCGTGTCTTGTTGTCAGCACATTGTCTGAAGAACTGCCACGCGGGGGAACGCCTTTGAGCTGCCTTTGGTGTGCTAGGTCCCTGGGTGCGGTGGGTAGTAGCAGGCATACTGTCTAGGGGACGCTCGCTCTGCTTTTGCAACCTGCTTCCTCCTTTGCTGTGCTGGTGCCTCTGTGCGACCACCACCTCTTCCTCCAAACTCCACACGTCACTCGCACGACCCTCGGTCCATGTGGGGTCTAGGACCTCATCATCATCCTCCTCCCCATCATCTTCCACCCACCCTTCACCACTGCCCTCCTTGTCAGTCTGCACACTGAGGAAAGCTGCAGCAGTTGGCACCTGTGTTTCGTCATCATCAGAGACTTGCTGCGCTGGTGTTTCCATATCCTCATCCTTCAACAGAAGTGGTTGGGCATTGGTGCACTCAATGTCTTCCACTTCTGGAGCAGCGCTATGTGGATGGCCCACGGAAAGCACACCAGGAGAGTCATCTCTTGCATGACTTGGGGCTCAGACTGCTTAGCTAATTTAGAAGGGGCTGAGGTGAAATTTGATGATTATTGAACAATAATCTGTCCCTCTAAGCAACAGCTGGAACCTGGCCCTATAGGAGTAGCCGATGATTTTTGAACAATAATCTGTCCCTCTAAGCAACAGCTGGAACCTGGCCCAATAGGCGTAGCCGATGATTTTTGAACAATAATCTGTCACTTACAGCAACAGCTAGAACCTCTCCCTTTAGAACTAGAAGATGATTTTTGAACAATAATCTGTCCCTCTAAGCAACAGCTGGAACCTCTCCCTATAGAACCAGGATATGATTTTTGAACAATAATCTGTCCCTCTAAGCAACAGCTGGAACCTGGCCCTATAGGAGTAGCCGATGATTTTTGAACAATAATCTGTCCCTCTAAGCAACAGCTGGAACCTGGCCCTATAGGAGTAGCCAATGATTTTTGAACAATAATCTGTCCCTCTAAGCAACAGCTGGAACCTGACCCTATAGGAGTAGCCAATGATTTTTGAACGCTGGCAGCTTCCTCTCCCTACACTAGCCAGAGTCTCAGAGAGCATGTGACTGCAGCATCAAGTGACTCCAGCTTATAAAGAGGCTGGGTCACATGATGCACTGGCCATTCACAGCCATGCCATTAGTAGGCATGGCTGTGATGGCTTCTAAGGGCAAATCAGTGAAACACTTGTTGATTGGCTGCCCTGCAGCTATTCAACATGCGTAATCAACTACCAGAACCCAGAACCCGAACCCAAACGTTTTTGAAAGTCCGGGTTCGGGTCCGAATAACGGACACCCCAAAGTTTGGTACGGACCCGAACGTTACAGTCCGGGTTCGCTCAACACTGCTCATAAAGACACCACAGTTTAGCGTTCTCTGCATTGGCGTCTCGGCGTGCACTCAGCGGCGGCTCCCCAGGATCACACATGGACAGTCAGTCTTCCTAATGCTAAGTTAGGTCTGTCCATACCCTTATTAATACAGCCTGGACCCCTTTTTTTCTTCATGAGACCCAGCCTCTCTGTTATTTACATTCAGTCTCTCATGTCCATCTCTCTTTTGTTTGCCTACCAACAGTATATGCACTGGCAACGCTTGTTATGATCTGGCAAAGCTCACTACATTAATAAGCCTAAGACATGACTGCATGTAAGTCTATTTTATTTTCTTTGGTATCTATTTCATGGATATCTCTCTATGCAGCTTTCTTTTGATCTATTTAGTAATTTTTTATTTCTTCACCACCTCACAGCTATAATATGATTGTGATCAATACCCGTGTCACCTTAACTACATAAAATTCGTCTCATATTGCTGATGTGCTGCATCTACACCTTCACATCCGACTGTCTGTCTACCTTACAGTTTGATCAGGTATATACCCGCTGACGTACACTGCGTGTAAATCCAATATGCATTTATATATATTGCCTGAATGCTCTGCATAACACTTTATGTGCCTCCTTCCTTCTCTTGTTCTTTCTATTGACAGAACTAGTATAAAGAGAGATTTCTCTGAGTTCATTGACAGACGCAGCCTATATTCATGACACGTGGGTTATGCACCTTTTACTAGGAGTAGATTAGGCAGAACAGAAGTTCAGAAAGCAAAACTGGCCCCTCCCAGGGGGCCGTCCTCACTCAGCACATAACCCCTCAGCCCTGCATAGCAGTTTTCTTCTGCCTAGTGCAAGGAGTTAGACCTGGTTCCCTGCTAGGACTACGGTTCCCTTATTTTTTTGTCTTTTTCTTTTCTTTCTTTTGCGCAAGCCTTCTGATGAAGACTGCAATCAAGTAGCCAGCTGGGGACCATGCAGATGTTCATTGTCCTGCCATCTCCCCAGCACGGCCGACAGGATGCGAGCCACTCTTAGCTATGGCGGGGTCCGCCGCATCGTACCTGTTCCGTGCGGGTGGCCGGTGGGTTAAACGTCCCACCTGCATACCCAGTGTCCAGGCTGTGGCCTGCTCCGGGGGTCGCTTGGCCTGCTGCATACCTCCCCACCTGGGGGGAGGAAGGTCTGCACCCGGTGGCTACCCGCTGCGCCCGTCTGGATGGGTGAGTGACACCCCCCTCCCCCCTGGGGGCGGAGGGGGGCGACTAGCGGTGCCCGTTCCGGTTGGGGGGGTACAGGTACACTGGTCCCTGGTCATGTCTTCTCCCCCCTCACGCCTGCCCGCCCGACTACCTGTCTGCTTGGGCACTCGCCTACCCAGCCGCTCGCCTGTTTGCGGCTGTGGGCCGCTCACGTCCGATGCCATTCGGTGTCCGCCGCCATTTTGGCGGCGGCGGCCGCCATTTTCCCGGAGTCGCGGTCGCCGCCATTTTGCTGCGACCGCGGCCATTTTGCAAGAGCTTTGGCCTCTTGTGTCTGCTGGCACCCATTTTTGGTTGGTCTCCCTGTATGGGAGTTTCTCATGTGCTTTTGGCGCCATTCCTTCTCCCTGGACCGCAGCAGCGGCAGATACCCAGCAGCGGTGGCATTGGCAGACAGGACGGCCTCTTTCAAGTGCACAGAGGCACAGGGTGCTCTGCAAGTATAGCTGGCTTCTCTCCCTGGGGTGCGGGAGCGGCGGTGCTGGGTCCCACCGGGCAGTCCTGAGGCCTTGCAGGGGATGGCTTCATGGGGGCGTATGGCTGGTAGGCCTCATAAGTGTCCCGGCGGTGGCACAATGGCGGCTGAACCGGCAGTTGCTTCTCCGGAAGCGTCCGGAGGCACAGGCCGCGCTGGGACCTCTGGTTCCCCTGGATCAGTTAACCTCAATCTTGGAAGAGTTTTTCGCCCGGGGGGAACCGGACCGGAGTAGGGGGGGCCCCAAAAAGCGTCCACCTCCGCTGCAATCTTCTGAGGAGGACTCGGAGCCGGAAAGGGGCTCTGGGGTCACTGGGACCCTCGTGGAGCTCTCGGACGGGGAGCTGGTGCCTTCGGATGGGGAGGAGGACCAGGGGGCCTCTGTAGCGCACAAAAGGGTGCTGGTGGGCACCCTGGTCGCGGCCGTCTGTAATTCACTACACCTGGATCAGGCTGGGGAGTTACAGGCGTCTGCCTATACGTTTGGGTCTAAGAAACCCTCCCGTACTCCAAAGGTGTTTCCCTACCTCCAGTATTTTGACCAGTATGTCTATAAGGAATGGCAACGTCTGCTAAATTCCTTTACCCTGCCAAAACGTTTTTCTGTGCGATATCCCTTTGAGGACAGCCTGTTACAGAAATGGGTCTCCCCTGCGGTGGATCCACCAGTGGCCCGCCTGAATAAAGCGACAACTATTCCCTTGGAGGGGTCCCCCTCCTTTAGGAACCCGGCCGATAGGCGGACGGAAGCAGTGTCCAAGGCACTCTTTCTGGTGGCGGAGGCAGCCATGCGGCCGGCCTTGGCGTCGGTCATGGTAGCTCAGTCACTCACGGAGTGTGTGATGGAGTGGAGTGAGGCTCGGGGTGGCGTAGATACGCCTGAATCCGTGCAGCGGGCTGACCACCTGGTGCAGGGGCTTCGTTACCTCTGTGACGCAGCTCTGGACTTGGTGCCGATGTTGTCGAAAATGTCTGTTTTTGCAATCATCATTAGGCACCTGCTGTGGCTGCGACGCTGATCGGGTGACCACGCGTCCAAGAAGGGCCTCACGGATCTGCCTTTTCAGGGTGGTCGGCTCTTTGGGCCCCAATTGGATGAAATCATTAAGGATTTCACCGGGGGGGGGAAGAGTACATTTCTTCCGGAATCCAAGCGGCGTTACCAACGCCACAAGCAGGGGCCTAAGCCCTCTGGGCAGAAGCGTTTTTTTCGTGCGTCCGGTCAGGCGGGCAGGAGCTCCCTGGCAGCGCAAGCCCGAGAAGTCGGAAGGAAAAGTCTTCCTCCGCATGATGGGTTGCCCACGCCCGTCTCTCTGGTGGGGGGCCAAATTCTGGGGCTCTCATCTCTGATCGGTGGGTGCGGGAGGTGGTGTCCTCCGGGTACAAGATAGAGTTCAGCACTCGGCCCCCGGACAGGTTCTTCCCGTCCAATTTAAGACTCCCTCCGGAGCGTCGGCTAGCCCTGCTAGAGGCTGTCTGGTCGCTGTCCGAACAGGGGTAATTGTGCCAGTCCCTCGGGCGGAGAGATTCCGCGGCTTCTACTCGAACCTCTTTGTGGTGCCAAAGAAGGGGGGGTCAGGTCGGTTCTGGACTTAAAAGCGTTCAATCACTTTGTGAAGGCACGCAAATTCAGGATGGAGTCATTCCGTTCGGTCGTGGCCGCCATGCACCAGGGGGATTGGCTGGCGTCCCTGGACATCAGGGACGCATATCTTCACGTTCCCATTTGTGTCAGGCACCAGCGCTTTCTGCGATTTGCTGTAGGGAACCTCCATTACCAGTTTGTGGCTCTCCCCTTTGGCCTAGCCTCAGCTCCGTGGGTCTTCACCAAGCTGCTGGCTCCAGTGCTGGCTCTGCTGAGACAGAGAGGCATTGCGGTGGTAGCTTACCTGGACGATCTCCTCCTACAAGCGGAGTCAGCTCCGGCTCTGGAGGACAATGTTGCTATCACCCTGTCCTCACTGAAGGACTTCGGTTGGCTGATCAATCTGCAGAAGTTGACATTGACCCCGTCCTGTCGCCTGGAATATCTGGGTCTGACTTTGGACACGGTGCATGCAAAGGTATTCCTACCTCCGGACAAGTTGCTGACGCTGCAAGCAGCGGTGCGAACTCTGTTGTCACGACGGTGGTCCTCCTTAAGTTTCTGCATGCGGGTGTTGGGGCTCATGGTCTCGGCTTTCGAGGCAATACCATACACCCAGAGTCACACCCGGCTCCTGCAGCGAGCGATACTGCTGCAGTGGGACAAGTCCCCCTCGTCCCTGGATCGACTGGTCCGGCTGGATCATCAGACCAGGGGGTCGTTGACCTGGTGGCTTCGGGCCCCGGCAATGACCGTGGGGAAGTTGTTTTTTCCCCTGGAATGGTCGATAGTCACGACAGATGCCAGCCTCTCGGGCTGGGGAGGAGTCCTGGGGCACCTGTCGGCTCAGGGCCGTTGGTCGGCGCAGGAGTCTCGTCTTCTGATCAATGTGTTGGAGCTGAGGGTGATCAGGCTCTGTCTCTCCCGCTGGTCGGCGAGGCTGCGCGGCCTCCCAGTTCGGGTTCAGTCAGACAACGCCACTGCGGTGGCGTACGTGAACCATCAAGGTGGAACAAGAAGCTCGGCAGCAGCGGCAGAGGCAGCCCACATTCTAAGGTGGGCAGAACTTCACGTGCCAGCAATCTCCGCCATCTACATTCCGGGCGTAGAAAATTGGAAGGCGGACTTCCTCAGTCGCCAAAAGCTGGACCAGGGAGAATGGTCCCTGCATCCAGAGGTGTTTCGCCAGATTTGCAAAAGGTGGGGCACGCCAGATGTGGATCTCCTGGTGTCCAGATTCAATCACAAGGTGAAGACCTTTGTGTTCAGGTCAAGGGACCCGTTGGCGGCAGCCACGGATGCCCTGGTGGCCCCATGGTCCCGGTACAGGCTTCTGTACGCTTTTCCTCCTCTCAAGCTTCTAGCGTGGTTGTTGCGCAGGATAGAAGTGGAGGAGATCCCGGCAATCCTGGTGGCTCCGGATTGGCCTCGGCGCCCTTGGTACGCCGACGTGGTGCGGATGGTAACAGACGTTCCCTGGTGACTCCCGCTTCGCGAGGATCTACTGTCGCAGGGTCCCATCTTGCACCCTGCTTTACTCTCGCTGGCTTTGACGGCATGGCTATTGAGTCCCAGGTACTGAGGGACAGGGGGGTCTCTGAGTCAGTGATCCCCACCATGCTTAAGGCGCGCAAGTGTACTTCGCGCAAGATCTATCATCGCACCTGGAAAGCCTATATTGCCTGGTGCGAGGCGGGGAGTTGGAACCCCCATTCCTTTGCAATTGCTCGGGTGCTGGCCTTTATTCAACGAGGCCTGGACCAAAAGTTGGCTTTGAGCACCCTCAAGGGCCTTTTTTTTTCCGCTCTGGCGATTCTGTTTCAGCGTCCTTTGGCGACGCATTCTTTGATCCATACATTTGTACAGGGTGTACGTCATGTGGCTCCTCAGGTGCGGTTGCCCCTGGCACCGTGGGATCTGAACTTGGTACTTTCTGTGCTGCAGAAACCATATCAGGGATATTCTCCTACAATTGCTGTCTCTACATCCGATAGGTGGGTGTCTGAATTGTCAGCTTTGTAGTGCAGGCCACTAGTGTTGAGCGAACCCGGACTGTAACGTTCGGGTCCGTACCGAACTTTCGGGTTCCGGGGCACGGACCCGGACCCGGACATTTCAAAAATTGTTCGGGTTCGGTCCGGGGTTCTGCTATTTTACTCCACGTGTTGAGAAGCTGCAGGGCAGCCAATCAACAAGCGTTTCACTGGTTTGCCCTTAGAAGCCATCACAGCCATGCCTACTAATGGCATGGCTGTGATTGGCCAGTGCATTATGTGACCCAGCCTCTTTATAAGCTGGAGTCACAGTGCTGCAGTCACATGCTCCTTGGGTTAGTGTAGGGAAAGGAAGCTGAAAGCGTGAGGGAGAGATTTGAGACATTTTAAGACCTGATCCTGCATCCTGAGATAGATTACTTTACTACTGCTGTCTGTGCTGTTGCTCTGAGGACAGATAGCAGAAATTAGAGATTTTACATACCGCTGCTTTGAGTTGCAGATCAAGCTCTGCATAGAACAACGATCGCTACGATCGTGCTCAACGATCAGATTGTTGGGGGAATTTGAGATTTCAAATACCGCTGCTTAGAGT
>BLSH010448048.1:297208-308504 GCA_018402905.1 Glandirana rugosa | reverse complement strand
CGGGACGTATCGTAGAGTCAAGCATTATTCGGCATGTTTGTGTTGTGGCTCCCCACCCACGACGCAGTACTTTATCACCGACAGCTTCGGCGGTTGGGAAACGCGCCGGGAAGGCGGTCGTGTTTGTCGTGTAGGCTGAAGGCTTTTCCTCGGCACCGACGGTTTATGTGGGCGTTCCGGGAGTGGTGTAGGTTCCTTACGTCTCGTTAGAGGAATCCTACTCTACCCGCGCCTGTGTTGCTTCCCTCCTGTTACAGTTCACGGGATGTTTATTTACAGTTCCTGTTACAGTTCACGGGATGTTTATTTACCCCTATCCCTTTTATTTAATTTTAGTTTATTTTTTTACCCTTCCCCCCACCTACACTTCATCCTCGGATCTGGTCACGGCCTAGTCAACCTCTAGGCTCCTACTTCACATCCACCCCCCTTCCCATTTTTTTATTTGATTTTAATTTATTTTCCCTATCCCCATTTATTTGTAGGGCACTTGACATTGTCCTTGACATTTATTTGTAGGGCACTTGACATTGTCCTCCCTTCGTTGTGTCCGCGCCCATCTCATCCTAAGGAGATTGCTCTGCATTCCTTGGATGTGGTGAGGGCCTTGCGGGTGTATTTGGCAGCCACGGCTCCTTTTCGGAAGTCGGATGTGCTGTTTGTGCTGGCGGAAGGGCCGCGCAAAGGGTTGGCGGCTTCGACAGCCACTATTTCATGACGCAGCACCCACCCCTCGGTGTTGTGTTTGTACGGCTTATTACGAACTGAGATGCTATGCAGGGCTGAGGGGTTATGTGCTGAATGAGGACGGCCCCCTGGGAGGGGGCAGCTTTACTTTCTGAACTTTCGTTCTGCCTAGTCTACTCCTAGTAAAAGGTGCATAACCCACGTGTCATTAATAGAGGCAGCGTCTGTCAATGAACTCAGAGAAAAGGATTTTACGGTAAGTTCTTAATAAAATCCTATTTTTCCCCCCTCTTCTATATATATGCTTTTATCCTTGTATGAATAAAAATATTTTTTATACACTTTTTGACCTATTTGTGCCTCCAAAAATCCCACCACAGAGGGTTCCCTTGCACATTTTTATATCACACGATATTTGTGCAGCAGTTTTTCAAACGCTAATTTTTTGGAAACAATACACTTTAATGTATTTTGATGCACAAAAACACAATATAATACCTAATTGTTTGGTAAATTTAAAAGATAATGTTACGCTGAATAAACAGACTCCAAACATGTCATACTTTAAAATTGCGTCCACCCGTGGAACGACACCAAACTATAGTGCCTTAAAATCTCCATAGGTGACAATTTAAAAGCCTTTACAGGTCACCAGTTTAGAGTTACACAGGAGGCCTGGCACTAAAGTTGTTGCACTCGCTCTCATGTTTGTGGTGACACCTCACATATGTGGTGCAAATGGCATTTACATATGTGTGGGACCTACATCTACATTTGGGTGTGACCACGGGGGAATGGCCATGCTTAATGTTTTTTTTATTTTTTTTTTATTTTAGTATTTATTTTAATCACTACCCCTAACAGCCAGTACAGCAGCCCATCTAGTAGGGGTGGTGAGGGTAATGCAAGTAGGCCTAGACAGTTGGTGGTAATAGGGGATTCTGTAATCAAAAGAAGAGATAGAATAATTTGCCGCCAACCAATTGCTTTGCTGTCTCCCTGGTGCCAGGGTTCTGCATATGGTGGACCGGGTTGCTAAATTACTGGTAGAAGCTGGGCATGACCTAGCTGTCTTGGTCCATTTTGGAACCAATGACAGAATACACAGAAGATGGAGGATCCTTAAAAATCTATTTAAAGAACTAGGCTGCAAGTTAAAGGGAAAGATCTCAAAGGTTATATTCTCAGGAATATTGTCTGTGCCATGCGCAACACAGGAAAGACAGGAAGATTAGACAACTGAATGCATGGCTAAATACCTGGTGTAAGTGTGAAGGATTTGGATTTCTACAGCACTGGGCTAACTTTTCACTGGTGTACAACCTGTATGCTAAAGATGGTTAGCACTTAAATGGAAGGGCATCTGTTGTGCTGGGGGAGAGGTTCATGGGAAGGAGTATTTAAACTAGGATTAAGAGGGAAAGGAGAATTAGAATATAATGTGGCAAACAGGTTAGTCAGGGGTGAGTCATTAATGGAGGGTGGAATGGGGGAAGATGGGGGGGGGGGGGTTATGGCAGGTGATAAGGTGTTTCTCATGTTACAAACAACCATTGAAATTACTAAAAAAAATATATGCATAACACGAGTGCAAAGTGTGACAATGAAATGTTTATTCATCAATGCTAAAAGTCTACCAAGCAAATTAGGAGAGTTGGAAGCTTTGGGGCTTGAAAATAACAATAATTGAATTGGTATTGCTGAATCTTTCATTCTCCACATGGCTGGGCTTTTAATATTCCTGGCCATGCTCTCTTTTGGAGACACAGGGTAAAACGAAAAGGTGGTGGTGGTGTCTGTCTCTATGTAAGAAGCTATTTCAAATCAAATGCGAAAAGGGACCTTGTTGATGGAGAGTGTGATGTTGTTAAAGTATTTTGGGTACAGCTGCATATGTGGGCATATTAGTACACTCTCTGGTCATCTCTTACCTCAACTACTGCAACTCCCTACTCATTGGCTTACCTCTAGATAGGCTATCCCCACTTCAGTCCATCATGAATGGTGCTGCCAGACTCATCCACCTTTCCAACCTTTCTGTGTCTGCTACTCCTCTCTGCCAATCCCTCCAGTGGCTTCCGCTCACCCAAAGAATTAAATTCAAAATACTAACAACAACTTACCAAGCCATCCGCAACTTGGTCCCCAGCTACATCACTAACTTAGTCTCAAAATACCAACCAAATCATTCTCTTAGTTACTTTCAAGACCTCCTGCTCTCTAGTTCCCTTGCTACCTCCTCCTATGTTTTCCTCCAGGATGTTTCCCACCTCTGCTAACCTCTGCCCCCCAACCTCTCCTCTATTAACCTTTGTCCTCCAAATCCCTCTTCTAGTAACCTCTGCCTCCAAAACCCCTCCTCTGCTAACCTCTGCATTCCAATCCTCCCTTCCCATTCCCCTCTGCACCACAACCCCCCCCCCTCTGTTTGCCTCTACATGCCCCCTATGTTTACCTTTGCACACAAACCCCTCCCTCTGCTTATCTTTTCACCCTACCTGTTCTCCTTTGCTTCTCAAGCAATAACCCTCTACTCCCCTCTGCTGCAGGGCTGAACCCACTCTGTAAGTGCAGTATCTGGTGGTAGGCTCAATGGACGTAGAAGTGGCTGCTTATGTCCTACAGGTGGGCTGCATGCAGAGGAGGGTGCGTGCATTGCATTTGAATTGCGGTGGGTTGCGGACCTAATTTACATATAAATGCCAGCACGATTTACATATTATATGTCACTGCTGACCCTGGAGGGGTTAATTACAGAACAATGCCTTGTGTTTCTCTCCCTCTTGCAGCTGTCCGGGCACCTCTGTGTGCCAAGTCCCCTACAGGAGGACTGGTGGTCCCCCCTATCAGTGGCCCTGCCTGCATGAACTGCATACTGCATGAACTGGATATCTGTGTGCGTGCATACCTGCGTAATTGCATAGCTGTAGACCAACATGGCTACGGTAGTCCAAATAAATATAGAAAATTCCACCACTTTGCAATTTTGGGTGATAGTTCATAGGGTTATCATATTATCCAGTGACTTCAGTGACCTCCACCTCTGGCTAGAGTGCCTGCTCTCCTCTGAGTGATGACCCCACTACAGACTCTCACACGCCTGGCTCTATGTCTCCTGGACTGGTACAGGGAAAATGTCCTTCTCCCGCTGTCCCTGGATCATGCTGACCTTCTCCCAGGTTCACAATTATTTGTGTGTGGCCATAAAATTATAAAGGCAAACCATAGTGCTCTCTGCTTTTAAAAATGTATTAAAACTATACATAGAGATTTAAAATACTCACATAGATATGTGAAACCGGCTCCATATGTTTGGCGACATTGAGGGCGATTTGAATAGACATCTGTACATTAATCCTCACAGATGTCTGTCAAATCGCCTCCGAAGTCAAACTGCATTACTGGTTTGAAATTGTGCGAGTTATGTGTTATGCGAGTAATGTGAACCTGGGCATAATGTACAGAGAGGAAGAGGTGGGGCCTAAATAGGAAGGGGTGTGGTTTACAAGTGACAGGGAGGGTCTTAAACGGGAAGGGGTGTGGCATTGCCAGGAAGGGGTGGGCAATATTTAAATTAGGGGGTGCACGAGTTTAGTCAGGCCTAGGGCAGCACAAAACCTAAATACACCACTGCACACCACCCATTCACGTGCCTCCATCCCTGGTATATTTGAAATAAAAAGGGAATATCGGTACTTCAAATGAGGCACCCGGGAAAAGGTGAATGTCTCCATCCCTGGCAAATGCAAGAAAAAAAGGGGGGATTTGGGACTTTAGGTGACGCACATAAAAGGAACCAGATGTGTGATCAAAATAGGATTTATTATAGGTTCACAATTTACGGTACTTACCATTGACTATACTACAACCACATCATTTACTCATTTATAGATCTTTTGGAGTCACTGGTGTGCACCACCAGCAACACCAGCATGGACAGCATGGCGGGCCTGTTTGACCCTGGAGTTCCTACCTCCTCAGCTCCCGGGACAGACATTTGGGATGACTCTCGTCCATCCAGCATGGTGTTTGGATAGTCTGAGCCCATGTGTAAGTAGGAGGATGATAACTTCTCCCCCTGGCTTTTTCTGCTCCCCTTTTTTGTTTTTTTTGTCCCGTGATGGGGACAAATATTAGATCATGTTGGTCTTACATATAATTATTTTTTCTACACATGCTACGTATGCATCCGCTCCTGACCAGGCGGTATAATCCCTGAAACGCGTAGAGCTTCCAAAGATGCATACATATATGTTTTTATACATGATGTATTTTATGCTATGGAATTTTTTCTATCCATGATCTTACATGGAGCAACATTGGCTCGTGTTACTATACATTGTACTATGCTATGCAATATAATCTGTTATACAACTGTGATCCATTGGCCCATGGTCACCATACCAGTCATTATATGTTGTATGTACTGATATAATAAATACTATTTTGATCACACATCTGGTTCCTTTTATGCACCTTATCTAAGTCCCAAATCTTCCCCTTTTTTCTTTAATGAACAAGAAAAAGACTGAACATTTTGAAAAAAAAAGTTTTCTTCATTTCTTTTATAAAATTTTGCAAATAAATAATTGTTCTTCATAAATTTAGGCCAAAATGTCCTCTGCTACATTTCCTTAGTGAAAATAACCCAAATCAGTGTATATTATTTAATCTGTAGGAAAGTTATAGAGTTCACAAACAAAGGTATATATCTTAAAATTGATCAGTCCCGTTGTACTGATGGCCTATCTCAATTCTTGAGGCCCAAAAATGACTGGACAGTAGAAATAGACCCCAAATTACCCCTTTTTGGAAAGTAGACAGTCCAGGGTATATAGCAAGAGACTGTGACCAGAGCAATAAGATGTTACCATAGTAACATTGTACTACTCTAGGGAAGTGATCAGGATTTTTTATTTTTTTACACATTATGATTGCTTATAGCAGTGAATTTCATTGCTATAAGCAAGCATTTTACTGAATGAAACTGATTCATTGTTTGTTTTGTTATGATTAGCTGTGACTGGCCAGAGCTAATCACATGGTAAAGATGGGTTGTGATTGGCTCTGTCTGTACCATGTGATCACATTGACCAATCACAGCTAGCAACACAATTCTACACAATGGATGGCATGAAAGGAAGCCATCCATTGTTTGCAACTCTCATGTGATCTGCTGTGATTGGTCACAGAGGTCACATGGTGCCGACAACGAGCTGGTTCACTGATCAGTCATCGGCTGTGTCATGTGGACACAGCCAATGACAGATCGCGCCGATGCGCGGCCGCTTCTGAGAGGATGTCATATAATGTCCACTCAGAAGGAGAAAGCCCTCGCCCGGCCATCAATCTGCTATAGGCCGGGCGGAAAGGTGTTACTATACAATGCAAGAAGCCCAGTCTCTACATCTTCAAGTCTTTGTTAGAACAGACAGTTCAAATCTAGTTACAACTGACAATCAAATCTACCTGCACAGTACAGACAGGGCCAACTATAGCAAACAGCTTCAAACTGAATTTTTCCTTGCTGGAGGGTTCAGAAATAGCATTTAAACAGGTAAGCTGCAAATTTTAATATTTTAACTTTTTATGTTAATTAATGCTGTGTAAATGGGAAACATAACACATATAAAGTAGGTGTTATCCCAATTTGGCTGCAAAAGTGGAAATCTGTGCATTTCAAGGTGTGAACCGGCCCTCAGTGAAGAAATACTATCCTTTTAAAGAAAGGTCTTTGAAATGATTGAAGAAGAGTGGGCAAAACCTGATAAACGTGTCAATGTAAAGAACAGAGCAGCAAAGTTAAATCACAAGTCTTCTGAATTGTGTGACTGATGATGGAAATACGTAGTGGGGCCTTTTTCATTTTTATTTTATTAAAATACTCTGTTTTTCTTTGCTTACTGCCCACAGTACAGTATATTCATACATCATTCCTTTGACATTTAGTACCGGGGTTAATACCAGCAGCGCATTCGCCGCAAGATCACATTTAGAGTCGGTGGGAGAGGTGCCCCCCCGCTACTTCCTGGTCATTTCCATGTTTACCGGAGCCATTGGTAAACCTGAAAGCGATCCAATGTGGCCGATGGCTAGGCAGGAAGTCGAGTGAGGGCAAGATGGCACCCACTCGGCTCTATGCCCTTGGAGGACTGGAGCGATCTCTGACGTCACTTCCGGTTCTCGGGCATAAAGAAATTATATTTTTCCCAGTCAAAGTGTCAAAAAAAATTTTTTCTATTGCTTTTAAAGGTCAGTGAGAGATCTGGGTTTTTTTTTTTTTATCCCAAATCTTTCAATAAAGAGGACCTGTCGTGCTTATTTCTATTACAAGGGATGTTTATATTCCTTGTAATATGATTAAAAGTGCTAAAAAAAAATAAAAATAAAAGGGACAGTGCAAAAATAGAAAGTAAAATATATAAGATTTTTTTTTTAAAGTGCCTCATCCCTTTGTGCTTGCGAGCAGAAGTGAACGCATATGTAAGTCATGCCCGCATATGTGAATGGTGTTCAAACCACACATGTGAGGTATCACCAGGATTGTTAGAGTGAGAGCAATAATTCAAGCACTAGACTTCCTCTGTAACTCTAAACAGGTAACTTGTAAACATTTTTAAAGCATTGACTATGAGATTTTGAAGTACTGTAGTTTGTCGCCATTCCACGTGATTCCACAATTTGAAATCATGACATGTTAGGTAATCTATGTAATCGGTATAACACCATATTTCACATTATACAAAAAATTGGGGTAACTATTGTGTTTTTTGATTTTTTTTTTAATTCATTAAAGTGTATTTTTTACAAAGAAATTGCGTTTGAAAGACCGCTGTGCAAATACAGTGTGACATAAAATATTGCTTGATCGCCATTTTATTCTCTAGGGTCTCTGCTAAAAAATATACATATATATATATTGTTTGGGGAGTCTAAGTAATTTTCTAGCAAAAAATACCAATTTAAATTTTTGTTTGTATGTGTTTATTTACTTTTCAGTTTTTCTGTGAAGACATACCCAGTGGTTTCCTCATCCACATGGGATGGTGGGCGGTATCTGGCAGCCCACTTATTTAAAGGTGGCTTTCAAACTGATAAATGTTAAATTACCCCTAGCAAACCCAACAATCACCAGGCCAGGGATGTGGTGTAGAGGCTTTTGTCCTGCCTGGCAAATTACCCTCCCCGTATTGATGGCATGTGGCCTGGCATGGTTCAGGAAGGCAAGGTGCCTTTTGCTGTTCCCCCCTTTCCTGACTAGCCAGGTTGCATGCTTAGACAAGACAGATCCTAATTACTGATAAAGGGTTGGTATGTATTTTAATTATTTTTTTTATAGATCTGGTATAGATGAAGGGTATCCCCGGTCACTTTGTTTACAAAGAGAATGAAGCTGCTGAGAAATGCCAGATAGTAAATATCACTTTTGCTTTAGTGCATCACACAGGTGTACCATTTTACAGGCAGGTTTAAACCACTGAACTGTATTTTTTAAAATGTTAATCGTATAGTACAGGACACAGGACCTTGGGTCATATGCAGCTGCCGTTAAGCAGAGCTCCCAACTGTCCCTGATTCCGAGAAACTGTCCCTGATTTAGAGTCCCTCTGTCCCTCTTTCCTCCTCATTTGTCCCTCATTTTGGTCTGATCTATATAGTTGTATATAAAATGTTTGTTTATCTTTCAAAGTGTTTCCCAGTGCTAAACCTTTCATCCAATTTCTAAATTGCTGCATTTGTAAATATTAACAGCCAGAATAAAGGAATAGTAGTAAAAAAAAAAAGCACTTGTGCGTTTAACTAATCTCATTGCATAATTCTCCTTTAGTCCACGTTCACATTCGGCCAATTTAGCATGCGATTTGACATGTCAAATCGCATGCCAAAACGGCAGCTATTGCCGGCAACATCGCCATCCGAAACAGTGTGAAGCTGACTTTGCGGCGCCGCACCAATTCCCAAAAGTAGTTCCTTTACTACTTTTGGCGACTTCGGGGGTGATTTCAATAGACATCTGTGCATGAACCCACACAGATGTCTGTCAAATCTGCCCCCGAATTCGGACTGTTTGCCGGTTCAGCTGAACTTGCATGATTTCAAACCCACTTTAGTGTGAACCTAGGCTAAAGAAGATGTGATAGGGGGTGTGTCCTACACCTACATACTTTTGCTAATAGGTGTCCCACGGTCCCATTTCCAAACTAACCCACATAACCTTGCCCACTCAGTACTCCAGTTTTTTGCTATTTTCTTTGGGTGATGGACCTTTTCTGCTCTGGAGAATTATTTTTCTCTTTAATTTTTTCTCTGACTGCCTCTTCCCTGGACTATCTAGCTGTTTCTGGATCAGTGTACTTGGGGGACCATAACCTGATTCCACTGTGCACTTCAAGCACTGGATCCTGCATTAGGCACTCACCTTAACAAGAGCAATGTGTGCACTTAATAGTAGTGGTCCAGGGATGTGGTCTATTTCTACTGTACCGAGACCCTGACGACCCTTTCAAAGTGAACGTAAAGGCTTGTTTTTTTTTTAATAACAAATATATTATACTTACCTCCTCTGTGCAGTTGGATTTGCACAGAGCAGCCGGGATCCTCCTCTTCTCTGGTCCCTCTCCTGCTCTCCTGGCCCCTCCCTCTGGTGAGTGCCCCCTCAGCCAGCAGCTTGCTACAGGGGGGACTCGGGCCAAGTCAGAGCTCCGTGTATCCATTCAGCCACGGAGCCCTGACCTGGCCCCGCCCCTCTCTCCCCTGATTGGCTGGCTGACTGACTTTGATTGATAACCGTGGGAGCCATTGGCGCCGCTGCTGTGTCTCAGACAATCAGGAGTGTCTAGGACAGCTAAGACACTTGTGGACATTGCTACAGAGAGAAGGGACTCAGGTAAGTAATTAGGGGATGCTGGGGAGGCTGCTACACACAGAAGGTTTTTTATCTTAATGCATAGAATGCATTAAGATAAAAAACCTTCTGCCTTTATAACTCCTTTAAGGGTATACGAATAAAGTCTCATCCTCTAGAAGGTGTTGTGGATATGTTAAGACAGGGTTTCTCTGGGTATTTAGACCGATTCCTGGATTTCATTAACACAGTCTGCAGTGCACAGTACAATATGTGCTTCTATAGAGGATTTGGGTGTTATTTTAAGGGGTTGTCAAGTCATGACAACCACTTTAAACTACAGGTAAGCCTATATTCAGGCACTTGCACCGTTTAGGAGATATTCCCTGTATCTGCATGTGCCGACGTCATTGTCACATGCGCAGTGAAGAAATGGCCCGACTTGGCCATTTATTCACTAAGTGTGTCGTAAACACCTTACAGTTACTATTGAGGGTGTTCCTTCCTTTAGGGATTCTGTTGATAGGCATCTGGAGGCCCTCTTAAAGGCCTTCTTTGCCCTTGCAGGCCCTGCCCTGCTATTGAAACCCTTAAGGATAGGGGTGTTTCTGACTCTGTTATTCCCAGCTTACTCAAGAAAATCCAACTCCCGTAAGATTTACAATCGCACACAGAAGGATTACCTTGCCAGGAAGCTAAGTCCCAGGGAATACTCTATCACTTGATTTTGACCTTTCTTCAGTCTGGTCTTGACCTGCATCTGGCCCTGATTACCCTCAAGGGACAGATTTCTGCTTTGTCCTTTTTATTCCAGAATCCTCTTGCCTCTCAATCACTTTTAAAGACTTTTCAGGGAGTTGCGCATATAAATACACTGCTTCAGCTTCCTGTTCCTGTGTCACCTTGGGATCTTAACCTGGTGTTCGCTGTACGTCAGGGACCTCCCTTTTAATCAATTAATATTCCACTGGAAAATCTCACATATAAGGTTGCCTTCCTGGTAGCCATTATATCTGTTAGGCATGTTTCTGTGTTGGTAGCCTTTTCCTGTAAAGAGCCCTTTCCAGTTTTACACAATAAAGTGGTTTTGAGACCAAAACCTTGCTTCCTACCCAAGGTGGTCTAATCTTTCCACGTCAATAAAGATATTTTTATTTTCCTTTAATTGGCCCTGCTTCAAATAATGACAAAGTAATCTCCCTTCATTGCTTAGATGTAGAGTTGAACGAACCTCTGGAAGTTCGGGTTCTGCTGGTCCGTCCGAACTTCGGGACAAAGTCCGGGTCCGGGTCCGGACGGAACCCGAACGATCGCACGGACAACGAACCCCATTGAAATCAATGGGGACCCGAACTTTTATGCACAAAAATGGCTGTAACAAAGTCCTGGAAAGCCCTAGAGGGCTGCAAAAGGAAGTAAAATGGGGGTAAGGGTAGGGCAAGTGCCCTAAAAAAAAATGGGGACAGGGAAATAACTGTAAATATTTAAAAAAAAATAAAAACATAAAAAAAGCAAAAATGGAGGTGAATGTGGATCATCTTCAAACTGTGTCTGAAAAGTATTAATTAACGGTAGAAGCCATATAACTGTTCTAAAATCATCTTCAAACTAGGGCAAGTGCCCTACAAATAAATGGGGATAGGGAAAATAAATTAAAATCTTGTCAATATACCGAAGATGGCAATTAATTATGAAAAGTCTGTGTCAAACTTCTACTAGGTGTAAGTGGAGGTAAAAACGAAAAAAATACAAAAATAAAAAAAA
>BLSH010448048.1:241032-259990 GCA_018402905.1 Glandirana rugosa | reverse complement strand
CAATATAACGTCGGTAAACGATTTTAGTAAATTCAAGTAAAAAAGGGAGTAATTACATGTGTGTCGTGGAGTATAACTGTCTTTTTTTGTCTTAACAACTGTAAATAACTTTTTCTTTTTGACTTTATAGTGTACCAGGATTCATCACAACTCGCTTGGGCCTGACATTGCAAGCCCAGGCATGGCTTGAAACCCCACAGGTCCTGGGCCTAGGCTTGTGCCTGCAAAGTTTTTTGTAAGCCCAAGCCCAAGACCATCAACTAGTGCGTACAACTTATCGACGTCCCGTCGGTTAGTTGTTCGCAAAGACAGTGCATGGACCTCCTACTCAGACTGAAGACGTCCCCATTGGAGAGAACACCGGGACCAAGCTCTTGGGGATTATCTCGTTTGTCCCTGCCCCTCTGCGCTCCTGAACTCCCTGTTTGCTCTATTAGGGGTTCTCGAACCAGGGCCACAAGAGAGGTTACCCCTGCAGAAGTCAGACTCATCCTCCAGGTACGTGACAGAAACGCTTGTTGATTGGCTGCCCTGCAGCTATTCAACATGCGTGATCAACTACCAGAACCCGAACCCGAATGTTTTTTGAAACGTCCGTGTTCGGATCCGGGTCCTGGACACCCCAAAGTTCGGTACGGACCCGAACGTTACAGTCCGGGTTCGCTCAACACTACTTAGGACCATGTGATATTTCAGTTTTTCTTTTTCAATAAATGTCAACAATTCTGTTTTTTTCTGTCAATATGAGGTGCTGTGTGTACATTAATGAGGGAAAAAATGAACTTAAATGATTTTAGCAAATGGCTGCAATATAACAAAGAGTGAAAAATTTAAGGGGGGGTCTGAATACTTTCCGTAACCACTGTGTGCATATATATGTATATATATACACACATATACACACACACACACACAGTATATATATATATATATATATATATATATATATATATATGGGGCAGAATAGATCTATTTAATCCAATATATATCTGTAATTAACCAAATTAATTGGTGGTTTTATATTTATTCACTTATGTATATATAGGAACAAAATATAATCAGGGCTGCACTAAATTAAAAAGTCCAGTGAGGAAACATGCAGATGATAAACGATAAGTCCACTTAAGCTGTAATGATGTCAATCTTGGATATGTATCAATGCAAAGGAAATAATATCCACATATACAGTTTTCATCCGACACAACACCCAGTGCGTTTGACAAACAAAATATAAGGAGGCTTACCAGACTCAGCTGGATACCGAGCGTTTGGCTACACCCCATCCAGGGGTATATGTTGGATCTGCCAACTTTCCACAGCACTAGTTTGAGCTCCTCTAACTCCAAGCACTCTCATGTGCCAACAAGGATGGGATAAATCAGGCAGCTGTTCCTCCTAAAGTCACTCCATCGTACCCTCTGATGCCCCCTCGCTCACTCAGACAGCCCAGTATTGGTATAAGCACCCACAAGGAAAAGAAAGGCTCTGAAAGTGAAGTACTGTTATCAATGTTTATTCGGTTTTGTGTAATGGTTTTGCACAGAGCAGCCCTGATTCTCCTCTTCTGGAGTCCCCCACCAATGCTTCTGGCTCCTCCTGCCTTCAGAGTGCCACAATAGCAAGCTGTGTAAAAAGATAGCAAAAGCTAATGTGTATAGAGCCTTGCTGTGAACAAGGCTCTATACGCGTTAGCCTTCGATATCTTTTTATACCAATACTGGGCTGTCTGAGTCTGAGTGAATAAGGGGGCATCAGAGGACACCATGGAGTGATTTTAGGATGAACAACTGCCTGATTTATCCCATCCTTGTTGGCACATGGGAGTGCTTGGAGTTGGAGGAGCTCAAACTAGTGCTGTGGAAAGTTTGCGGATCCAACATATACCCCTGGCTGGGGAATAGCCAAATGCTCGTTATCGAGCTGGGTCTGGTAAGCCTCCTTATATTAGGTGGTGGACGCACTTTGTTTGTCAAATGCACTGGGTATAGTGTCGGATCAAAACTGTATATGTGGATATTATTTTCTTTGCATTGATATATATCCAAGATTGACATCACTACAGCTTAAGTGGACTTATCGCTTATCATCTGCATGTTTCCCCAATGGACTTTTTAATTTAGCGCAGCCCTGATTATATTTTGTTCCTATATACTTTTAGTATTTGGCTGCAGTTTGTTTTGACCTTAGCGCAGTTTACTATTGTCTCCACTTATGTATATATGTATGAGTGTGTGTGTTTGTGCACAGCACACACACACATATGTACCTGACATAGGAGCACACAGACATACACACATACACCTGGTTGTCAAGGCATATACTGCCCACCAATCATTATATAGATCTATTGATAATAATATGTTTATTAGGGCAAACCTTTTACTTTATATAGCAATTTTCAAAATGTTAATTGTTATTTGGATCCTTCTATTCACAATACCCACCTTATTAGAGAATTGAGAAAAAAAATTCCACAATTCATCATCCTGGTGAAAACAATATTAAATGTTGTTGGAATATCAACCCCAGTAGGGATTAGGAATGGGCGAACTTTTGCTGTTCGGTCGTTCAGCGAACATCCGAACAAATGAGACGTTCAACCGTTTGTTCGGCGCCCCGAACCAACCAAAATGCAATGCGGCACTGAACAATGCATTGAAAGCCCTGATTGGCTGAAGCAGTGAAAGCTTCAGCCAATCAAGGCACAGAGCACTGTCAGAGTCATGATTGGACACTGTCATCATGACTTTATCCAATCATGGCTCATTCCCGCCCCACAGTATAAAAGTATTATTTCAATGGCAGCCATTTTCAGTGTGATTTCGGCTAGAGAGAGATAGAACAGGGCTCTGTTCAGTGCTATTAATTAGCTAGTGTGCTATACTGTGCTATTGTACCATCATTCAGCTTTGCATAGTGTGCAGCTAGAGTAGAGACAGCTCAGATAGTTTCAGTGTAGTGTAGTGAGACCGTGTCATTCATACATACATTAGTGTATATGTAGAGTAGGGACATCTCAGATAGTTTCAGTGTAGTGTAGTGAGACTGTGTCACTAATCTTTACATTAGTGTATAGCTAGAGTAGGGACAGTTCAGATAGCATCAGTGTAGTGACAGATAAACTCGTATATTTGATTGCATTAATGCAAGTTTAACACCATTTACTTCCGTGTGCGTTACTACCAGTTTAACGCCATTTACTTCTGTGTGCGTTACTACCAGTTTAACGCCATTTACTTCTGTGTGCGTTACTTCCAGTTCAACACCATTTACTTCTGTGTGCGTTGCTGCCAATTTAACAACATTTACTTCTGTGTGCATTACTACCAGTTTAACGCCATATTATTTTGTGTGCGTTACTGCCAGTTTAACGCCATTTAGTTCTGTGTGCGTTACTGCCAGTGTAACGCCATATAGTTTTGTGCGTTACTGCCAGTTTAATGCCATATGGTTTTGTGCTTTTCTGCAATTTTAATGCCATTTACTTCTGTGTGTGTTACTGCCAGATTAACGTCATATAGTTCTGTGCGTCACTGTACATTTGACACATTATATTGCAGTATATTATAGTGTATCCCTGGAGTGTGTCTGTGTAGTCACTTTACATTGATTAAAGTACATCTACGTAAAGATTTTCACTTATTCTTTACATTTACTAATAAGCACCGCCCCCTCCCTCCCAATAATGTCTGGGAGGACAACAAGGAGAGGCAAACGTTCCCTTGGCACTGTAAGGGGGCCAGCAACAAATGTGTCCACAGGCAAAGGTGGATGTGGTGGTCAGTCCTCAGGCAGGGCATCATGTCCTCTGTTTAGTGAGTTTGCCCATGCTATCCAGCCACAGCATGCAGAGGAGGTGGTGGACTGGCTTACTAAACCTTCCTCATGCTCCTCATCCTCTGTCACGCAAACAGAGACAAGTGTGCAGTCCCCTGCATTTGCTTGAGTGGACAAACCTGCCTCCTTGTCCACATCTATTCATGCCATAGCCCCAACATCAGCCATGGAGGAGTCAGCTGAGTTATTTGACCACAGCATCAGCCACTTGTACATTGATGATGCCCAGCCATTACTGGATTCAGATGGTTCTGAGGTTGAAGATGACAGGAACACAAGCCTAGATAGAGGGGAGAACACTGGTAGACAAAGTGGCATTCATGTTCCCCCAGCCACAGCGTATTGCCAAGTTGTCTCCAGTGGTAATGATGATGAGGAGATGGAGATGATGATGATGAGGCCACTGATGCGACTTGGGTGCCAGATAGAGCAGGGGAGGAAACTGAAGGTGAGGCAGCACAACCCCAAGGAGGCCGACATCAAGAAAGAGTAGAGAGCAGCCACCCTATTCCATCACATTCTGCAGCTGTTATCTCCCAGCCCACTTCCCAAAGCTCAGCTGTCTGGGCCTTTTTCAGCACATTTGCAGCAGATTTTACAGCAAGGTCAAGTCTTGCTTTCATCAAGAGTACCTCTATAGGGTTACGGTGGGAAGGTGCCACTGACATCCAAAGACCAATTTTTCTGCACCTGTTTGACAGGAGAATATCATTGCAATTTTTTTTTTGCAGAAAGGCCAATTCTTGCCTTCCTGAAGAGCACCTCTATATGGTTATGGTGTGAAGACACCACCGACACCCAAATCCCAATTTTTCAGCACCCCTTACTTCTATCCAAAGTCAAAGTGACGCCAGAATTTATCCAAGAAATTTCTAATCTTATTCCCAGTGCACTACAATGTGGCCTCATCATACACACTGGCTCCCCAGCTGTTGCTGAGCAAAATAAAGGCAGCTTGCAGGGAAAATTTCATTTTTTTTGGCTTTATAAATGCAATTATTACTACAGCAGATTCTAGACATGGTACAGATCTGCCACTTTAGAGGTAGACTAAGGGGACCCCCCAGGCACTATATTGGAAGGAATTTTTCATTTTTATGCTTTCACTTTAAAAATTCAAAAATTACTGCTCCTTTAAAAATTATCTTTTTCACAAACTTTTTATTCATTGATACATGTCCCCCAAGGCAGGGCCAGGACCCCTATAACCTTTGTATGCCCAATTACTTGCATATAAGCCTTCAAAATGGGCACTTTTGATTTTTGAAGTTCGGGTCCCATTGACTTTAATGGGGTTCATTATTTGGGTCCGAACTTCGCAGTGTTCGAAAGTACTGGTGTGATCCGAAACAGGGGTCTGTTTGGCCCATCCCTAAGTAAGGATTGGGAATTTATTAATATCTGTAAAATAAGGAATGCAGAGTAATAAATGCACCATATCTCCTCAATATATTCTGTTATCTAAACGTGTTGTTTCCAGAGATAGCAATAATCTCTCACCTCAATAGATCCTCAGCAAGCAGCTCTATTTTACTGGGAGCCTATCTGGCAAGAAGAGTTCTGTCCTCAACTGGCATGATAGCCAGGAAAGACAATTTAGCCAAGATCAGTCCAAACAATAAATAGAGTGTTTCCCATTAGTAATATTCCTCAATATTTAGCATGTTTAACCGCCCCATTCAGCATCAGGCTTACCTTGCTTATCTGTTTTATTCAGCATACATTGTATGTCATGCATCCAGGCCGGCGGCCGAGACAAATCTCCCACCGTCACAAGGGTATTATATACCCCCCTCACTTGGGCGGTGACGTGCAGATGCAGGTGCCTATTAGTTGCTCCAAAATTCCTACATCCATTCCCCCGATATTAGATTCCAGCCAATCGTGCTATCAGCACGATATCAGCTGACCAGAACTGCCCTCTGCGCATGCGCAAAGCCGTCGCGGCCACCTTTGAAATTCCTTATGGGATCTCAGATGACTGTCACGGTGATCTGCGCATGCATGAAGCCACAGTGGCCATTTTGGAAAGTCCCCAGAGGGTAAACATAGGAAAAATGTATTCTAATGAACTTGTAAGGAGTGGATCACTCCCCAGTCACATCATACTTGTACATTGACCATCCCTATCCAACAATTATGTGGGTACATACAAATTTAAACTGTTGAATCCCTGAACCAGTATTTCTTACTCAGGGACCACAGTATTCATGTATGTTAAGACCTAGCAAGGGGCCCCCGATTAACGAGGGAATTGGGAATTGGTCAATGAATTTTAATAAATTTCGAAATTTTTGGAGGACTTTATGAGTAGGAAATGGAACAAAATTGGCGTCACTAGCCCGGGACTCCTATAAATGAGCCCCAGCTCACATGATGCCCTGGGCGTCCGTATGACCACCACTCTAAGGGTAGCCATCATACAGTAGCCACAGCTCATCCAGTCTGGCAGCCATCATTAAGCAAGGAAAATTCCATCAGAGAAATGCAACGCACATCACTATACAAAACAAAACAAATATTAATAATTAGTTGATCTGCGATTCAACTGCACATACTGCATACTTGCCAATCTAATATATCAGATTTAGAATTTGACCCACGCCATTCAAAATGTCTAAGAAAAGGCCTAAAGCTAATAGCTTAGTATAACCACTTGATGACCGGGCCATAGCCGAATTCTGGGAGGGCATACAATGGCGTCCTCCCGGCTGGTCACGGATCTCGGTAAAGGGCCAATGACAGCTGCCCTTTACCACGCGATCGCTCCGTCCAATAACGGAGCGTTCAGTGTAAACAAGCCAGCGTCCTGTCCAGTTCTCTCCGCTGCTCACACAGATCGGGAGAAGATGCAGCGTGAGGCTGCAAAAGGTATTGCGCCCATGAGTGCCCATAATTTGTGCCCATATTCTGTGCCCATAAAGTGCCCCAATCTGTGCCTAATTAGTGACTATTAGTGCCCAGCAGTAGCCAAATCCGTGCCCAGCAGTGCCATATCAGTGTCCCAATCAGTGCCCCTATCAGTGCCCAGCGGTGCTATTTCATTGCCCAGCGGTGCCATATCAGTGCCCAGCGGTGCCCCAATCTGTGCTATATAAGTGCCCAGTGGTGCCATATCTGTGCCCAGCAGTGCCCCAATCAGTGCCCCTATCAGTGCCCACAGTGCTATTTCAGTGCCCAACGGTGCCATATCAGTGCCCAGCGGTACCCCAATCTGTGCTATATTAGTGCCCAGTGGTGCCATATCAGTGCCCAGCAGTACCATATCAGTGCCCACCAGTGCCACATCTGTGCCCCATCAGTGCTACATCATTGTCTAATTTATGTCCCTAGAATGCCTGATGGTTCTCTTTGCATATTGGGCCTCTGTATGTGGCCAGGCTGTGTAAAAATCTCACACAGGTATCGCCATACTCAGGAGGAGTAGTAGAATGTGTTTTGGGGTGTAATTTGGGGTATGTATATGCCATGTGAGAGAAATAACCCATTTAATATGACAATTTTGTGAAAAAAAATCTTCATTTTGCAAAGAATTGTGGGAAAAAATTACAATGTGAAAAAACTCTTACTAAATGCCTTGGAATGTCTACTTTCCAAAAAAGGGGTCATTCAGTGGGTATTTGTACTTTCCTGGCTTGTTAATGTCTCAAGAAATGGGATAGGCCTTCAGATAGGCCTTCAGTACACCAGGTGTGATCAATTTTCTGATTTCTAAACTTTCTGAAGAAAAAATAATAATAATTTGCAAAATTTTATAAAAGAAACAAAGAAAAATGTATTTATTTATAGCGCAAAAAATAAAAACCCCAGTGGTGATTAAATACCACCAAAAAAAAAGCTCTATTTGTTTGAAAAAAAGGAAAAAAATCATATGGGTACAGTGTTGCATGACTGAGAAAAATGTGAGAACACTGAAAGCTGAAAATTGGTCTGGTTATTAAGGGGGTTTAAGTGCCCAGTGGTCAAGTGGTTCACCCAGGGTGTTTAGTAGCTGAGAGGATAAATATCCATTTGGTCTTTCTTACATAGAACATGCCACACTTACATTCCATATAATAGACCACCTCTATTGACTAGCAGTTGGCAAAGAACTGTGGTTTATATAGTTGGCCATTAGGTAATTAATTTGACATTGTTAATGTCAGTTTTCCTTTTAGATTTACAATATATTAGAGGTCAATTTTGACCATTTACTTGTTGATAAGCCATTTTAAGCAAGGACTTACTATACCCTCTATCTAATAAATGTTTTTGCAATGCCCTGGCTTCAATCTCAAAATTTTCCTGTCTGGAGCAATTACGTTTCAAATGCATACTGGCTATATGGTATGCTTGAAACTAAGGGTACCGGATGAGAACTATTGGCATTCAAAATGGTATTCCCTGAAGATGGTTTTCTAAATAGAGTGGAGCCTAGGCTTCCATCTTCATTCACAAGGATTTTAATGTCCAAAAAATTCACAGACTGCTGATACGTCATTGTGAATTTTAAATTGTAATTGTTATCTTCAAAAACAACATCAGATCTTCCAAGGGGTCAGTCCAAATAAGGAAAATGTCTTCAATAAATATTTTCCACAACGGTATCTTACTTTGATACTCTAGTAGATCCTCCCTAGCAAAGAGGTCTCGCTCCCACCCTCTCAGGTACAGGTTCACATACGATGGGGCACTACTCATCACAGCACACTGAGAAGCAGCCATGCAAGTGAATAATAAAAGCCAGTTTATTAAGGTTTGATCAAAAAAAACAAACTGGCCATTGGTGTAAATATCCTTTCTCTTACGTTCACTGACAGACGCAGCTCTTCTTAATTGACACGTGGGTTTTATGTCGTCCTATCAGGAGTGACTAGGCAAAACAGATGCAAAAGCATCAGGGATAGGCTGGCCCCTCCCATGGGGGCCGTCCTCACCTGAACCTATAAAACCCCCTGCTGGCCAATGGCATTCAGTTTTGTTTGCCTAGTGCAAAGGAGTTGACTGGGTTCCCTTATGGGACCTGCGTTTTTTTCTGCATGTAATTTTTTTCTTTTTCTGAAAATGATGAAGACTTCTATCAAGCAGCCGGTCTTGGCATAGAGAGGATATCACGAAGCTTTGCCCTGACCGGCCACCTCCTGGCGACCTATCCTTAAATGTCAGGGCTGCGTCATTCAGGGCCCGTTCCGTGCGGGCGGCCTGTGGCTGTTGCCACTTGTGCCCAGTGTCTGGCTTTTGCCTATCCAGTGGCCTTGGCCAGCAGCAATCCTTCCCCGGACAAGGGGGGTAAGTCTGCTTCGGGTGGCTACCCGCAATGCCCATCGGACTGGTGAGTGGACCCCTCCCCCGCCCTTAGGACGTGGGGGGGCGACATCCGGGGCAGTAATTATTTATTGGTGGTAGCTTCTTTCCCTGTCAGGGGGACACTTTTTTTATTGCGTGGCTACGGCCCCTGAGCCCCCCGCTAAGCGCTTGGCCCCCCATGTCTCCTCAGGTGCAGATTCAGATCATGGGGTCGCCTCGGTTGCCACGGGGACCCCCGCAGAACTCTCTGAGGGCGAATTGGTCCTTTCTGAAGCTGAGGAGGACCAGGGGGCCTCAGTGGCACGCGACAAGGCAATTGTAGCGGCCCTTATTGCTAACATTCGCCAGGCTATGTGCCTTGCTCAGCCTGAGGAGGCGCAGACTTCCACTTATGTCTGTGGGGCTATGAAGCCTCCTAAGGCCCCTAGGGCTTTTCCCTATGTTCAATTTTTTGAACGGGCTGTTTTTAAGGAATGGGGTTCCCCCAAAAATTCCTTCACCTTGCCTAAGCTTTTTGCAGTGTGCCATCCCTTTGAGGATGCTTTCCTAACACGGTGGGCTTCCCCCTCGATGGACCCACCGGTGGCCCGTCTGAATAAGGCTACCACCCTTCCTGTGGAGGGTTCACCCTCTTTTAAGGACGCGGCGGATCGCCGCACGGAAATGGTGTCAAAGGCTATATTTCAGGTGGCAGGTTTTGCTATGCGGCCAGCCTTGGCCTCAGCAATGTCAGCGCAGTCCCTTTCTGAGTGCCTCTCCTCAGTGTGCAAAAATTTGAGTTGCAATTGTGCAAAGAATGAGTTGCATAATTTGCAACATGCGACGGATGGCCTCCATTATCTGTGCGACTCCCTGCTGGACATCATGACCATGCTGTCAAAAATTTCAGCCTTTGCTATTATTATCAGACGTGTGTTGTGGCTGAGGTCTTGGTCGGGTGATCAGGCATCTAAAAAACGCCTCACTGACCTTCCCTTCCAGGGGGGTCGTTTGTTTGGACCTCAGCTGGACGAAATCATTAATGATTTCACGGGGGGAAAGAGTCTCTTTCTTCCGGAACCCAAACGATGGGACTTTCGCAGACGTCAGGGTCCCTCCTTTTCTGGGCAGAAGAAGTATTTTCGTGCCTCAGGTACAGCCGGGGCGGGTTCCAAGTCCGGTAAGGCCCCGGCTGGGTCTGGTAAAAGAACATGGCATCGTAAGCCCGGAAAAGCGGAGGATAAGCCCTCCTCAGCGTGACGGGTTGCCCCCGCCCATATGTCGGGTGGGGGGCCGGTTACTGGAGTTTGCGGACTGCTGGACAGCTCACATCTCCGATCGGTGGGTCCTGGATGTGGTGTCCACCGGTTACCGGATAGAGTTCAAAACTCTACCCCCAGACAGGCTTTTACTCAAACCTCTTTGTGGTGCCCAAAAAGGGCGGGGTCAGGCCAATTCTGGATCTAAAAGCTCTGAACTGTTTTGTCAAAGCACAAAGGTTCAAAATGGAGTCCATTCGCTCGGCCGTTGCCGCCCTACATCAAGGGGATTTCTTAGCATCCCTGGACATCAGGGACGCCTATCTGCACGTTCCCATCTGCCAAAAACACCAGCTTTTTCTGCGTTTCGCAGTGGGAGACCTGCACTACCAGTTTGTGGCACTACCATTCGGTCTGGCCTCGGCTCCCAGGGTGTTCACCAAGGTGTTGGCACCTGTCCTAGCACTGCTAAGGCGGAGAGGTATCGCAGTGGTAGCGTACCTCGACGACCTGCTCTTGAGGGCGGAGTCGGCAGTGTCCTTGAAGGAGGACGTGTCAATCACGGCCTCCACACTAAGAGACTTCGGTTGGCTCATCAACCTGCAAAAGTCCTCGCTTGCCCCCTCATGTCACCTGGAGTACCTCGGTCTAATTCTAGACACGACTTAGGCGAAGGTGTTCTTGCCTCCCAACAAACTATTGGGGCTGCAAGCGGCAGTGAGGACCCTGCTGTCGCGCCGGAGGTCCTCCCTAAGGTTCTGAATGCGGGTGTTGGGTCTCATGGTTTTCATCCTTCGAGGCGATTCCTTACGCCCAGAGTCACACCCGGCTCTTGCTGAAGGCGATTCTGTCAAAATGGGACAAATCTCCTTTTTCTCTGGACAGACTGATCCGTTTGGACCACCAGACCAGGGGATCACTGACTTGGTGGCTCCAGGCTCCAGCATTGACTCTGGGAAAGTCTTTTCTTCCCCTCAACTGGTCAATTGTGACGATGGATGCCAGCCTGAAGGGCTGGGGAGGGGTGTTGGGTCAGTTGTCTGCCCAGGGCCGTTGGTCAGCTCAGGAAGCTCGACTTCCGATAAATGTGTTGGGACTGAGAGCGATCAAGCTTTGCTTGTCCCGTTGGTCGACAAGGCTGCAGGGCCTCCCTGTCCGGGTTCAATCGGACAATGCCACAGCAGTGGCATATGTGAACCATCAGGGAGGGACAAGGAGTTCAGCGGCAGCTGCAGAAGCTGCTCTGATTCTCCGCTGGGCGGAAGAACACGTTCCGGCGCTCTCCACAATCTACATTCTGGGAGTGGAGAACTGGCAGGCGGACTTTCTCAGTCGTCAGACACTGGACCAAGGGAAATGGTCCCTGCATCCAGAGGTGTTTTGCCAGATTTGCTGCAAGTGGGGCACACCAGAGGTAGACCTCATGGCGTCCAGGTTCGATCACAAGGTCGAGACCTTCGTGTGCAGAACAAGAGATCCGCTGGCGGTTGCCACGGACGCTCTGGTGGCTCCTTGGGGTCGGTACCGGTTACTATACCTCTTCCCTCCCCTGAAGCTGTTGCCTCGGATTCTGCGCAGGATAGCTGCGGAAGGCAGTCTGACGATCCTGGTGACTCCCGATTGGCCTCGGCGCACTTGGTACACCAATCTGATTCGGATGGTGGCGGACGCCCCTTGGCGGCTTCCGCTTTGCGAAGACCTGCTCTCCCAAGGTCACATCTTGCACCCTGCCTTACCCTCGCTGGCTTTGACGGCCTGGCTATTGAGGCCCAGGTACTGAGGGATCGGGGAGTCGCTGACTCTGTAATCCCTACTATGCTTAAGGCACGTAAGTGCACTTCGCAAAAAATTTATCACAGGACCTGGAAAGCCTATATTGCATGGTGCGAAGCGGGGGGTTGGAACCCTCGCTCTTATTTGGTGTCCAGGGTGCTGACTTTTCTGCAACAGGGACTGGACAAGAGCCTGGCATTGAGTACGCTCAAGGGCCAGATTTCGGCCTTAGCGGTCCTTTTTCAGAGACCTTTGGCTTCCCATTCGCTGATCCGCACGTTCGTACAGGGGGTACGTCATGTGGCTCCCCAGTTTCGGCCACCTCTGGCGCCGTGGGATTTGAATATGGTGCTCTCTGTTTTGCAGAAACCACCATATGAGAATGTTAGATGAAAATCAGCGCCTACCCCTTAAACCAATTTAGTTGTCAATCAAATTGTGTAGTATAAGTGACAATATGTATGTATATAAATATCTGTGAAAAAATATGATGACGCTCATTTGACGAGCGAAACGCGTTGACGTCACTTCCGGTCCGTCACAGTCAACAACGTCACGTCCGGTTTACGGTGGTCTCCGAGTGGAACGCACGCCAATACCATTCGTGGTGTATGACGAGATTTGCTGTATTTTACATGCTGAAGACCTAGTGATCTCCTGTAAGTAGGATTCTTTTTGCGCAATAAACACCTGCTATACACAGTATACACTATGGTCTGTCTTATGTTTATTTTTTGAGTGCCCTTGGACACTAAGCCAGTGGAAAGGTCCACACATTTGAAACTGCAGCGACGTCCCGGATTCAAAGCCCCCACCAGAATATTGCTTCCTTTGACCCACTGACTGAAAAGCAGTGGGTCCATAATCTCTGGTGAGTGCGGGCACAAAGGGGGTCACTGAAGTGTGTGTCACTTTCACAACACCCTGAAGTTTTATGAGCACCGATTTGCACTTTATATGAAGCACTCATCACTTTATATTTGGACTGTATTTTATTAAGTTTATTTGGATTTTCTGGTTTGGATTTTTCTATTATGTTATACAGGGCTGCCTACATTTGAAATGCAATTATCCTAGCTACTAGTTGCAATTATGCAGACCCATATATATATTTGACATCTTTATATACATGGTTTGATACAATATTAATTTAAGGGTAGGCGCTGATTTATATATAACACCATATGAGAAGATTAGGGACATTCCCTTGTCCCTTTTGTCGCAGAAGGTTGCCTTCTTGGTGGCTGTCACATCCGCGCGGCGGGTGTCAGAATTGGCTGCCTTGTCTTGCAAGTCCCCGTACTTGATTCTTCATAATGACAAGGCGGTGTTGCGACTTCCACCTTCTTTCCTTCCAAAGGTGGTCTTTTCTTTTCATTTGAATGAGGATATTGTCCTTCCTTCATTATGTCCTCACCCAAAACATCCTAAGGAATTTCAGTTACACTCTTTGGATGTGGTGAGGGCCCTGCGGGTTTATTTGAGTGCTACAGCTTCCTTTCGGAAGTCTGACTCATTGTTTGTGTTACCCGGGGGCTCCAAAAAGGGTCCGGCAGCCTCGTCGGCTACTATTTCCCGTTGGATTAGACAGACCGTGACCCATGCGTATGAGCTTCGGGGCAAGGTTCCCCCCTTTCCGGTCACGGCTCATTCCGCCAGGTCGGTCAGTACCTCCTGGGCGTTCAGGCTCCAGGCTTCAATGTCTCAGGTGTGCAAAGAGGCCACTTGGGCCTCGGTGCACACGTTTACTAAGTTTTACAAAATTGATGTGTCGGCATCTGCGGATGCTGCTTTTGGCCGCAAAGTTTTGCGAGCAGCGGTGTGAGTGCGTCTAGCGCTCCCTGAGAGGGTTCTGTTGGGTACAGTTGTTGTTGTTGTTTGCCCACCCCTCTAGTTTTTGGCACTGCTTTGGGACGTCCCCACGTGTCAATTAAGAAGAGCTGCATCTGTCAGTGAACGTAAGAGAAAAAGGGATTTTATTATAACTTACCGTAAAATCCTTTTCTCTGAGTTCACTGACAGATGCAGCTCCCACCCCTCTGATTTTTTTGTTGCACTACTTGTGACAAACTGAATGCCATTGGCCAGCAGGGGGTTTTATAGGCTCAGGTGAGGACGGCCCCCATGGGAGGGGCCAGCCTATCCCTGATGCTTTTGCATCTGTTTTGCCTAGTCACTCCTGATAGGACGACATAAAACCCACGTGTCAATTAAGAAGAGCTGCGTCTGTCAGTGAACTCAGAGAAAAGGATTTTACGGTAAGTTATAATAAAACCCCTTTTTTCCCTGTTTCAGTAGCAAAGAGGTATTAGTGAACGTATATATTTATATATACGGTATATATGCCGCCCTTAGTCACAATGAGAAGGCTGAGGTTCTTGTCTCACAGATGTGTAATGTACATATCATGTTCTTAGGGCCAGTTCACACCACATGCAGTCCAGTGCATTTTTTTGCATCAAAAACGCATGGAAAGTAGGTTATGTTATTTCCAATGGCATAGTTCACACCAGTGCAGTCCGTTCCAGGGCTTTCCAATTCCAGAAAAAAAAAAGTAGAACGTGTTGCATTTTACCTGCCTTGGACTGTACTGGAACGCAGTAAAACGCATCAAAAACACACTGGAATGCATTGGAACGCATACAAAATGAATAAAAAATGCACTGGACCCTAGTATAGTGAAGAAAAAAAAGAAGAAAAAAGCACCTGAAATGCATCCAGAAACGCACCAAAAACGTTATTAAACACGTTAAAAACATGCATGCAGAAACATATCTAGAACGGATCTGGAGTGCGTTTTTATGATGTGAACCAGCCCTTACATCGACACTTACATCAACAACGTAGAACACTTTTGCCTGCTTGTCAGTTAAGAGAGGGGTTTGTATCTTGAAGATTCTTAGTCAGGTGGCTTACTTTACACACACAGAAAAAGATGTAATAATGCATGATGGGCCAAATAAATGAACAAGTAAGCACACAAGCGCCATCAATAGGAAATGAACATTATAGTCACAGAAATTTTGTGTATGCCAAATTGGACCCAATTAGTTATTTTCTTTAGCCAATGTCATGTGACTCGTTAGTGTTACAAGGTCTCAGGTGTGAATGGGGAGCAGGTGTGTTAAATTTGGTGTTATCTCTCTCACTCTCTCATACTGGTCACTGGAAGTTCAAAATGGCACCTCATGGCAAAGAACTCTCTGAGGATCCGAAGAAAATAATTAGTGCTCTACATACAGGTGGCCTAGGCTATAAGAAGATTGCCAAGACCCTGAAACTGAGCTGCAGCACAGTGGCCAAGACCATACAGCGGTTTAACAGTATAGGTTCCACTCAGAAAAAGCCTCGCCATGGTTGACCAAAGAGATTGAGAGCACGTTCTCAGCGTCATATCCAGAAGTTGTCTTTGGGAAATAGACGTATGAGTGCTGCCAGCATTACTGTGAGGTTGAAGGGGTGGGGGGGTCAGTCTGTCAGTGCTCAGACCATATGCCGCACACTGCATCAAATTGATCTGCATGGCTGTCGTCCCAGAAGGAAGTCTCTTCTAAAGAAGATGCACAAAAAAGCCTGCAAACAGTTTTCTGAAGACAAGCAGACTAAGGACACGGATTACTGGAACCATGTCCTGTGGTCTAGTGAGACCAAGATAAACTTATTTGGTTCAGATGGTGTCAAGCGTGTGTGGTGGCAACCAGGTGAGGAATGCAAAGACAAGTTTGTCTTGCCTACACTCAAGCATGGTGGTGGGAGTGTCATGGACTGGGGCTGCATGAGTGCTGCCAGCACAGGGGAGCTACAGTTCATTGAGGGAACCATGAATGCAAACATGTACTGTAACATACTGAAGCAGAGGATGATCCCCTCCCTTTGGAGACTGGGCCACAGGGCAGTATTACAACATGATAACGACTCCAAACACACCTCCAAGATGACCACTGTCTTGCTAAAGAAGCTGAGGGAAAAGGTGATGCACTGGCCAAGCATGTCTCCAGACCTAAACCCTGTTGAGCATCTGTGGGGCATCCTCAAGCAGAAGGTGGAGGAGCACAAGGTCTCTAACATTCTCCAGCTCTGTGATGTCATCGTGGAGGAGTAGAAGAGGACTCCAGTGGTAACCTGTGAAGCTCTGGTGAACTCCATGCCCAAGAGGGTTAAGGCATGGCCGCACAATAATATTGACACTTTGGGAACAATTTGGACATTTTCACTTAGGGATGTACTCACTTTTGTTGCCAGCGGTTTAGACATTAATGGCTGTGTGTTGAGTTATTTTGTGAGGGCAGCAAATTTACACTGTTATACAAGCTGTACACTCACTACTTTACATTGTAGCAAAGTGTAATTTCTTTAGTGTTGTCACATGAAAAGATATAATAAAATATTTACAAAAATGTGAGGGGTATACATACTGTATATATATTTAAAAGTAGTATAGAGGCACATACGGCTCTTGAGGAGGAAGTAGATCAAAACAGCAGCGTTTTTTATTGTCAACCTTTCGGGGAAGCTTAGTCCATCTTTCTCAGGATGGACTGAGCTGCTGTTTTGATCTACCACATCTGCAGGATCTGCGAGTTCCTCTATACTTCTTTTGTATTTGCATGGATCTCTCTCTCTCTGAGCACATGGGCATTTATCTAAAAAATAAGTGCTGCAGCTACCCTTGGTAATATATACTGTATATGAGAGGCATAACTAGAACTTTCAGGGCCCCGCCCTGAATAATGAAGGGCCCCCCTGACCCCTGGCCGGGGCATTTCCCTCTTCCCACTGTTCCTGGGGCCCTTTACTCCTGTCGTGGGGCCTTTTATTATTGGCTCACTGTAAGACCCTTTCACAAGTTCTGCCGTGGGCCCCCTTTCTGCCATCTTCGGGCCTCCCCACAGTGGCAAAATGCCAGGGCGCAAGTGTGACCTTTGCAATCCTGATAGTTCCCTCACTGGCGTCAGTTTTTAATTTTTGTTATTTTAATTTTATCATTTATCATGTAGCCTCAGGCATAGTTGTATACCAAGCCTCCCAGTACAAGAGCTGGCAGGAGAGAGGGGGGGGGGGGAAGGCAGCGCTGCAGGGGGGGGGGGGGCAGGGGAGCACACGGACCCAGGAACAGCAGAAAAGTGAACAACTGGATAGGAGGGGCGGTGGGGGCAGCATATAGAGGAACCAATCCATTCCATTAGGAGGAAAATGGAGGACATCGGCTCCTCTAAATGCTGCCCCCTCCTATCCAGGTGTACAGGGGAGGCACATGGGCCCCCTAGAGCATGGGGCCTGATTGCAACTGCAACCCCTGTAGTTACGCCCCTGCTGTATATTATATATACTGTATCTGCTTTTATGTTTTTGTATTTTTATAAACATGTTACAAGAGGCCCAGGACTATGTTTATTACATATTTTATTTGTCCCACCTGGAGAGAGCCCTTGATCTCACTAGATTACTTCTTTGCACATTACGGTTTTCACTGCCTATAGCATTCTCTTCCATATCGGAAAAGATAATTGACATTATAAACATGCTCTCCCGAGAGATGTTTAAACACAGTGAATAGCTACAATGTGTTAAGTTGCACTAGCCTAATTTTTTGGAGCTGAAAACATTATTTATGTTAACAAATAACAAAGAACAAAATAGATCGGACTTGAGATCCCTTTATATTGGATAGAAGTTCAAACGCCCCCATTAAAGATTTTAGGTCCTAAAAAACTGGATTGCTTCCCTGGGTTACATGTATTCACTGTTCTAACATAAACAACTGTAATACTTGCACACTTAGCTGTTGTGCATAGTGCTTAAGATTTAAAGCAGAACTCCGTGAAAAAACTTTTTTCCATGTCCTTGTTGCTGATCTCCTACCTTCACCAACTTTTCTATGCATCTTCTTCTGAGCTCTGTAGTTCCTCTGCAACAGCCTGCTCATCTTGCTAAAAAACATTACTGCCCAGTGATATCCTGTTTGCATGGGCGTCCGCAGAACTTTTTCCAGGGGGGGCATAATTTCAAGGTCATCCATGCTCTGCCCCTTTTTGACAATGTCATAATTACATTATCACGGTCAGAGACTGCAGACATAGTACAGGAGATGGTCAGAGACTGCAGACATGATCCAGGAGATGGTCAGAGACTACAGACGTGATACAGGAGATGGTCAGAGACTGCAGACGTGATCCAGGAGATGGTCAGAGACTGCAGACGTGATACAGGAGATGGTCAGAGACTGCAGACGTGATCCAGGAGATGGTCAGAGACTGCAGGCGTGATCCAGGAGATGGTCAGAGACTGCAGACATGATCCAGGAGATGGTCAGAGACTGCAGACGTGATCCAGGAGACAGTCAGAGACTGCGGACATGATACAGGAGACGGTCAGAAACTGCAGACATGGTACAGGAGACAGTCAGAGACTGCAGACATGGTACAGGAGATGGTCAGAGACTGCGGACATAGTACAGGATACAGTCAGAGACTGCGGACATAGTACAGGATACGGTCAGAGACTGTGGACATGGAACAGGAGACAGTCAGAGACTGCATACATAGCACAGGAGACAGTCAGAGACTGCATACATAGCACAGGAGACAGTCAGAGACTGCATACATAGCACAGGAGACAGTCAGAGGCTGCAGACATAGCACAGGAGACAGTCAGAGACTGCGGACATGGTACAGGAAACGGTCAGAGACTGCATACATGGCCCAAGAGACTGTCAGAAAGTGCATACATGGCTCAAGAGGATAAGGACCTAGTGGGGAACCCCTGATCTGATCCCTGATTCCAGGGGGGGCAATTGCCCCCCCCCCCGTCAGAGACTGGCAAAG
>BLSH010448048.1:211019-241022 GCA_018402905.1 Glandirana rugosa | reverse complement strand
CAGAGGACACGATACATACGTCAGAGACTGACAGAGGACACGATACATACGTCAGAGACTGACAGAGGAAGAGACTGCAGACATGGTACAGGAGATGGTCAGAGACTGCGGACATAGTACAGGATACAGTCAGAGACTGCGGACATAGTACAGGATACGGTCAGAGACTGTGGACATGGAACAGGAGACAGTCAGAGACTGCATACATAGCACAGGAGACAGTCAGAGACTGCATACATAGCACAGGAGACAGTCAGAGGCTGCAGACATAGCACAGGAGACAGTCAGAGACTGCGGACATGGTACAGGAAACGGTCAGAGACTGCATACATGGCCCAAGAGACTGTCAGAAAGTGCATACATGGCTCAAGAGGATAAGGACCTAGTGGGGAACCCCTGATCTGATCCCTGATTCCAGGGGGGGCAATTGCCCCCCCCCCTTGCCCCTACCTGCGGACACCCATGCCTGTTTGTAAGTTCTCCTGTATCCTCAGCCAGCGATTTTGTCACTGCCCACTAGCAGTTCTCTAAAGCGAGCAGGGATTTCTATTTTCTCCCTGCTCACTGTAGTGGGCGGAGGGGGTCTCACAGCCCCCGGTCTGTGCCGCCCATGGAGGTGGTGTCCTTCTTCTCCTCCCTCCTCCTCTCTGCCAGCTCTGCCCCCCCACCGCCACCCGCCCACCATCTCTCTTCAGTGAAGAGCAGGGATAGTTACCAGAAATCATCCAGATGACAGAGCGGATATCTCGGGCTGACAGGTGTTGTATGTGAGATGCCCATGGCCGTAACGTCCCACCTCCTGTACCGGCATTGGAACAGTGCGCTGTCTATCACAATGCCGATCCAGGAGGCGGGATGTTAGGGCGATCTGTGTTTTCACATACAATACCTGTCATATCCCGAGACCTCCGCTCTGTCATGCCGATGCTCTCTGGTAACAATCCTTGCTCCGCACTCATGGGCACTGATTAGCTGCACTGGTTTGCACTGGTAAGACTGCACTCATGGGCACTGATAGGCTGCACTGGTGTGCACTGGTGAGACTGCACTAATGGGCACTGATAAGCTGCACTGGTGAGCACTAGTGAGACCGCACTAATGAGCACTGATTAGCTGCACTGGTGGGCACTGGTGAGACGGCACTGATGGGCACTGATAAGCTGCACTGGTGGGTACTGGTGAGACCGCACTGATGGGCACTGATAAGCTGCACTGGTTGGCACTGGTGAGACCGCGCTAATAAACTGCATTGGTGAGACAGCACTAATGGGCACTGATAAGCTGCACTGGTGGGCACTGGTGAGACCGCACTGATGGGCAATGGTGAGGCAGCACTGGTAAGCTGCACTGGTGAGACCACATGGATGGGAACTGATAGGCTGCACTGATGGTCACCGGTGAGACTGCATTGATGGGCACTGATAAGCTTCACTATGGGCACTGGGGAAACCGCATTGATGGGCACCGATAATCTGCACTGGTGAGACCGCACTAATGGGCTCTGATAAGCTGCACTAGTGGGCACTAGTGAGACCGCACTGATGGGTACTAATAAGCTGCACTGGTGAGACCGCACTGATGGGCACTGATAAGCTGCACTGGTGAGAATTCACTAATGGGCACTGATAAGCTGCACTGGTGAGACTGCACTAATGGGCACTGATAAGCTGCACTGGTGGGCACTGGTGAGACCGCACTGGTGGGCACTGATAAGCTGCACTGGTGGGCACTGATGAGACAGCACTGATGGGCACTGGTGAAACTGCACTGATTGGCACTGGTGAAACTGCACTGGTGGGCACTGGTGAAACTGCACTGATGGGCACTGATTAGCTGCACTGGTGAGACCGCACTGATGGGCACTGATTAGCTGCACTGAGCTCTTTCTGTGGTGTGGCTAGGGATGAGCTCACATACACCATACTAGCACTGATTGCTGTTAGAAATATTCCTCCTGCTGTAGCTTTGATATCTTTCTAATACTGAATTACAGCAGAGTACAGCGTGTATAATATATAGTTATGGGCATGTGTTTACAGTTCAGTAATGATTACATAAAGCACGCAAGGGTAATATGTTTATCTCCTCTTGTGGCTGGAGGGGGAGAGCAGAAACATGCTGTAACATACCTATCCTGCTGTGCATTACTAAGTAGCATAGCTGGCTGCAGAATGAGGGGGTGTGATTTATGTTGAAGTGGGCTTATTCACATTTACATGTACAGGCCTAGTGTACCCACCCACATTCACTCCAATACCAAAGGTTGTTGGGAAATGTAGTTTGATTATGATTTAGGCCATGTCACGTCCCTGGTGGCAGAGTCTGACTTGTGTAGGGAACAACCACTCTTGCGCACCTGATTTGGGGACCCCTGGTAGAGCAAACAGGTGGTCCGAGAATGCAGGATGGCACGAGGGCTGGTACAGGCTGGATCGGCAACTGGCTGGCAGTGCTGTACAAGGGAGCAGGCAGAAGAATGGTCAAGTCCAAGCAGAGTTCGTAATCAAGCGGGCAGCAGAGGTACAAGAGGTCAGGCAAGAGGATGGTCATGGGTAGCCAGGGGTCAGTGCAGGCGGATATCAAGCAAGTCAGGTCAAGCCGGGTCTTTAGGAAACAGAAATAAGCAAACAGGAACAGAGCTGGGGCTCACAGATACACTAGATGCTGTAGAATGGACAGCACTGGTTGCAGGGTGCTGTCAGCTTAAATGGCATCAATGCCGGCGCATACGCGTGCACACACGTACACGGACGCGCGCGCATTCGCGTACAGGCTTTCCAGGGACCATAGTTGTTTCTTTACATTGCCCCCCCAAGGGGCAGCCTCTGGATGCCCAGCCTGGCAACTTTAGCAGGGTTGCTATCCTTGAACGCTTGGATACGTTCATCCGCATGAATGTTAGCTTCGGGTTCCCAAGAGCTCTCTTCGGGGCTGTACCTTTTCCACTTCACAAGGTACTGGATACCGCCGCCCCTCTTCCTGCAGTCCAGTACAGACCCGATTTCAAACTCCTCTTCCCCACCAATCAAAACAGGTGCTGGAGGGGTAGTTGCTCTGTTAGGAAATGGATCAAGGGTCACTGGTTTCAGCAAGGTGACGTGGAATACTGGATGTATCAGCAAGGAGGAGGGAAGATCGAGTTCATATGTCACCTTGTCGCCTGATTGATGCTTCTGCCCCAGCTTTTTGGACGGGCAAGCCAACTTTAAGTTTCTAGTAGATAGCCAAACCTGATTGCCTGGCTGGAGGTCCAGTTCACTGCACTTCTTCTTGTCATATATGGCTTTGTTCTGTTCTTGCGTCTTAGTAAGTGTCTCCTTTAGTAGTTTCCTATTGACATCAAAGAACTTAGTGGTTTCGTGCACTGCAGTACCGCACTTTCGACTGACAAGCTGGTTGCGGAGTGGATGGAATTATTACAGGCATATTCTGCCAATGGTAACAATGCGACCCAATCGTCTTGCAAGAATGACGAGAAGCAACAAAGATATTGTTCCAGGGTCTGGTTTGTCCTTTTGGTCTGGCCTTCGGTCTGAGGATGGTAAGCCAAGGAAAACTAAAGGGCGGAAATTTCTACTAAAGATTTCTGCAGTTTCTACGGCAGTAGGGGTGCCATTCATAGGGAGGAAATGTGCCATTTTGGTCAGTCGGTCAATGACCACAAAAATTGTACTGTATCCACTGGCTGGGGGCAATTCAACGATAAAGTCCATGGATATTTTGGACCAAGGGCGTTCAGGTATTGGGAGTGGATTCAACAACTCCCACGCTTTGGTTTTACTTGTCTTATTCCTTGCACAGACAGAACAAGAGCTCACATAAGCCCGACAGTCCTCTCCGACTAGTGGCCACCAAAAGGAACGAAGCACAAGTTCAGTGGTTTTCCGTGTGCCAAAGTGTCTGGCTAACTTGTTATAGTGACCAAGTTTTAGAACGGCAGGGCGCTGTTCTTTTGGCTAGAAGACTTGATTACCGTGCCACCATAATCCATCTTTCAGTGTCAGCTCCTGATCGGATAATCCTGAGGAGCAAGAGAGGGTTCTCCGGATCTATGAAAGCATAGTGTCTGGGGGGGCAGGTGTTCCGGGTTCCCAAAACATCCGGGAAAGAGCATCCGGCTTGACATTCTTCGACCCAGGCCTGTACGTAATATGGAATTGGAACCTAGAGAAGAGTGCCCAGCGGGCCTGATGGGGTTTCAGTCTCTTGGCAGTCCTGAAGTACTCTAGGTTTTTATGATCTGTATAGATCAAAATGGGGTGCATGGCCCCTTTCAGCAGGTAACGCCACTCTTCTAGTGCTTACATAATGGCAAGCAATTCCCTGTCTCCTACATCATCATTCTTCTCTGGGGCTGAAAGTTTGTGGGAGAAGAACGCGATGGGATGAAGTAAGGCTTTGGCGCCTTGTCTTTGAGAGTGCACAGCTCTGACAGCAGTCTCGGATGCATCCACTTCCAGAACATAGGGCAGGGTTGCTTGAATGTGGGTGCAGAGGTAAAAATTCCCTTTAGTGTCTGAAAGGCTTTTTGTGCTTCTGGTGTCCAGTGGAAACGCTGACCTTGATTTGTGAGCTGGGTAATTGGGGCGATGATAGCGAAAAAAACCCTTAATGAATTCTCTGTAGAAGTTAGAGAACCCCACAAAGCGTTGGACCCATTTTTTATCCACTGGAGCCGGCCATTCTTGGATAGCTGAGACCTTTTGCGGATCCATCGTAATGCCTGTAACCGACAGTCAGACCAAGGAATGGGATGCTGCAGCGCTCAAAAGTGCATTTCTCTGCCTTGGCATACAGTCCGTGTTGCCGAAGATGACTCAGGACACTGCAGACATGCTTACGATGTTCTTCCAGAGAACAGGAGAAAATCAAGATGTCATTGAGATATATAATGACAAAGAGATCCAGATAATCTCGGAAGACATAGTTGACAAGGTGTTGAGATGTTGCTGGGGCATTGCAGAGTCCGAAAGGCATGACAAGGTATTCATAGTGTCCAAAACGAGCCCAAAAGGCCGTTTTCCACTCGTTACCCTCTCGGATAAGGTTGTAAGCCCCTTGGAGGTCCAACTTGGTGAACACAGTGGCTGACCCTAGTCTTTGGAAGAGCTCTGGGACTAGAGGTAATGGGTAATGGTTCTTGACCATGGTCTAATTTAGCTTCTGTAATTGATGCAGGGACGTAATGTATGATCTTTCTTCTCGACGAAGAATAACCCGGCCCCGGCAGGGGATGTAGAGGGTCGGATAAATCCCTTCTCCAGGTTCTCGTCCAGATGGGCCTTGAGGGCCGAGAGCTCAAGTTCAGACAAGGGATAAATACGGCCGAAGGGGACCTCAGTTCCAGGTAAAAGTTCGATAGGGCAGTCGTAAGACCGATGTGGTGGTAATTTGTCAGACCCCTTTTTGCTAAACACATCCAAATAATTATGATAGGCCAGAGGTACGGTTTGGCTGGTTTCCGGGTCAGGTTCAGAATCCAAACTTAGTAGTATAGGGCCAACATCCCAGGATGGGAGCAGGCAATGTTGGGTGCAATATGCAGACGGGAACTGGATGTGCCCAGATGACCAGTTAATGTGAGGGCTATGCGCCCTGAGCCAGGGCAGACCCAAGATGATGGGAAAAAAGGAGATGCAATGGCATCAAGAATCAGCAGTTCTTGGTGACCACCTGCCACTGTGAAAGGTATGGGAAGGGTTTCATGTGTAACTGTGCCAAATTTGATAGCCGTTCCATCGGTTAAGTGGATGGTCATCTTGTGCGCCTTGGGACTCAGGGGCATCTGGTGTAGTGCAGCGAAAGTTTGGTCTACATAACAACTACACGCCCCGGAATCAATAATGGCCGGTACCTGGATATTCCCTTCGGGAAGCTGTAACGAGATTAAAAGGGTCAAGTGAGACACATTACTGGTTACAGGAGTCTCTTCCTTGCTGGTCGGAGATGGACGGAGAGCTCCCGCACTTGTTCCTCCAACAAGGTATAACCCTCCTGCAGGTTTTTCACTGCCTGCATGAGCCTGGCCAAGTGGACACACAGTTCATCCATGGCAGAGGGTGTTCCCTGCGCAGACTCGGACATGGCTGTCCGTTACTGTCACGCACCTGGTGGCGGAGTCTGACTTGTGCAGGGAACAACCACTCTTGCGCACCTGATTCGGGAACCCCTGGTAGAGCAAACGGGTGGTTCGAAAGTGCAGGATGGCACGAGGGCTGGATTGTTACTGATGATGGTGTGCGAGGTCCAAGAGCAGCTAGTGCAGATATAAAGAAAGGTGGTACAGGCTGGGTCGGCAACTGGCTGGTAGTGCGGTACAAGGCAGCAGGCAGAAGAATGGTCAAGTTCAAGCAGAGTTCGTAATCAATCGGGCAGCAGAGGTACATGGGATCAGGCAAGAGGATGGTCGTGGGTAGCTGGGGACGGTGCAGGCAGATATCAAGCAGGTCAGGTCTTCAGGAAACAGAAATAAGCAAACAGGAACAGAGCTGGGGCTCACAGGTACACTAGAGGCTGTAGAATGGACAGCACTGGTTGCAGGGTGCTGTCAGCTTAAATGGGCCATTTGGCGCCAATGCCGGCGCATATGCGCACAGGCACACGCACGCACACGCACACAGGCACGTGCACAGACGTGCGCACAGGCTTTCCAGGGGCCACAGTTGTTTCCTTACAGGCTAGAGAGAGAGCAGAGGATATGATGCAATCACTGTTCTAACAGCTCCTCCTTGGCAGAATACATGATGCATTTTTTGAATTACAGAGCTGACTTCCTGAACATTCTATTAGACTTTTCTCTTCAATGGTAAGGAATGTCACCACTGTTTAGTGTTTTGTGTAGGGGGTGTACTAATGGGGGATTTTTTGCCAATTCCAGAGTTCTGCTTTAAAATAAGACTTACTGTACAGTGGTGCCTCAATCCCTTTATTGAGTATATGCTAATATTCGTATATATTGCATAATATTCCTATATATATATATATATATATATATATATATATATGTATAAATGGTGAACACATTTTCCATTTTACTGTTGACTGTCAGGGGTTTACACTGAAATTGGGCAAATCTGGCAAAATCATACAGTGTGCCTGTTTGCTATGCTAGTTACACGTGCTTTTATTTTAATAGTGGCAACTTTGTTTCTACTGAGTTGATTTACCATTACTATGGACCATATGTGCAGTGGGTAAAATACAGCCTTTGATGTGACTTTCTTTTACACGCTATTATATTCTTAGAAAAATTATAGTTTTAATTTCACTTTTTTAATCATGATTGCTCTATAGTTCATACTTTGCCTGGAATATTAGCCATAACCTTGGAAAATAATGGCTACATTTTTTGGCATTGATATAAAATAATTGAACTCCTTCCCGTGAAGCTCTCTCTTTTCTGCTTTGTGGGTTTCATTATCTATTCTTTGTAACCTTGTTGCCTTTTTGGAAGATTTTCGCAATTCCCTGCAGTTTCTCAGTCATTCATCTAGCCTTCTTGACATAAATAATCTAGGATCTCTGTTTTTCTATACCATATCTTTCATTTCCTTAGTATTCAGCTTTGGTGATGCTTATCTATTTCATTTTAGATTGTTTGCTGTGTATTGATAAGAACAAGCAGGTTCATTTCACAGTAATTATTACTGCTGCCTCTGCGAGCACTGTCCTCTTGCTGGAGTTTAAACGTGTCATGTACAGGCACCGGCCACTTTATGAGGTACGTCTGTTCAATTGCTTGGTAACACAAATTGCTAATCAGCCAATCACATGGCAGCAACTCAATTCATTTAGGCATCTAGAAGTGGCGAAGACGACTTGCTGAAGTTCAAACCGAGCATCAGAATGGGGAAGAAAGGGAATTTAAGTGACTTTGAATGTGGCATGGTTGTTGGTGTCAGACGAGCTAGTCTGAGTATTTTAAAAACTGCTGATCTACTGGGATTTTCTTGCACAACCTTCTCTAGGGTTTACAGAGAATGGTCTGAAAAAGAGAAAATATCCAGCGAGTGGCAGTTGTGTGGATGAAAATGCCTTATTGATGTCAGAGGTCAGAGGAGAATGGGAAGACTGGTTTGAGATTAAAGAAAGGCAGTAACTCAAATAACTACTAGTTACAACTAAGGTATGCAGAATACCATCTCTGAATGCACAACACATCAAACCTTGAAGCAGATGGGCTACAGCAGCAGAAGATCACACTGGCAGGCCACTCCTGTCAGCTAAGAACAGGAAACTGAGGCTAAAATTTGCACAGGCTCACCAAAATTGTAAGATAAAAGATTGGAAGAACATTGCTTGGTCTGAAGAGTCTCGATTTCAGCTGCGATAACTAGATGGTAGGATCAGAATTTGGCATAAACAACATGAAAGCGTGGATCCATCCTGCCTTGTATCAACGGTTCAGGCTGGTGATGGTGGTGCAATGGTGTGGGGGATATTTTCTTGGCACGCTTTGGGCACCTTAGTATTGAGCATTGTTTAAATGTCACCGCCTACCTGAGTATTGTTGCTGACCAGGTCTATCCCTTTATGTCTACAGTGTACACATCTTCTGATGGCTACTTCCAGGAGGATAATGATCCATGTCACAAAGCTCAAATCATCTCACCACTGGTTTCTTGAACATGACAATGAGTTCACTGTACTCCAATGGCCTCTACAGTCACCAGATCTCAATCCAATAGAGCACCTTCTAGATGTGGTGGAACGGGAGAGTCAAATCATGGATGTGCAGCCAACAAATCTGCAGCAACTGCGTGATACTATTATGTCAACATGGACCAAATTCTCTGAAAAATGTTTCCAAAACTTTGATGAATCTATGTCATGACGAATTAAGCAGTTTTGAAAGCAAAAGGGGTCCAACCCAATACTACAAGGTGTACCTAATAAAGTGGCCGATGAGTGTATCTTTTCTCTGACTGCACATCTACATAGGGCTCATCAACAGTCCCAGCCAGGTAAAATCAATAAAAAATGTGATCATCATATGAACAAAATTAATCAACTAAAAAAAAATTAACCGGTATGGTTAATGGGCAGTACTACACTGTTGCATGTAATAACCCGTTAGGTTTTATGATGCATAATCAAGCTTGTTGCTATTTATATGTTCCTTATGTAGCAAAGAACAGTTTGTGCACAGATAAGAAAATGTTCAGCACTGTTACTCACTTAGCTTCTGACCACAATCCCATTCTGTTGCCTGCCCTGACCTCTTCCTTGTCTACTTTGTCTTGTTGTCAGCTGTTGCCAGTCTGGATGCATCTGAGGGCTGTGTGAGGCTGAGAGTTTTTACATATTAATATGTTAGTAAACACAGTATTATCTGGGTTGAAAAAAATACAAATTAAAGATATATTTGGCTAGAAGTTGTAAAATGCCATCATCCCTAGTATGAATATATCAAAAAATTACTCTCTAGGATTGGAACATTATAGGCACTTAGTAGTAGTCAAAGATTAGGTTAAAAAATTATTTATTAATACAAAAATTAAAACACATATCTGAAGTAGCACAATGCAGGCATATAAGTACAAATATAGCAATATTTTGACAGAAAAACATATACAAGCATGTTAAATGACCACTAACGCGTTTCGAGGACTCAACTTCAGAGGTGCCAAAGCATAACGCAGAAAACTGTCAAAAAATAGTACAGTTGTATGACATGAATGTGCCAATATTTTAAGGGGAACCCCAAGACAAAATTTTAAGAAAAAAATGGTGTGGGGTCTCCCCAAAATCCATACCAGGCCCTTAAGCCTATTACTCAGTACTCACGGGGTTGAACGAAAAAATAACTGTCAGCTCCGTTCAAAGTCGCTGTACTAACCATGCAAGGTTAGTTCAGCAATCTCCCCCCGCTGAGCTGTTGTGTTCTGACAAGGGAACGCCCCCCCGACCACAACTCTCCAATCAGCACTCTTTGTTTGCCATCGGTTGAGAGCGCTGATCCAGAGTCGGTCGGCTGCTGGTTTGTCAGCATGTACGTCCGTTTAGCCGGCTTTTGTTGGACAGACCGATATACATACGAGTTGAATGTTGGCCTTTTTTATTGCACTGTACGTTGTCTCCCGACATTCAGCCCATGTGTACGAGGCTTTTCCGGAAACATAGCCTGGTAGGTCAGGATAGAGAGGGCGAACGCACCCCCTCCTGAACCATACCAGGCCACATGCCCTCAACATGGGGGGGAGAGTGCTTTGGGACAGGAGGGCCCAAGAGCAAGGGCCTCATCCCCACAACCCTGGGCTGTGGTTGTGGGGGTCTGCGGGCAGAGGGCTTATTGTAATCTGGAAGCCCCCAGATCACGTCCTGCCATTTTCTTTTTAAAATTTCCCCTTAAAACTATACCAGACGCAAAGGGCCTGGTATGGACTGGGGGGATCCCTTTTTCTTTTTCACTTTGTAATTGCCGGCAATGTTTTTTTAATTCAGCTGTCACAGGTGGGAAAAAATCCTTCCAGATACCACAAACCGGGCAGATCCATTTCTGGCTAAAAATTACAAATATTAACATATTTGTGTTTTTTGGTATTTTTTACTTGGTTATGTATTTTTATTTTTACAATTTAATATACTGCAATTGCTACATTAGATTAGAGCCCCATTCACTAAGCAATTTTGCATATGCTAGTTGGATTATTTTCACCTGGGGAGTATTCTTTTCAGCTATTGTTGGCTTTTATTGCTGAAAATAATGATTGTTAAGGCAAATAATAATTATGACAGATTAGTGAATTGATTATGCATATATGAGTAGCCCATAAACGTATAATATAAAACTAACATTTTAAAAACACCCATTTTATAAATGTATGTATTAGTTTAAAAAACATACATACATACATATTTAAATTGTATGTGAAGGATGTGCCTGCTTTTGAAGCGAGGTTCAGTTCACCAGGATTAGTAAGAGATTTTCACTTTCTATAATACAGCTAGATTCCTACAAAGTTGTCACTTTGTTTGAGATGTCTATTGAGAGGGGCAGAAAATGGAGCAATTTGAGGTGGAGATAACATTTTTGAGGAATAGTGGTTTTCTTTAAATATTTATTTCATATGCAAAGAAATAAACGGTATATTGCTATATAGGTTTGTGAATTAGATGTTTTGATCATAAAATTATCTTGAGGTAAAATAAACTTGGTTAAGTCAGCAAAATAACATAATAGTCAAATCATTTTTACTGCCAGGGTCTTGGGCTTAATGTTGCACAGTTTGTTAATGATACGGACATACATACTGTAGAAGGTGCATCCGTGGTGCTGGTGAAGTTGGTACAGACAGAGGTTGGTACACAGGTACAGGGCTTGTGCTCTCTTGAGAAAGGAGATTTGCGCCCTCTCTAGTATGGACTACTATCGCACATGGTCTGAAAACGCGTCAGTTACTCTTTCCGGTGGCCGCTGCATGACGCGCTGCACTCCAACCATTGCAGACTAGCAGACTGCCATCTTTGTTGACAGCTCCCTGAGATATCCCATCTTTACTAACGGCTTTCCAAAATATCCAATGGCGCACCTGCAATTCTCCCGCAGAACACTAGTGTGCTGCGGCACACAGTTTGAGAAACACTGGTCTAGATCATAAGATGGACTAAACAGAATGATATCTTGGCATGTGTTTTAGATGTTTTTTGGATTTGGCTGTTTACTAAACACCACATTTTACTTACCTGTTTTGTACAACAGGTTATTTGTTTGTGAGTACGTCAAACTTCTTCCTCCCTCCAACTGTGCAAATGTAAATTAATTTGCTATGAGTTGTCCTAATAAATGATCCAAGTATGCACTTAAAATATGTATTTCTAAGGCCTCCTAAATAGACAAAAATGCCTCAGAATTAAAAGAGCAGTAGGGCCAAAGCTTTTTTGGTCATACTTCTCTTGTGGGTCACAGAAGTGCGCCTACTGTACTTGTGCTCTCATGTGACCCAGAATAAGCCGACAGTGGGCTAAAGTCCCCTGTCTACTGACATCACAGAGCTGCAGAGCATAGAGTTGGCTTTGAGGAAGAGGGGTTGCCATTTGAAACGCATAAGCCATAACATCTAGGGACACTTCCCCCTCGTCATAGGCTAAACATTGTTCATCTGGCAACAGCCACTTTCTGATTTATTGATATGCCAGTTGTTTCAATCCAGTTGCAAGTATATTACTTGCTTTTATTCATCAATAAACAGTGTATTAAGGTAATGCACTAGGTTGGCACACCCTCTCACTGTTGTTTTGTGGTATGTCACAGAGCTGCTCCAGGCTCCTTAGAGCACTGCTGAGAGCCTGAGTCAGCCACTTCCACTCCTCCCAAGGCCTGTGCACCAGTGAGTACTGAAGGGGCATAACAGAGAGTGGTGACTGACAGTCATCGCTCTCTGCTCAGAGAAGAACTCGGAGATTAACTGGTGGGGACAGCTGCAGCATCACACCAATGCTGCAGCAAGAGAAGTGAGTATGCATGTCTATTTTTTTCAATTCCAGCACTTCTCCTTTAAATTGGATTAGCTGAAGATCCATGAAATTGCTAAATGCAAAGCTATTTAACAGTCTTTAAACATAGAGATATGTTTTGTACAGATAACATAACATGACAAGTTTAATAAATTAAGCTGCTCGATATGATTGCTTTATCAATGTATCTAAATAAGGTTTACTTAATGCTTCTTCATGCAACAGTGAAAGGAAATTATTTACACTGGAGAGGTTCTTTTTTTCTCAGAGGATAAATCTAGGACAGCCTTTTCAGAACTCATTAACAGAGTATATTGCCAAGACCAGGCATTTTGCAGGCTTCAAAATGTATTCATAAATGTAGCCAAATCTATGTACATAAAAGTTACCTCTCTGCAGATTTTGAAAGTCAGTGATAATCTGTAAATATCATTTCACATCTTTCCTCATCTTAATTACTACTCTTTTACAAGCAAGTATTTTCATTTGCAAACAAGCATGCAATGTTTTTTATGACACTTTGTGTAATTATGTATAATGTCTATCATCAAAGGAAGTTTGCAGCAAATATAATCTTGTCAGGAGTAATAAAACAAACCATCTGCCACTGCGAGTACTGAAAACACCTCTGGCATGTTAGTTTTCCTGCTATCAGTTTAAATAAATGCAATGCAGATTTGGCTGTTGTATTGCTGTTGTGGTATTAGTGTATACATAATTATAACACTTCCATTTTGCTAGCTCTTGGTGTTTACAAAAAACACAATGGGTTTTGTAAGGGGGCTTCTGATTGGCTGACTGTGTGCCAAATGACCCAAGTTCCTGCCCTACTTATTTTTGGATAGGGCAACAACAACCAACCGCTGATATTTAGTAGCTTTTACCATCTTGTGCCCAACTTCTTGCCAGAGGCCTACTCACCACATCCCCAGCTATTAGCCTTTATATTCATAAGACAGAAATATTCACACAAGAAATACATTTTCCACACTTTACTGATGTTCTTCAAAGATGACAGTGAAACATCACATTACATAGACATGGCCAAGTGAACAGAACAGATAGGGTAAATAATCACTTCTTGTTGGAGGGCTTTCAGCATTACAAACATATAGCAACTTAAAAGGGAGCCAAAATATCTCTCACATCTAGCCTAAACCTAGCTTATAACCTATCCCTTACTGTTATCCTATCCCAAATCTTTCCAAAAAAACGGACCTTTCACTCTTAACTTGCACCATAATAGTTAATTGTGACCCTTAGTGCAAGTTTTAAATTTAACTCCTAATATTGAACTTGGATATAACAATTAGCCCTCCCTCTAACACTGAAACCTTAAATCAAAGTGTATTTCCACTTTTGTAGCCAAATTGGGATAACACCTAGAAAGCCAAACAGATGCTTCTCCAGGTTGGTTCGCTCTTACCCCCTAAAAGCCAGGTGCATGTCAGCTCATCACTGACCATTCATAACCTCAGAATTATTCGCTGATTGCTTACCAACAATACTTGTGGTTTCTTTAGCCTTTCATAAAAATTCTCACACGTGGTACTTTTAAGGAGAAAAACCACTTACTCCTTTCATGCTCTCCAATGCCTAATCAAAAAGTAATCAGTTGAGATCCAAGCTGTCTTTTTTAACTCAATCACACTCCTCTTAATAGGGAAGTTGCATCAATTTAGCTGCAGCTTCTGAGAAGAAACATTGCATACAAACGACCTTTAAAAAATCCAATGTATAAACATATGACAAACTAAATTCATATTTTTTTTTACATATTACTGCAAAATTCTATATAAAATAAATCCCCATTTTTATAAATGTATGGTTATATTACTATTAGTCATTGTCTAACACCTATCCATGTGCAAGAGGGAGGCTCACTGTACTCGTTCATAAAAATATGAAAGATTACCATCAGTTTTGATTAAATAGATCTAAAATATTAGGCTATATTTGCACTATACTCTAAAGCCTCATACACACATTGCCCCCAACGGCTCGGAAATGCCCAACTTAGTCAGAGGGGAGAGGGCCTGCTTGAGGTCCAATGAATTACTTGCAGTGAGATGGAAGGACAAATGGAACATTTTCGTTCTGTTTTCCATACACCCAGATACGGCAGTCAAAATGACCACGGCGACTGGTGTTGTTGAGAAGCCCCTCTGTGTCCACGACTACAACCATAAAATGGGAGGTGTGGACTTCAATGACCAGATGATGGCACTGTACTTAGTTGCCTGTAAGGCCAGACGCTGGTATAAAAAAAGTGTCTGTATACTTATTTCAATTGGCTCTGTTCAACGCTTATGTGCTATACAAAGCGTCTGGACGAACTGGATCCTTCCTAAAATTCCAGGAAGAGGTCATCACAGCCATTCTTTATCCACCAGGTGCTGTGGCCCAAATTCACAACCCAGATGCAGTGAGCCAGCTGCATGAGGGGCATTTTCTGGATGTCTTTCCTGGTACCCTTACCCAACGGTCACTTCAAAAAAGATGCCATATCTGTAGCAAGCGCAGATACAGGCGTGACATTCGCTATATTTGTCCTTCCTGTCCTGGCAAACCTGGTCTCTGCATCAGGGACTGTTTCCGCCACTACAGCACACTCGTTGAGTATTAGAATAGTGTACAGCATGGCACAGTCCTAGGGCACACTTTCACACAGGGTCTTGAAAGATGTTAGATGACTATCGCACTTTGAAAGACCCTAAGCTGTAACGTTCAAATTTATAATAAAAGTGTAAAAAAAAGAAAAAAAAAAAACATAAAAATTAAAAAAATATATATACATAAAATAAAAAAAACAAATATAGTTGTTGTTTTATTGTTCTTTTCTATGTTGTTCTGCTCTGTTTTACTGTATTTTATGCTATACTGTAATGCTTTATTGTTACTTTGTTTTATTGTATTTGCTTTGCAGGTATGTACTACTGTTTTACTGTACTGTTACTGTGATTTACTGTTAGCCTTTGTTTGTTTTGCAGGTTCGCCATTCAGCTGCAGCACAGATTTAGTTTGTTTTTTACAGCAACAGGGTTTGCTCTCACTTGTGAAAGTAAAAGTAATGGCGCTAATTCTGCAAATATGCCACTATATCGTTTTAGCATGTGCAAAATAAAGTGTACAGTGGATACAAATTGATAAATTGATATAGAGTGGCCAGTGCATAAATTCATATATATACAAACAAATTGTATATTGTGAATGGATAAACCACAACATTAATAGCCAACAATTTCAAGAAAAAAGTCCAATGTTACTATTCCCATCTCCAACGTGTCAACAATGAAAAACATGTTCCAGTGTCCTGGAAGTGATTCACCACAGAAGTGCTCTGGAAGGGATGGCCACTCACCAGATAGCAATGACCCCTTATTACAGGGGGTCAGAAAGCGCTTTGTTCAATCAACAAGGCAAATCATACATCCACCAGTAGTCCTCCAATGGTCCCTGCAATGGTACTAGAGATAGTAACTCCACCCGGGACAAAAGGAGAACTTATAGAGTAGTAATTTTTATTTAATACATTTTGCACTCATGAAGGTCTGTGCCCCGCCTGGCACTGAGGGATCTCAAGTGTGTGCGATAAGTGAAGTGGGGTAGTGCTGGCGTGCTCTCCATGTCTCGTTCTGGGTGTTGAACTAAGGATTCTAATCACGTTGGACCCAGATGTGACAGGTCACTGCTTCAACATCCATTTCACCCTGCTTGGTGTCTTCAAGAAGTGACGACATGCCATTTCCGGTTGGCTTTTATAAAGGGAAAAGCAATCCCATTGGTTGGGTTCCTCCAAAATGGAGGGAAAGGGACAAAAAATGCAAATGATAGGCTCCACCGGCCTCACTATCTGCACACTCTTGATATTCCCACTACAATTCACATATTTAAAAACATTTTATGATTATATAACATTTAATAAGCAAAACCTTGATTCTAAGAGCTGATTAAGTGAGAAACAAAGAACTATAGAAAAAACACCATTTCATACCAAACAGCTATTTGGATAAACCATGATACAAAGAGCCTACAACAAAAATCCTCTGGTGAGGGCTATATGATCCTAAAAGTGGAATGATCCATATACCCCTATAGCTCTATAATTAAGTGTGGGCCCTATGATTCATATACCGTGGAATATAAATCCCATGTATCTCAAGGGATTGGGGATGGTTAAAAACAAATATTGGTATTAGTCTATATAGTACTGTATAAAACAATAATATAAACCTTAGTCCAACACAGAACGAGGCATGGAGAGCACACCAGCGCTACTCAACTTCACTTATCGCACACTCGATCCCTCAGTGCCAGGCGGGGCACAGACCTTTGTGAGTGCAAAATTTTATGTTTAATTTTTAACACCAGTTTTAAATAAAAAATACTACGCTATAAGTTCAGTTTATATGTCCCAGGTGGAGTTACTATTTCTAGTACCATCGCAGTGACCATTGGACTACTGGTGGATGTATGATTTGCCTTGTGGACTAATTCCCTTGTAATAAGAGGTCATCGATATCTGGTGAGTGGCCACCCCTTCCAGAGCACTTTTGTGGTGAAGCACTTCCAGAATACTGGAGCATGTTTTTCATTGTTGGCATGTTGGAGTTGGGAATAGTCACATTAGACTTTTTTCTTGAAATTGTTGGCTATTCATGTGGTTTATCCATGCACTATATACAATATGTTTGTGTATATATATATGAATTTATGCACTGGACACTTTATAACAATTTATAACAATTTATATGCACTATACACTTTATTTTGCACATGGTAAAAAGATATAGTAGCATATTTGCACAATTAGCACCATTTACTTTCATGAGTTTTTTAGCACATTGAAGTGTATTCACACTTTTTAAAGGGGCAGCTTAAACATTTATTCTTTTTTGATTAAAACTGGAGGGCTCCATAACCTCTCTTGTTCACAATAGGGTTTGCTCTCACTATACGTAAATCTGTGACTCCAGTGCTTTAGGAGGTTATTTCACCATCACAGTTTAAAAAAAGAGCATATAGGCCAAAGGATAGGGGCAGGGGAGGACATTACGGGCAGATTGCCCCTATGCGTCGGCTTATATTTTTTACTCTTTTTTTGGCACAGATTGCAATAAAAAAAGTTGTTTTATTGAGTTAATGTTTTATTGATACTGTGATTTATTGTTACCATTGTTTGCTTTGCAGGTACGCCATTCAGCTCCAGAAGGGATTTATTTATTTTGACAGCAATAGAGTTTACTCCCACGACACCACCACAGTTAAAAAAAGAGCATATATGCCAAAATATATAGGCAGGGGTAGACATAGGGGCAGATCGCCCCATGCTTCGGCATATATTTTTATTTACTGTTCTTGGTAGAGATTTCTTCATCCACATCGATGGATGTTAATGGAAGAATCTGTTAGGTTCATGTATGCCCATCATTAGAAGTGGGTGGATGCAGGGTGGTATTCTAATGGTGGGCATACCACCGATCAATTGATGTGAATGAAGGAATTTGTTAGGTTCTCTTTTTTTCATTTAACCCACAGGCTGCATGAAAAAAAAGAGCATTACAATATATGCCCCAAAAGGACCAGTGACGTACTGGCATGTTGCTGGACTTTGAGCGGTTATACCAGAATGATGCCTGCAGGTTTAGGTATCATCTTGGTATTGTTTTTTTTTTCAGCTGGCGGTCAGCTTTCATGTAAAAGCAATCCTAGTGGCTAATTAGCTGCTAGACTGTGTTTACAAGCAGTGGGAGGGAACGTTTGGGCACCCCAGGTAAAATTTGTATTAATGTGCATAAAGAAGCCAAGGAATGATGGAAAAATTTCCAAAAGGCATCAAATTACAGATTAGACATTCTTATAATATGTCAACAAAATTTATATTTTATTTCCATCATTTACACTTTCAAAATAACAGAAAACAAAAAAATGGCGTCTGCAAAAGTTTGGGCACCCTGCAGAGTTAATATCTTGTACTGCCCCCTTTGGCAAGTATCACAGCTTGTAAACGCTTTTTGTAGCCAGCCAAGAGTCTTTCAATTCTTGTTTGAGGTATCTTTGCCCATTCTTTCTTACAAAAGTCTTCCAGTTCTTTGAGATTTCTGGGCTGTCTGTCACGCACTGCTCTTTTAAGGTCTATCCATAGATTTTCATTTATGTTGAGGTCAGGAGATTGTGAAGGCCATGGCAAAACCTTCAGTTTACGCCTCTTGATGTAATCCCCCGTGGATTTCGAGGTGTGTTTAGGATCATTATCCATTTGTAGAAACCACCCTCTCTTCAGCTTTTTCACAGATGGCATCAAGTTACCATCCAAAATTTGCTGAAATTTTATTGAATCCATTTTTCCTTCTACTTGTGAGATGTTCCCTGTGCCACTGGCTGCAATACAACCCCAAAGCACGACTGATCTACCCCCATGCTTAACAGCTGGACAGAGGTTTTTTTTTAAATTAAATTCTGTGCCCCTTCTTCTCTAAACGTACCTTTGCTCATTCCGGCCAAAAAGTTCAATTTTAACCTCATCGGTCAACAAAACTTGTTTCCAAAATGCATCAGGCTTGTCTATATGTTCATTTGCAAAGTTCAAATGCTGATTTTTGTGGTGAGGATGTAGAAGAGGTTTTCTTCTAATGACTCTTCCATGAAGAACAACTCCAGTGTCTGCCAGATCTTTCTGGAGGGATCGTGCAGTCAAACGTGGGTTTTGAATTGTTTTTCTCACAATCCTGCGAGCTGTTCTGTCTGATATTTTTCTTGGTTTTCCAGATCTTGCTTTAACTTCCACTGTTCCTGATGACTGCCATTTCTTAATTACATTCCGAACAGAGGATATTGACATCTGAAAACGCTTTGCTATCTTCTTATAGCCTTCTCCAGCTTTGTGAGCGTCAACTATTTTCAATTTCAGGTTTCTAGACAACTGCTTAGAAGATCCCATGGTGCTGATTGTTGGGGCAAGGTCAGATGAGTCTGGGCATTTAAAACCTTTGAGATTGACATCACCTGGTCTTCCCAGATGATGATTGAGAAGAATCCATGACACTGGCAGGTCTCAGCCTTGCAAAGGGGGCAGTGCATGCTATAAATTCTGCAGGGTGCCCAAACTTTTGAAGATGCCATTTTTTGTTTTCTGTAATTTTGAAAGTGTCAATGATGGAAATAAAATCGAACTTTTGTTGACATATTATAAGAATGTCTAATCTATAATGTGATGACTTTTGGAGATTTTTCCATCTTTCCTTGGCTTCTTTATGCAGATTAATACAAATTTTCTCAGGCTCTCCTGTCCCACCGGGGAACCCGAGAATGCAGCCAGTAGTTCTGCCAGCTGACCATAGAGCTGATCGGAGACCAGAATGGCTCCGATCAGCTCTACGGTCTAAGAAACCGGAAGCTATGAGCATTTCATGTTTTCGGTTTCACCGGATATAAACAGCGCCATTGGGAAATTGGGAAAGCATCTTATCACACCGATCTTGGTGTGGTCAGATGCTTTAAGGGCAAAGGAGAGATCTAGGGTCTAATAGATCCCACATTTTTCAAAAAAGTGTACCTGTCACTACCTATTGCTATCATAGGGGATATTTACATTCCCTGTGATAAAAATAAAAAGGATTTGAAAAAAATAAATAAAAAAGGGACAGTGTAAGGATAAAATAAAAAAGCAAAAAATAAATAATTAAAAAAAAAAATGAAAGCACCCCTGTCCCCTTGTGCTTGCACGCAAAGGCGAGCGCAAGCATCGGTATCATGTTGTATGTAAACAGCAATTGCACCATGCATGTGAGGTATCATCGCAAATTAGGGCAGTAATTCTAGCAGTAGACCTCCTCTGTAAATCTAAAGTGGTCACCTGTAAAGGCTTCTAAAAATGTATGCAGTTTGTTGGTGCTGCATGGTTATGTGTAATTTTAAAGCATGTCATGTGTGGTATCTCGGTATACTCGGCATAAGATCATATTTTATATTTTACCAAACATTTGGGCAATATAGTGTGTTTTGTGCATTAAAATTCAAAAAGGTTTTTTTTCCAAAAAAATGCCTTTGAAAAATCGCTGTGCAAATACTGTGTGAAAAAAAAATGCAAAACCTACAATTTTAATCTGTAGGGCCTCTGCTTAAAAAATATAGTGTTTGGGGTTCAAAGTAATTTTCTAACAAAAAAAAAAAAATTATCATGTAAACAAAAAGTGTCAGAAGGGCTTTGTCTTCAAGTGGTTAGAAGAGTGCGTGATGTGTGGCATACATTTATAATGTTGGGCATAAAATGCCAGGACAATTCAAACCCCCCCCCCAAATGACCCCTTTTTGGAAAGTAGACACCCCAAGCCATTTGCTGAGAGGCATGGAATATTTTATAGTTTGCCACAAGTTTCGGGAAAAATTAAAAAATTTTTTCTACACAAAGTTGTCACTAAATGATATATTGCTCACACATGGCATGGGTATATGAGAAATTACACCCCAAAATACATTCTCCTGCTTCTCCTGAGTACAGAGATACCACATGTGTGAGACTTTTTGGGAGCCGAGCCATCTACAGGACCCCCCAAACCAATCACCGCCTTCGGGCTTTCTAAGGGCATAAATTGTTGATTTCACTCCTCACTACCTACCACAGTTTCGAAGGCCCTGAAATGTCAAGGAAGCACAAACCCCCCAAATGATCCCATTTTGGAAAGTAGTCCCCAAGCTATTTGCTGAGAGGCATGTTGAGTCTATGGAATATTTTATATTTTGCCACAAATTTGGGGGAAATTACCACTTTTTTTTTTACATAAAGTTGTCACTTAAATTATATATTTCTCAAAAATGCCATGGGTCACACATGCCGTGGGTATATATGAAATTACACCCCAAAATGCATTCTGCTGCTTCTCTTGAGTATGGGGATACCACATGTGTGAGACTTTTTGGGAGTCTAGCTGTGTACAGGACCCCGAAAACCAATCATCACCTTGAGGCTTTCTAAGGGCGTAAATTTGTTGATTTCACTCCTCACTACCTATCACAGTTTCGGAGGCCATGAAATGCTAAGATAGCACAAAACCCACCCAAATTAACCCTTTTCGGAAAGAAGACACCCCAAGGTATTTGCTAGAAGGCATGGTGAGTATTTTGTAACTGTTATTTGTTGTGGATAATTAAGAAAGAAAAAGGAAAATTTTTTTATTTTTTTTATTTTTTCAATTTTCAAAACTTTGTGACAAAAAGCGAGATCTGCAAAATACTCAACATGCCTCTTAGCAAATAGCTTGGGGTGTCAACTTTCCACAATGGGGTCATTTGGGGGGTTTTGTGCTATCTTAACATTTTAGGGCCTCCAAAATTGTGATAGGTAGTGAGGAGTGAAATCAAAAATTTACACCCTTAGAAAACTTGAAGGCAGTGATTGGTTTTCGGGGTCCTGTACAGGGCTAGGCTCCCAAAAAGTCTCACACATGTGGCATCCACATACTCAGGAGAAGCAGAAGAATGTGTTTTGTGGTGTAATTCCACATATACCATGACATGTTTGAGCAATATATTATCATTTAGTGACAACTTTGTGTAAAAAAAAAAAAAAAGAAGTTTAATTATCCCAAAACATATGGAAAAATATAAAATGTTCCATGGACTCAACATGCCTCTCAGCAAATAGCTAGGAGTGTCTACTTTCCAAATTGGAGTCATTTTTGGGGGGGGGGGTTGTGCTATCTTGGAATTTCATTGCCTCCGAAACTGTGATAGGTAGTGAGGAGTGAAATCAAAAATGTATGCTCTTTGAAAGCCTAAAGGCAGTGATCGGTTTTCGGGGTCCTGTACGTGGCTAGGCTCCCAAAAAGTCTCACGCATGTGGTATCCCCATACTCAGGATAAGCAGCAGAATGTGTTTTGCTGTATAATTCCACATATACCCATGGCATGTGTGAGCAATATATTTTTTCAGTGACAACTTTCATTCACTTGTGACAAAAAAATAAAATATTCAATGGACTCAAAATGCCTCTCAGCAAATTCCTCGGGGTGTCTACTTTGCAAACTGGGGTAATTTGGAGGAGTTTTGTACTGCTCTGCCATTTTAGCACCTCAGGAAATGAGATAGGCAGTGTGGGAGATCAGCTTGTGGGGATCACATTTCAGAGGAAAATAGTCAGCGTGCGGGCCAATTTCTTTAGAATCTGGTGGCTTGCCAGGTTTATTATCACAAGGTTTGCAGGATATCAAACAAACAAAACCTTGCCATCCGGCACTAAACTAAACAGTACAGTTTCCTCACTATACGGTGTGGGGCTGGCCCCGGAAACCCACACAACATAAGCAAAATGCAAACCTTGTTTTAAAGTCCCAAACAGCACAGAGAGCTCACTCAGACTTCCCTCTGAGTTCAATGACAGAGCCGCACTGAGTTATCTTCCTGATTATTTAAGTCCAGTGGATCATAAACTCTGGACCGGAACCAGCCCTGCCACGGTGGCTAGTAAAATCCAGACCAGACTCTGTTTAATCCAGTCCAGACGAATGCATACGAGGCAAAAGGTAGTGTCCGTCTACCAGTTCGACTCGCATACCTTTACAGCAGTCATAAATTAAAAGCTGTGTAAATTCCAGTAAATGTACCATAGTTTGTAGACGCTGTAACTTTTGCGCAAACCAATAAATATACGCTTATTGAATTTTTTTTTTACCTAAGACATGTGGCTGAATACATTTTGGCCTAAATGTATGACTAAAATCGAGTTTTTGGATTTTTTTATAACAAAAAGTATAAAATATCATTTTTTTTCAAAATGTTGTGTCTTTTTTTTCGTTTATATCGCAAAAAATAAAAATCCCAGAGATGATCAAATACCACCAAAAGAAAGCTCTTTTTTGGGGAAAAATGTAGTTTGTGTACAGCACAATTACCAGTTTAAGCAGCGCAGTGCCAAATTGTAAAAATTGCTCTGGTCATTAAAGTGTTACTAACCCCAGTAATATGAAAATAGTTTATTTGCCCCCCCCCCCCCCAGTGCCCACAGCTTATAAATCTGGCTTCACTATATACACTATATACGTTTTTGGCTGATCTGTATACCACGGTCACATGATAACCTTCAGGGTCTGCCCAGTGCTCAGCATTCAGGTAGGAGGCGATTTCCACTATAGCCCATATACACGCTCACATATGTGATGTCAATATCATGTGACCTAGCTATCTCTGAGAATAAGGAAATGTTCTCTCCAGCAATAGAGACTAAACTGAGCATGTGCAGGAGGACGACCCTCACTGTGTATTATCTGGCCTTGCCAAGAGAGACAGTGCAGGAGGCTGAGGATCTGTCCATACAGGATAAAAGAGCCTTTTTACACAATGCAGAGGATTAACCCCTCAAGTTTCACATGAGTACAACAGCGTGCTATTCTGCATATTCAGACAGATTTTACTGCTATGGGTTTAGTAACACTTTAAGGGGTTAAAACCTTCTGAGGCTGAACAAATCCTCCTACATAAGTTTTAAGTGCTGCCTTCAGCTTTCTACACTGTTTAGAAAGTGCACGTCGGGTTACAAATCTTGTTCCCTCATTCAGTAGTGGGTGTGGAGGCTGGGCATACACTGTGTGTGAGCTGATTGGAGGAAAGGCATCCTGCCCACATAGGCAGAGGAACAAAGAAACATGCAGAGCTGCAGACTGAATAGACAAGCTCTCTACCTAAATATCTCTAAGTTCCTTCCCTGACACAAATTTCCAATTTTTTATGCTGATAACAGAGGAATGAAGAAGCAGAAAGACACAGCACTTAGAGCTTTGGAGAGAGATAAGTAAAAACACAGATATATGCACATAGGTCGGATTTAATTAATGGAGTTTACAATCACTTCCTGCCAGGAATTCAGTGAGCTCTTAACTTGCTATGTGAGCTGCCTCTGCTGCACTGAAATATGAAGAAGTTTTATGTGCCCTAATCAGTTCTCCCTTGGATTGTAGATCACCCTAACTTTGTTATGAAGATAAACAGAAGGGTATTCTGTAATTCTAACATACTTCCTATATTAGGGTGACAACATTTCTCTCCTAGTAGATTACGACAGATACAGTATGTTAGGTGAGCATTGTCATCCTAGGGCAGGAAGTGTGTTAACAGCAGGATCTCCAGGTAAAAATGAAACAAAAGAGCCTAAAAAATAGAAAACAAATGCAACTACCACTTCTAACTTGGAATTCATCACTTTTTAAAATTGGGTTTAGACATACTTTAAGTACACTATTGAAAAACCTACTGTACCTTCTGTATTGTTTTACCTGCCAATATACAGTAGAACCGATCCTGGAATAAAAAGTAATTGTTAGACAAAATAATTTCAAATAATTGTTCAAACAGCTCAAGTTGTAGTGTGGAATACTTCCTACTGTTAGTTATCAATCGCATAGCTGCTTTTATCCCACCACAATGTGGTATTGATGTATACAAATTATTTACATCCCAAGTTACCAATATTTCATTTCCATCACATTTTTTGATTTGTTTTAATTTCATCAAAAAGTCATTAGTGTCCTTGATAAATGATCTCGTTTCCCTGACCAGAGGAGATAGTATTTTGTCCAAAAATTGAGCCGTAGGTACAAAAATGGAATCACTTCCAGACACAATTGGACGCCCTGGAGGATTCCTAGCATCCCTGTGTATTTTGGGCAAAGTATATAATACAGGGATACGCATATGTGTCGGCAATAAAAATTCAAATAATTTTTGAGAAATAACACCTTTCTTTAAAGCTGGTTTTAACCACTTAAGGACCGGAAGGATTTCCAGATTTAGGACCGGAGCCCTTTTTGCGATTCGGCACTGCGTCGCTTTAACTGACAATTGCGCGGTCGTGCGACGTTGTACCCAAACAAAATTTGCGTCCTTTTTTTCCCACAAATAGAGCTTTCTTTTGGTGGTATTTGATCCCCTCTGCGTCATTTCTGATCGCCGCTATAAACAAAAGAAGAGCGACAATTTTGCAAAAAAACCCAAATTTCTTACTTTTTGCTAAAATACAAATCCAAAAAAAAATATAAAAAAAACATTTTTTTCACCGTTTTTGGCCGATTTATATTCTTCCTCATATTTGCGATAAAAAAAAATTGGCGTTTATTGATTGGTTTGCGCAAAAGTGGTCGCGTTTACGGGTGATGAGAATTCATTTTTGGGGTTTTTATTTTTTTTTTATTTTTTACTAATAATGGCGGCGATCTGCGATTTTTTGCGGTACTGCGATATTTCAGCGGACATGTTGGACCATTTTGACACTTTTTTGGGACCATTGGCATTTATACAGCGATCAGTGCTATAAAAATGCACTGATTACTGTGTAAATGCCATTGGCAGTGAAGGGGTTAACCTGCAGGGGGCGCTCTAAGGGTTAACTATGTTCCCTGGGCGTGTTCTAACTGTATGGGGACTGCCCTAACAGGGGAAGGGAAGTGGTCACAGCCTTCATGTACAGGAAGGCTGTGATCACAGCCCTTCCCCCTCACACAGAGCGGAGGTCCGTGTTTACTTACACGGACCTCCGCTCCTTCGCTCCGGGGGGGCCATCGCGGGTAGCCGGCAGCAATCGAAGCCGCCGCACCCGCTCCCCGGTCCTCCCCGGACACAGTGAGCGCGCGGGCGCGCCTCCGGCGGCGCGCGCGCGCTCACTAGGCTCGATCACGCGCCCGCCGTCGTATGACGGCGATCCGCGTTACAGAGCCACCTTGCCGCCGTCAATTGCCGATTGACGGTCGGCAAGTGGTTAAGGTATTTTTAAAGAGCCTCCTTATTCCCCATGTAGGGTCCGTTGTTACCATTTTATACACTTTTTGATCACTGAACTGACGTAGAATTTCTTGTCCATACAATTGGGGATCCATGATGACCACCGATCCCCCTTTGTCAGCCGGTTTTAGAATAATATCATCTCTCTGACTCAGTCCCTTCAATGCCTGTCATACGACAAATTATTAGGAACATGATCCTTGTAATTGATTTGAGACACCAAACATTTTGTATCTCTTAAAACCTCTTTCACAAATGTTTCAACCAGAGCATATGTTGTTGGAGGCACTGATTTGGACTTTTGGACTATTAACCCTAGGCGGCTACAATCCAAAACATCATCAGCTGTCTCCTCTATAACACAGGGTTTATGTAAGAAATGAGCCTTCCATCTCACATTCCGAAATAGTTTATATAAATCTTGATCTAATTAAAATCTATCCAAATGGTCTTTAGGACTAAAAGATAACCCCCGATTAATAACTCCTACCTCTTCTGATGTTAATGTCCAGGCTGAGATATTGTGTATCAGGTTTCCCGCTGTCTGCCTCGATTGCCTCGAGTATTGTGATATCGGTCCGATCCCACGATATCCTCCCTGTTTCGTCGGGATCGCGTTTGCATGCGGAGACCTCCCTGCCGATTTTGTCTCAGAAAAAGGGAAGAGGAATCTGTATCCGTGTTAGTGGCTGATGAGCTGTCAGAGACGTCTCGTCTATTGCCTCTAATATCGGTGCGATCCCGCCTTGTAAAGATCCGTGGCCATCTGTAGACTTGGTTCCTCTGATAGTCCTCACTATCTCTATCAAATTTGTTTCTCTTTCTTGTTTCTAATTCCGTTCGGTGCTTGTTAATGGTAGTATCCAAAGTTTCCTTTAAAGATATCAGTTCCTCCGCAGTCACAGAATCCTGCAACTCCTGCTCCACTTTGTTAATTTGTTCCGTCAAAACCTTCAGCTCCTTGTGTATGAATGAAATCGTAAGTGTCATGAGGTTGAAGGAGCACTTATTCAATATTTGCATAAAAATACTTTCATATTCCTCATTGTCAATAAAAAGCGTGGGTGTCAATCGCACCCGCAATCCCCTGGGGATACGCTGCACTCAATGGTATTCCGCCAGTGTCAATCCATGTAATTCCATAGAGGTGTACTTCTTCTGTAACTTTTCCAAAGTCCGGGTATTACCCATCAGAAAATCTCTGGATCCAGCCACCTGTGATACAATTTCCGTGGCTTCCTCCTGAGTGTATGAGAACGTAGTACCACCAGTCTCCATCGTATCAGGGAGTGATTACTCACACAGAGTATGTTTATCAAACAGTTAGGTGAGTCACCCCTCTGCAAAATTCGAGTGTTTCTGGGAGATGTGTCACCGGCGAACTCCAATATCCTCACCGATAAATATAAATAAACGTAGGGACACACTTCTCCTGTGCAAAATTATTTTAATCGATAATCTTCAAGTAGAAAAAAGTCATCAGCGACTGTACAGTTTCGGACATGCCTGTCCTTCATCAAGCTGTGTGTAAGTTCACATTTCACCACATCAACATTATATCCCATACCCCAGGGTGGAACCACATCAGTGCATCACATCATTCAATAAATTTAATTAATGCCCTTTAGTTAATTAACCCTCACCATGCCTGTATCATCCAAATGTTCTATATGCAGCTCAATGGAGTTGCTATGGGCTCCAATGTCGCCCCGCCATTCGCATGTGCCTTCATGAATGACTTTGAAGAGAAATACATTTTTACGAATTAACTATTTAGAACACATTGCGCCACCTGGTGGCGGTTTATAGATGACATCTTTGCTATATGGCGGGGCGACATTGAATCCCTTAAAGATTTTAATGAGATGCTAAATCTTTTTAGTCCGGACATTCGATTTAGTATATGCATTGGGGGAAACACGGTATCATTTTTGGACACTAGAATTTACATTAAGAATGAAAAAAATAGAATCTGATTTATATAGTAAAGATACTGATAGGAACCAATTGCTTTCGTTTGATAGTTTCCACCCACTGCATGTATTTAAGTCGATTGTACGAAGTCAGCTATTGAGAATTGAACGGATTGTCAGTGAGGAAATGCCTAAGAAAAATAGGATTGCAGAAATGTGTCAAAAATTTAGAGAGCGAGGATATCCAGAAAAACTTATTAGGCAAGAGAAATATAAAATAGAACAGGAGAAGATAAAAATAGGGACACAAAAATGAAAGAACACTATGAAAAGAATGCCCTCTTCTATGCAATTTCATCACTACAGTGAAGAAATATTCAGAATCATTAGAAAACATTGGCCCATATTGAAACGAGCGCATCCCCAAATTGAAGAGTTTCAGGAGATTCCTATTAAGGCTTATTATAGAAATAAAACAATTAGGAACATCCTGGTGAGATCGGAATTTAAACAGAAAAAAGATAAGATAGACTACACATTCTTAGGAAGAAAGAGAAATGGATGCTTTCTGTGTCTCAATTGTATACAATGCAATCTAATGAGTAAAGGTGAAAATTTTGTTCACCCCGCATATGGACACAGGACACAGATTAAAGGTTTTTACACATGTCAGTTGGCATATGTGATCTATGTGTTGATATGTCCATGCGGTTTATTATACGTTGGAGAAAGAACACAAAAGGTCAAAGATAGGATAGCACAGCATCGCAGTTCCATCAGAGGGAAACAACCGGGGTTGCCAGTACCGAGACATTTCCAAGAAAAAGATCATAAAGATTCAGAGTTGCGATTTGTGATTCTGGAACAAGTGAATAAAGATAAAAGAGGTGGGGATAGGATTTTGAGATTAAAACAGAGAGCGGTATGGTGGGTGAATAGATTACAGACTCTATTCCCCGGTGGATTAAACAGAGATTATGATTTATATTTATTTTTGTGATTGGTATATGATGCTGTACATTGGATGATTGTGAATATTTATATTTACAGGGAAGGAGAGACCTTGCAATGAAAATGAAAGACAAAAGAAAAACAAATAATTTGAAATGATACTTTGTGCATCCCCTCTGGGAATTGATTGATGATGAGGATTTTTTGAATAGATATGAGTAATTATGCTTGTGTAGAAGCGGTATATATGGTGTTGATTCCATGGAGTTGGGGTATTTGGATGATACAGGTATGGTGGGGGTTAATTAACTAAAGGGCATTAATTAAATTGATTGAATGATGTGATGCACTGATGTGGTTCCACCCTGGGGTATGGGATATAAGGTTGATGTGGTGAAATGTGAACTTATACACAGCTTGATGAAGGACAGGCATGTCCGAAACTGTACAGTCGCTGATGACTTTTTTCTACTTGAAAGATTATCGATTAAAAGAACTTTGCACAGGAGAAGTGTGTCCCTACGTTTATTTATATATATATATATATATATATATATATATATATATATATATATATATATATATGTATATACACACAGCGTATTGAGTGTACAATTATATATCAGTGCATTCCGGGTGTACATACGGTATATAGTACACTTGACCCGGTGTATTAAAATATATACAGCCTGATATATACATATATATACCATTATATATATATATACACACACACACAGCGTATTGAGTGTACTCTATATATTGGTGCATTCGGTGATGCACAGTATATAGACATGGTGTCTTAAAATATATACAGTCTAGTGTGTGTATATATATATATATATATATATATATATATATATATACATATATACACATTCACGCAGCGTATTGAGTGTACACTATATACAAATA
>BLSH010448048.1:143842-184023 GCA_018402905.1 Glandirana rugosa | reverse complement strand
CTTCGACATAATACCGAAGATACTCATCTATATATATATATATATATATATATGGTTGGAGTTCTGGAATTATTTTTTTTCTTCTGTGCTTTTGCTCTTATTTCTGTGTTTTTTTAATTTCTAGATGCTACAGCAAGGGTTAAAATACCCTGTGCTGGCAGCATGCTGAAGGGCTAAATTGCTGCTCTGACACAACACAGCAGCTCTAGTCTACAGTGGTCTGATACGCCTCCAGCACAGTACTCAATTCAATGGCACTTATGATCCCTGACCAGCACCGTTAATAGACAGTGCTGCAGGGGATAATAAAACTGAGGGAGCTGTAGACGGCCTGACTATGCCTGCCCTTTATGCCCAGCTCCTCTACTCATAGAAGCCATAATACAGCTTCTATGAATGAAATATGATCTATGATTGGAGGATGAGTGGATGATTAAAAAGTCCACCTCTAACTGGTACGCTGCATTCCGACCCACCAACCAGAGGGCTGCTCCTATCCGAGAAGAACCCATGGATGCCCAAGACCGGAGGATATGTCGTCACCGCTCACCATCCACAATGTGTGCTTTTCCCACCCACCCAGGCCAGGATTCAGGCATCAGCCTAACCAGAGCTCCACGACCTCGATGGGCACATCGAGAGTACTCAAATGGAACTCTTAAAGCGTCGCAACCTGAGATAAGTACCACCCATACATCTTATACCTATTATTACCTATCTATCACCACCCCTGGAAATGAGCACTAATGAAATCACGTAAGAGCCATCACACCTGAAGGAACTCTGCCATGAACCTCTACCTGAGACAGCATAACACAATGCACCTGGCTTTAAGCTACACAACACCTGTTCAACCTCACCCACTCTCAGGTTTTATACTTCACAGACTATCCGGTATATTTCACACAAACAAAGAAGACTGAACTTACTTAACTGGTAGCAGAACCTAACTCGGTCACACACACACCTCTGAAAGCCCTGTAAGAAACAATATATGGCGTAAGGCACAGTCTACACCACCTCATGGAACTAAAGAACCAGTGCTCTCAAAGTCCATGACTGTGTGCATGAGACATTTACCCTGACACCACCTGCTATATCTTTTTCTGAGTGTGATGGGGATAAAGCACACAACCACTATACAAAGACTATAGTCAATTTAGAGTCTGCATACCCCTTAAAAGCCACAAACACATTTCAAATGGCTTCTTGGGTAATAGTGCCAAAAACCAATAACCTTTTATACAACATATACATTCTCCCTTACAGGTAAATGATGACCGGTATGGCTTAGGTAAGTCCGCAACATTATCCAGATACGTTACCGATATGTGATGCCCATCCATATATCTGCCTTGTGCCTGCCACCAAGATCTCTTTCCTCCTGGCTGCACCCAAGCACTCCAGGCCTGGGGTCAGCCCCAAAACTGGGGGCTTCTCCTGGGCCACAAGAGGCCACACTATTCCATCTCCAGCCTTCCATCCAAACTTCTCCTCCCAGAGTGGGCTGACCCCGGGGTATTTAAGGAGGCTCGCCCCCTGCCAATCCAGATTGGGGGTTGGTCAAGGCTCCTCAGGACAACCCAATTGGCTACACCTCCCCTCCCACCTCTCTTTCCAGAACACTCCAGAAGCCTCTGGAAAGAAGTGGGAGGTTCTGATGACACCATCTGTAAATTACCCAGTCCTACCTGAGCCACTCCCAGCCCAGAATCAAAACAATCAGGCCTGCACAAAGTCAGGCCTGACTAAATTTTGCCTCAGGTAGCAAAAATCTACACTAATCACCTACCTAGCATGGAGGGCACTACGCTCACCCCCCATCAAACCTCAGCTGGTCCCCAGACATGTCCAAGCAATCCCTGAGACACACCTGGGTCCACCCAGACAAACCTGGCACCCTATTACATATCTGGTGGTCATGCCCCCTGCTACAGAGCTTCTGGTTACAAGTCCATGAACTAATAACGCAAATCTCCACATATGCCCTGGAATATACCCCAGCGCAGTTCCTCCTCCATCATTCCATCATACTGGCACATGCATACCGCAAAATCCCTAGTAGTACATTTAATTAATGCTTTGAAAAAAGTGGCAAAAGACGGCGCTGCCCGAAAAAGTACTAGGTGCAAATTGGTTAGAAAATTGAAAACATATGAGAGAATATGTGGTGTATAATATGAATTAATGTGACTGGCTGCTGCCAAACCAAAACCCGGAAGGGGTTAAAAGTGAGTCAGAAAAAACAAAGTGGCAAAAAAGGCGTTGCCAAGAAAGTGCTAGTGCAAGGTATAATTCAATAATCCCAGACAGGTGAATGAGGTAACACAATAATAAGTTAATAATATATATATAATACGACTGGCTGCTGCCAAACCAAAACCCAGAATGGGTAAAAAGTGAATCAGAAAATACAAAGTGGTAAAAAAGGCGCTTCCAGAGAAGTGCTAAGTGCTGAGTGCAAAGTAGGATTCAATGATCCAAGGCAAGTGACGGGCGTCGAGGTCCTTAATTGCTAACATACCAATATCATACTCTCTGCCTCCTCCCCTTCAGATATCACACTAGGCTGTCGTATAGACAAAAAAAAGCTTTTGGTGGAGGCCGAGTAGTCAATTCCTCTGCCCAGCGCCCCCCTCCTGTCCCTCTCACCCCTGTCCCTCTCACCTCCCCTCCCCACTCTTCCCCTCCAATCCCCCCCCCCCTCCAATTTTCACATCCATACACCTTACATTAGCTTAGTCACTCAGCATGCAGCCTAATATCTAATACCATCTCGCGGTTCATGATGGAACACTCCCTTAACGCAACTTTACATCACTTAAACTTGTATCCCACACAACCACACTATCTACCAGCCAAGCATAAGAACCCATCCCTATTTTCTTCAACAGCATAAATTAAAAGAGGTTCCCCAACAAACAAAACACCACCCCTTATGAACTCAGTGATAAAGGAGTTCTTACTTTGTTCGCTCTACTATTGAAATGTTATTAGATATTAAGACAGGAAAATATATGGTGTTTCGTTTATATGTATAAGTTCTATGATACAGATTTACACCAAATACCGTTCTGTATTTCCATATTGCTTACACGACAATATTATATTCTGCTTTTACTTTCATCAATAAAAACTTATTGGAAAAAAAAAGTCCACCTCTTCCATTCATGGATCACTTTTTATTCATACAATCAATAGTATGGCTTCTAAGTGAAGGGTGGGCATAGTAAGGCAATCTTGATGAGTACCTGTCACAGCTACCTTTGTTCCATTAACTTCCACCGAAAGATTAGTGCAGTGGGTTTTTTTTTTTTATTTTGACTAAATTTAGGCTTTAACGTGTTACTAAACCCAGAACCCTGCATTCACTATATCTTTTCTCCCACAGTACACAGAACATGGAAATTCAATTATTTAGTAAATATAACCTGCTAAATACCTTTTCTAATCAGCAGTTAGAGCAGTCTTGTGACGTCTATCAGTGTCCAGCCAAGCACTGGTTAAAGCTGGTAGGAGGACCCTCTGCCTGAACAGTGCTGATCATATGCATTCTCCCAAGAAAAAAAAATCCTCTCTAGCAATACACGCCAAACTGAGCATGTGCAGTCTGACTCCATAGACTCTGTGTTATCAGGAAATTATTAGGAGACAGTGGAAGGATCAGAGAAGACAGGATCAAACAACCTTTTTACACAATGCAGAGGATTAACCCCTTAGGTTCCACACTGAGTAAAAAACGCATGCTTTACTGCTTAACCACTTCAGCCCCGGAAGGATTTCCCAGGTTAGGACCAGAGCACTTTTTTCAATTCGGCACTGCATTGCTTTAACTGACAATTGCACGGTCTAGCGACGTTGTACCCAAACAAAATTTGCGTCCTTTTTTTCCCCACAAATAGAGCTTTCTTTTGGTTGTATTTGATCACCTCTGCGTCATTTCTGATCGCTGCTATAAACAAAAAAAGAGTGACAATTTTGCAAAAAAAAAAAAACGTTTTTCTTACTTTTTGCTAAAATACAAATCCAAAAAAAATATAAAAAAACATTTTTTTCATCGGTTTTGGCCAATTTATATTCTTCCTCATATGGTAAAAAAAATTGCAATCGGCGTTTATTGATTGGTTTGCGCAAAAGTTGCCACGTTTATGGATGATGAGAATTCATTTCTGGGGGTTTTATTTATTTATTTACTATTAATGGCGGCGATCTGCAATATTTAGCGGTACTGCCATATTGCAGCGGACATGTTGGACATTTTTGACACTTTTTTGGGACCAATGACATTTATACCGCGATCAGAAATTTAACTGTCCACTGATTACTGTATAAATGTCATTGGCAGGGAAAGGGTTAACCTGCAGGGGAAGATCTAGGGGTAACCTGTGTTCTCTAGGTGTGTTCTAACTGTGGGGGGGCTGGGCTACCATGGGCATAAGAGATCTAACTGATCCCAGTGACAGGGATCAGTAGATCTCCGATGCCCGCACTGACAGAGTGGGGAACCGCTGTGTTTACATCGGTGGTTCTCCGTTTTTTTTGCTGTGGCCGCTCACCCGATGTCTGCCGGCGAGCCGCGGGCACACTCCTCCGGAGTACGGCGTGCACCGCCTAGCGGTCACTCCACGGTTCATCGTTTATTTATGCCAATTCGCGGGACACGTCCACACTGCCGCAGTAAATAGGCAGTGTGGAAGTGGATATACAGACTGATTTTACTGCTGTCAGTTTAGTAACACTTTAAGCAAGAATTTGATTAGCATAGGCCTCCATAATATATCCATAATTTTTCTTTCTACTTTTAAATACATTACCTGGTTTAGAACTTTGCCAAATATGGTTATTTCCTAAAACAAAACAGCTCTTTAAAATAAATACGTAATTTGAAAGCCTGCGTCCAAAGCGCTCTACCAGTTCCTCACACAAACATCATTACTGGATGTTAGGATAAAAGGTCTTGTCACTACCTTCAGAACTCCCCATACACTTTTGTTTGCTGTGAAACATGTCTGAAAATGTTTCTTTGTACCATCAAATTACAATACAGCAGGAGCTAAGCCATCAGTCACTTTTTAGAAACGTAACAAAAAAACGCTACAACATACATCATATGTAGAGTCTGAGTAATAATATGCACAGCAGTGGGAGATTTGTAACTTTTGTTTCGGAATAATTACTCCTCCTTGGCTTTCACATGGAGACAACTTGTATAAGTTTATTATTAAACCACAAAAGTAGTTTGGTTTGTGAGAAATTTTGCAGCACATGTTGCTAGATTAGAATTGGAATCAGAAAAAAAAAAAGAAAAGAGAATGAAGCGTTGGTCTTTTCTTCTTTTCTATACTGAATATTTATACCTGAGTTTAGATATTCATTAGAGAATATCAAGATATGAATTCCCCAAAATATCATGGATGTATTTATTAGGAGACATAACAGATCTAGGTGTCATTCACAAAAGCTTTGCTTCATAAATCATGTACGTTACCGTGTGTTGTTTTCATCAACTAACAAATATCACAGTGGCTAATTCACTAAAGAGATTACCTCACAAAATCCATGTACAGAGGCGGCTCTAGGCTTTGTGAGGCCTTAGGCAAAACTTAGACACGAAGCCCCACTCACGCCTGTAATGGAAAAAATAATTCAAGCAATAAAAATTAACTGTATAAACTGCATATATTAAGAACCTTAAAGTGCTGGTGTCAGTGTCCTCTATCTCAACGCTTGCGTCAATGCACTCTCACAGCACTGGTGTCTGTGTGCTCTCAGTGCTGGTGTTGGGGCACTCTCAGTACAGTGTGTCTTGGAGCTGATGTCAGTGTCCTCTATCTCATGCTGGTGTTAGGGTGCTCTATCTCCGTGTCCTCTATCCCAGTGCTGGTGACATGGCACTCTGTGAGTGCACGCAGTCTTGGGGCTAGAGTCAGTGTCCTATCTCGGTGGTGGTGTCAATACTCTCTATCTTGGTGCTGGAGTCAGTGTCCTCTATCTCAGTGGGTGTCAGTGCTCTGTCTCTTAGTGCTGATGCCTAGGCTCCCTCCAGCAGTAGCACAGACAGGGCGATCAGCAGCATATCTCCGAGGTGAGGGAGATCTGTGTATGACGGGGGGGAGGAGGTGGGGGCTAGCAGACAAGCCTGCAGTGGCTCAGTACAGATCACTGACTCTCTATTCAAAAAAAGAAGGCGCTGAAAAATGACATATTTACCTGCCCATTCCCCATTCTCTGTCCTGATAGATCACCCACAGCAGCCAGCAGGAGAGGCAGGGGGAAATCCAGTAAAGCTGCAGAAGACTAAGGGGGTCGCACAGGGGGCTGGAGAGCACACGGGAACAGTGAAAGAAAGCTGGATTGGAGGAGCGGAAGGGACAGCTGCATATAAAGGAATTGATCTCTCCAGTGAATTTTACTGCCCCCTCCCCCATCCTGGCACCCTAGAGTGGCTGACACCAGCCCTGCAAGCTAGCATGGTCTGGAGATGGGGTTCCTGTCCTTAGGAGAGATGGGGTCATGGTCCCCAGGGAAGATGGGGTCCCTAGGTGAGATGGGGTCCCTGTCACAAGGCAAGATGGAGGCCCCATCCCCAGGGGAGATGGGGGACTATCCTCAGAGAAGAAGGGGTCCCTGTCACCAGGGGAGATGATGGGGGCCCTGTCCCCAGGTGAGATGATGGGGGCCTGTCCCCAGGAGAGAAGGGGCCCTGTCCCCAAGTGAGAAGAGGTTCCTGTCCCCAGGAAAGATGGTGGGGGCCCTGTCCCCAGAGAAGAAGGGGTCCCTGTCACCAAAGGAGATGATGGGGGCCTGTCTCCAGGGGAGAAGGGGGTCCTGTCTCCAAGTGAGAAGAGGTTCCTGCCCCCAGGTGAGATGATGGGGGCCCTGTCCCCAGAGAAGATGGGGACTGTCCTCAGAGAAGAAGGGGTCCCTGTCACCAGGGGAGATGATGGGGGCCCTGTCCCCAGGTGAGATGATGGGGGCCTGTCCCCAGGAGAGAAGGTGCCCTGTCCCCAAGTGAGAAGAAGTTCCTGTCCCCAGAAAAGATGGTGGGGGCCCTGTCCCCAGAGAAGAAGGGGTCCCTATCACCAAGGGAGATGATGGGGGCCTGTCTCCAGGGGAGAAGGGGGTCCTGTCTCCAAGTGAGAAGAGGTTCCTGTCCCCAGGTGAGATGATGGGGGCCCTGTCCCCAGAAAAGATGGGGCCTTGTCCACTGGGGAGATGATGGGGGCATCCCCAGGGGAGAAGTGGACCCTGTCCCCTAGTGAGAAGAGGTTCCTGTCCCTAGGAAAGATGAGGTCCCCATCCCCAGTGAACATGGTGGGGGGGACCCTGTCCCCAGGAAAGATGATGGGGGACCTGTCCCCAGAGGAGATGATGGGGGCCCTGTCCCCAGGAAAGATGAGGTCCCCATCCCCACGGAAGATGGGGGGTCCTGTCCCCAGAGAAGAAGGGGTTACCTTTTACCAGGGGAGATTATAGAAGCCCTGTCCCCAGAGGAGATGATGGGGGGGCCTGTCCCCAGAGGAGATGAAGGGGGCCCTGTCCACAGGGGAGATAATGGGGGGCCCGGTCCCCAGGGGAGATGAGGTCCCCATCCCCAGGAAAGATGGTGGGGGCCCTGTCCCCAGAGAAGAAGGGGTCCCTGTCCTCAGGGGAGATGATGGGGGCCCTGTCCCCATTGGTGATGATGGGGACCCTGTCCCCAGGGGAGATGATGGGGGGGCCCTGTCCCCAGCAAAGATAGGGTTGTCTCACTCACCATAACCAAGCTGCAGGGCACTCACCCATGGTTGCCTGGGCTCCCTCCAGCAGCAGCACAGACAAGATGATCAGCAGCATAACTCCAAGACAAGGGAGATCTGTGTATGACGGGGAGGAGGTGGGGGCTGGGAGACAAGCATGCAGTGTCCTCCGGCTCTCATAGGGCTGCTGCACATGTGTACTTAAACTTCCTTTGCGCTGGAGAAGTGTGCAGAGCACCTCCAGAGGAATGTATGCAGCTGACTTGGGGGGGGGGGACTCTGGCTGGGGAGGACACTGAGCTGAGCCGCACTGCATTAAGCAGGACAGAGGAACCTGGAGGAACCGGCCAAGGCCACGGGCGGAGGAAACGAAACATAGCAGCCATTGCGGTAGAGCAGGAAGCTCTGCTACAGAGGCGGCTCTTCAATTAGGCAAATTAGGAGTCCGCAAGAGTGCGAGGCCTTAGGCGACCACCTAATTTGCCTAATTAGAGAGCTGCCTCTGTCCGTCTAATTACCATATGTAGTATTTCATGTGGTATTCAACTCCCAGACTTAAAGACATGGAAACACTACATTACTGATCCAAAATGGATGTCACTGGAAAAAACCTGAAAAAACAATGGCATGTCTTTATGATTTTTCAAGAGGCTGAAATTGTGGATCCACTGCTACCACAGAGCTACTGTATATAATGCTGTATAGTGCCACTTTTACTTTACAGTGAATATAAATATGGTGGGCTACAGAGAGTGAAGTGTACCCCCTTGCATTCAATGTGCTGTTCAGTGGCATCAGTGCTCTAGCACTGTGAATTGAATTGTGGTGTACAATCCATGCACAATCCATGCATTCACAGTGAATAGGCCCAACAGTCTTTTTTAGGATCACTTTATTTGTGCATGTCAGCCACAACTTGTTTATCTACTGTTGGTCCCCCGTTTTTTTTATGATTGGTGTTTGGGGTTCATGGTTCTTTTTTACTTTTGGTGGGATGTAAATTTTAGTTTGATATTACTTTGATAGGGCTGTTTTGGGTTTAGCTGCTTGAACTTGCTTTATATTACTTCTATTGGAATCTGAGAAATAAATGATACCCTTTTTGGGCCAATTGTAGTTCAACCAATGAGGTCTAAAAATGCATTTTGGAAATATTACGTGTGCAGCATATAAGTCAATTGTAATCTTCAGAAAAAAAATAAAATGTAAATAGATTTTGTGGCTCCAACTCTAAAACAGAATGTGGTAGAATTAATACCTATGCAGTGTGCACAATATTCCTTCCTATATAATATAAAAAATACTCTTTATTGTTTATATTTGACCTGAACAGCTGCGTGTTTTGTTTCAAGCATAATTAAATGTGTCCTACTACAACAGCAGAAATGCTATTTATGTTGAGTGGATAATATTCTATCTCTTTTTTCTGTGTCATATTTAGATGGGGCGTGGTTTCCGCATGGAGCTGTGAAGAGGACTCTTCTGTGAGCTCCGCTGCCGGCACCTGTTACATGCTTCATTAGCACTGTTTACAGCACCGTACCGACACAGATCGATATGGGTAAATGGATGGAAAATCTTTACCTATTAAAATACCTCCTCAATCTCCATCAAGTGATTCTTGGCCATGGAACCGGAGGGTTCCCTCGAGGCAGATCGACTAGGCTGCCCTCCGCATGGCATTGGCTCCGCCCCTCGACTCCAGGCTGCACCCAACACCAGTCACCGGCCTCATCCATCGGCTCTGATGGGGAAGAAACTTCTCCGCACCGCTCAGAAGTGGCAGCTCTGGTAAGCGGTCTCCCCACTAAACTGGAGCTAGCCTCTATGCTTCATAGCCTGGAGAGGGCAATTAAGAAAGAGGTGTCATCAGTCCGAGCGGATCTCTCGCAAGTATTACTCAGAGTAGAGGAATCGGAACCATGCCTCGATCGCCACGCAGTGGCCATTAGAGACCTCCCGGCCAATACACGCGGTCTAACTATAGCTCACAGAATGGCCCTCTACAAGATAGAAGGCCAAGAAAATCGCAACTGGAGGAACAACATCTGGATCCGGGGCCTACCAGAGGCTACCAGGGATGATAACCTCCAGGCCTCAATCCGAGAAATCTTTAATAGCTTGCTTGGCAACCCTGCGGATCATCCATTGAAATTGGATCGTGTCCACCATGCCCTCGCAACCTGTCCACTGAGACTCCCCGCGATGTCATCTGCAGGGTGCATTAGTATGAGGAAAAATAGCTTATCATGAGAAAGGCAAGAGAAGCTACAACACTGGAGATTGATGGGGTTACCTTATCCTTCTTCCCTGACCTTGCCAAAGAAACCCTGGATCATCACTGGGCTCTGAAACCCCTTACCGACAATCTACACACTAATGCCATCAACTACAGGTGGGGTTTCCCGGCTTGTCTAATAGCTAACAGAGATGGTAAGGTGGCCATTTTGAGCTTTCCAGAGGACCTGGAGAAATTCTGCATGGATCTTAACATTAACCCACCAGAACTCCTGGGCTGGCAAGAGGACCTTTCAACACTGCTGTCCTCATCAGAAGAACAGTGGCAGAAGGTTTCCCGTAAATGCTGATCGGTTACACCTGGCTCTAGTCCCTGAAAGCAGTTTCTTTCTCCCTGCTAGACTGCTAGATAAGTATTTGGCAGGCAGGCTACTTCCTACTAAAGCCTTTTTCCACCCTTAGGTCGTTTGTTGACCACATGCAGCATACATATAAGTTTTCTCATAACTACCATTTGGCTTAATGACTACAAGCCTAATTAACCCAGTTCTCCTCCCTTGGAAACTGATCTGCATGCTCCCTTCAGAACATTGCACCTACAGGTTCATTCTTTTGTTTTTTTGTTTTTTCTGTTGTTTTCCCGTTCACATGTAGTTATATGTTAATGTCAAGTTGGTATGATACTGATTACACTTATATTTACTGTCATTTTTTCGTTGCACTGTACCTGGCTCGGAGCAACTAGATGGTGTTCAAGTACTTTATGGGGACACTATCTACTCTACTGTCTACCTCCCCTCATTTACAGGGCATCACGTGGCTGTGGCCCCTCATGCTGCTGCCCTTCATTGGGTGGCATGTGCGGGTGTAAGGAGTCATACTGGTCCTCCTGTGTTTGTACTGCAAGGCTTTGCGTGCACACTCAGGAAATTTTTGTACACTTTATGCTACTCTTCAAAATTACTTTTCTCTTTTCTTTTCTTTTTCCTCCTCCTCTTCTTAAATACCACTCTCACCTACCCTACTTCCCATGCTTTCCCCCTGCCTCAACATAGGATGTCAAAGGTTTTAGTGAATGGAGTGGTTCTTTTGAAAATCCAATGGTGTTGGTTAATCTGAACCCAAAACTAGAACTTCCGCTTTAAGTATTGGTGACCCCCTGACATGCCACAATTGGCATGTTATTTTTTTGGAGGGGGGGTCCTAGCTCCACTTCCTCTCCTGGTGCCATGGAACCGGAAGGAAGTTCACCTGTCCCCCCTCCCTCCCGACAATCTTCTGGGACATGTCACAGGTCTCAGAAGATACACCAGCCATTCACAGCACGCAGCGTGGCTCGCGCATGCACAGTGCGTGCCCAGCTTTGAAGCCAAAGCCGGGCACCCACACTTGTGATGCCTGTGCTGAACGGAAGAGGGGGAGAAAATCGAGGCAGTGGGCGGCAGCATCGCTGGAGCGCGGGACAGGTGAGTGTCTGATTATTAAAAGTCAGCAGCTACACTTTTTGTAGCTGCTGATCTTTAAAAGGGTGAAACTTTGCTTTAACCACTTACCAACCGGAAGGTTTTCCAGCTTTAGGACCAGAGCACTTTTTGCGATCCGGCACTGCGTCGCTTTAACTGACAATTGCGCAGTCGTGCAACGTTGCACCCAAACAAAATTTGCATCCTTTTTTCCCCACAAATAGAGCTTTCTTTTGGTGGTATTTGATCGCCACTGCGTCATTTCTGATAACCGCTATAAACAAAAGAAGAGCGACCATTTTGCAAAAAAACCCAAATTTCTTACTTTTTGCTAAAATTCAAATCCAAAAAAAAAATATAAAAAATTTTTTTTTCACCGTTTTTGGCCGATTTATATAATTCCTCATATTTGTGATAAAAAAAATCGCAATCGGCGTTTATTGATTGGTTTGCGCAAAAGTGGCCCCGTTTACGGATGGTGAGAATTCATTTCTGGGGTTTTTATTTTTTTTTACTAGTAATGGCGGCGATCTGCGATTTTTAGCGGTACTGCGATATTGCAGCGGACATGTCAGACATTTTTGACACTTTTTTGGGACCAATGACATTTATTCAGCGATCAGAAATTTAAATGTCCACTGATTACTGTATAAATGTCATTGGCAGTGAAGGGGCTAACCTGGGGGGGGAGCTAGGGGTTAACTGTGTTCCCTGGGTGTGTTCTTACTGTGGGGGGGTTGGGCTAACATGGGCATGAGAGATCTAATTGATCCCAGTGACAGGGATCAGTAGATCTCTCATGCCCCTACTAACAGAGCGGGGAACCGCCGTGTTTACATCGGCGGTTCCCCGTTCTTTCCCTGTAGCCGCTCATCGCGGCTCGCCGGCGGACATCGGGTCCCCAGGTGGCTGATTGCAGATCGCCGCTTATTTACGGCGATTTGCACTCAGCATCCCGACTGCCGCCGTGAAAACACGGCGCGCGGTCGGGAAGTGGTTAATGTTCGAGGATTGCATGCCCCTGGCAAAAGACATATCCCATATAGAGAATTAAAGGCCTACAAGGGGATATCGTTGTTTTACAGGAAACCCACTTTACACATACCACTGCAGTAAAACTTACCAAATTACCCAACCTGGTACTATAGACTCTCAGATGTGAATAAAGCTAAAGGGGTCGCCTTTGGATTCCGCAGAGGAACCTCTTTCACATATGAAAAAGCATTGTTTGATGAATGTGGGAGATACTTATTTATAAGGGGCAGTCTGGGTAATATGCCATGCACACTGGCAAATATTTACACCCCTAACCATGACCAAGCAGGGTTCATATCATCCGCCCTCACTAAACTGAAAGATTTTGTACATGGGTATATTATTCTTGCAGGAGATCTTAATACCCCTCTTGAACCCAAGATTGACACATCCCAGGGTAAATCCTGCCTCTCCCATAAGCGCCTAGCTTTCATCCATAAACATCTCCATCTTGCACAGCTCATGGATACGTGAAGGATAATGCACCCTAATGTAAAGGATTATACATATTATTCTCACCTCCATTGTTCCTATTCAAAGATTGATTATATACTTTTAGATCACCATCACCTAGACCTTACCCTTAACGAAACCTCAACGATTTCGGACCATACTCCATTGTGTCTCAGACTTAAAATCCCCTCCCTACCTATTAAAATTACCAATTGAAAATTAAATGACTCCCTTCTCTCAGATGAATCGGATAAAAAGCAGATTGGAGATGACCTCTCTCTTTACTTGAAAGAGAACAAGGACCTGGAGATCTCACCGGGTGTGCTCTGGAAACTCATTGAACTTGGTTCTAGGAGAAAGAGGGTTCATCTCCAATCAAAGCTACTCCAAGAAATTAACACTCCAGAAAAAAATCATAAAACGCAGGAATCTCCAACCCTATTTCATTCCCTGACTCTAAAGAGGGAAGAATTGAAAGCTCTTTTCCATTTGGAGCAGAAAAAACAATTCCGATTTATTTCCCAATGTGTATATGAAGGGGGTAACAGGCCTAGCCATTACTTGGCACGTTCCCTGCAGCATAAAAAAATCAGCATCCTTTATAGCTAAAATTAAGATATCTTCAGACTCTTTACTGTACAAAACTAAGGCCATAGCGAAGGAATTCCGTTCATTCTACCAACAACTCTATCATGTTCATAAAACAATTGAAGATAAGCTGGTAAGAGAGCCATTGATTTATGGAATATCTTTCAGAAGAAAATTTACCTACACTATCTCTTTCTTCTCTTAAAGCACTGGAAAATGAGATCCCCACCTCTGAACTCCGCTTAGCACTTAAGTCCATGGCCAATGGCAAAGCGCCAGGATCGGATAGCCCAACTGTATCTTACTACCATGCTTTTTCAGTCACGTTACTCCCACGCTTAACGACTTATGCCAATTCTCTCTCCAAAGGAGGTACTTTAAGACTAGAAACACTCCACGCCCATATTACAATTCTCCCCAAGCCCGGGAAAGACCGCAGCTTATGTGGTAATTATAGGCCGATTTCGCTATTAAACTTAGACGCAAAGTTGTACGCTAAAGTGGTCGCAAACAGGCTCCTCCCCTTGATACCTCAATGGTTCTCCCGTAACAAAACATGTTTGGAAGAGAAGCCTGTGATAACTCTTTAAGGACCCTCTCCCTAATTTCACATGTTTGGGCATCTTCCTAGCCCACCCTTCTTTTATTTACTGATGCTGAAAAAACATTTGACAGTATGGACTCGGAATATCTGATGTCAAAGCTATCCTTCATAGGCATAGGCCCCAACATGCTAAACAGGATCTCAGCACTTTATAACTCCCCCACAGCTCAACTCCGCATTAACCGTACACTAAGTGACACCTTCACGTTATATAACGGAACTCAACAAGGATGCCCACTCTCCCCAATTTCATTCGCCCTCTCCCTAGAGCCCTTCCTCTCAACAGTATGCCATAATCCCAACATACGCAGAATCAAGGTAGAGGCCCACAAGCATAAGTACGCGACATATGCCAATGACACATTGCTCTATGTTCAACAACGTAATGATACCCTTCCCAACCTTATGTCGGCCTTTAAGACTTTCGGAGCCATCTCCAATTTTAAAATTAATCTGAAATTCTAAATATTTTTGTACCTCCTAAACTGGCGTCCCTCCTTAAACCTTCTTTCCCTTTCACCTGGCAGCCCCACTCATTGAAATACCTTGGCATCTTCCTTACAACCAATCCAGCATCACTGTTCCGTGTAAATCACATACCACTTTTGAACTCCATTCGAACATACCTACACAAATGGACCCAGCTAGCTCATTCATGGTTAGGAAGAATTAGTGTAGTGAAAATGAACATTTTACCCAGACTGCTGTTCTTGTTCCAAATGATCCCATATAACGTTCCCCCGGGCTTCTTTACTGTATTGATGTCTTTACTGTGCAAATACGTTTGGAATCGTAAGTGGCCCCAAATCTTGAGACTTCGACTTTTCAAGCCGAAGTCAGAAGGAGGGCTAGCCCTCCCTGATTTTAAGAGTTATTTTCTAGCAATTATCTTAACTAGGATATCAGACTGGAAACACCACAGGGGATCCAAACTGTGGGTGTAATTGGAACACAACCTCAGTGAAGCAGATTTGTTTACACAGATATGGATTCCTAGAAATTACCGTAATTTAGCTACAAGAACTTCACCTCTAACCAGATCCACTATTACAGTCTGGGATCAATTATCAGGCCACTCCTTTTTCCCACCGGGAATTTGGACCCTCATTTCAGCACATGGTCCACTCACAAGCCTGTTCTTCTTCATCAGGTCATATCCTCCAACGGACTTCTCCCACTAACCTCTCTACTAAAATCCACCACAGTTTCTAATATGGACCGGTGAATGTACCAGCAACTCTCTATGTTTATTAAACCATTACAAAAACTGTTATGGACCTCTACAGATCTAACCCCTGTGGAAAGCATATTGCCCAGCGAGCAGCCCCCTTGGAATCTTATCTCTCTATTTTACCAAGCGCTATTATTATCACTGAAATCCAAGTCCTGGCCGATATTCCTATCTAACTGGGAAAAAGACCTACAACATCCCATAACGGATACTCAACGTTCCATTGTTCTTCAATTAGCACACACTTCATTCATATCTTCTAAAATTGCAAAATTGAGATAAATTATAAACTGCTGACAAGATGGCATTATACACCGGCTACTCTCCACAAAGTTTATGCAGGCACTCTCGACTTGTGCTGGAGGGGTTGTGGAGAGAAAGCTACACATGCTCACATTTGGTGGCAATGCCCACTCATCCGCCACTATTGGTCCTCTATTCTACACTGGATTAAAGTAATACAAGGTTGAGCTGTTAAAAACGATCCAAGGGTTGAATTACTTAATTGTACAGGGGAACCAGTGGGCAGCTATAAAAAATCCATAACCCCACATCTTTTGAATGCAGCAAAGTCACTCATACCCAAATTTTGGAAACAAGCCGACCATCCCAACTATACTTCAACGGTTGCAAGTCGTGGATCATATCTATTACATGGAAGATCTTACTCACAAATTCAGAGGTGGGGCTTCAATCTCCAATAAAATCTGGTCATGTTGGTTCACCTTTACATTTTCCTCGGAATATGCTGACATTATGTCCCAACCTGAGTAAGGTATCTCAACATAATCACCTAGATCAAGATCTGTTTGAGGCAGATTATATCATTTTTTTTTCTTTTGTCTTTTTACTTTTAAAGATTTTTATTTTGAAATAGTACAGACAAAACAATGTAGTACAACCACAAAAATGTCAGGAAAGCAAAGAATAGCATCAGCTATCGTCTACGTTACCTTACTTGACTTTCCTTATTTTAAAAGCAGCAGAAACTAGCTATTTTGGGATTTAGAGAAGTAGAATAGCGTATTACCTAACCAGCGAGGTTGATCTACTAAGTAATTCCCCGCCTCCAGGCACCCCATAATGGGATCAAGCTGTGCATGGAGAGGGGAAACAGCTTACAAACAAATACTTAGGTTATTAGCCTGCTTCCTGCTGCAGAAGGAGGTACTTAAATAGGGAAGGTGTAAGTAGTGGCCCCCTATCGGGGGCATCGTACACATCAGGGTAGTATCTTAATTAGGAACCATAAGAAGCAATAACAAAGTTAAGTCTGAAGTGCTAGAAAATAGAAGGAGAGAGGGAGATAGGATAGGGGAAGGGAAGGAGCACCTTGTGTTAGTTATGAATAGCTCTATCTGGTTGAGGGTTGAGTCCTGGAATGAAAGAGATCCCTATGTATTCGGCCCAGGGTTCCCATAATCCCTAGAACCGTTTGGTGGTATCCGTTAGGATACTGGCCAACCTTTCCTGGGACATAATCCAGGAAATTTTCTGTACCGTTGCTGAGAAGGACACCCTTGGTTTTTTCCAGGATTTAGTGATAGAGAGTTTGGCTCCGGTCAAGATGAAGTGAACCAGTTTCCTGTTGGGCTTAGGCAGGTGTGGGATGTGTGCGTTAAATAGGGCGATCTCAGGGGACCTAAGCACCTGGGTCTTGGTCAGTTTCTCAATGAGGTTAAAGATTTTCCTCCAGAAGGGTCTAATCCTTGGGCATTCCCACCAGATGTGCGGCATCGAGCCAAGAAGGGCACAGCCCCTGAAGCATTGAGGGTTAGCCGAGGGATATATGCGGGCGAGTTTAGAAGGGGTGAGATACCACCTAGTGATAACCTTTATGCTCGCCTCCATGAGTACAGTGTTTAATATGCCACTGGAGGACTTGGTGAGAGCTCCGTGCCATGTCTCTAGGTCCCATGAGATCTGAAGGTCTTCCTCCCACTGTTTCATATATGGGGCCTTTTCCTTCGTTTGAATGAGGGCTGCGTAAACTACTGAAATGCCTCCCCTTTGCTCCGTGGCTTGGCCACACCATGTATCATAAGCTGATATTCTGGGGGGAAGAGGTTTCTCTTTCCAGATATGTTTCAGGAAGTGAGAAATTTGTTGGAATCTGAATTTTTCAGAGGTAGGGATATCCAGTTTGCTTACGCAGTAGCCCATAGAAATAGGTCCCGAGGGGGAGAAGTAATGATCTATGCGGTACAGCCCGTTGTCCAGCCACCATTGAAACACTTTAATATCTAAGCCGGGGGGAAATCCGGATTGTGGAATATATGTGCTAAAGGGGTCAGAGTAGACACCAATTCAGAGTGGTTACGTAGAGAATCCCAAAGAGCAAAGGAGTGTGAGAGGGTCGGGGATAATATGGGAGGTCTCTTCTTTGAATGAGTCCAAAGGAGGAAGTCTATAGTGTAGTGCGGAGCTGCCTGTCGTTCGATCTGAAACCAATCTGATTTCTCAGTCCTGGAGTAAACTCGGGATAGTTGGGCTAATCTAGCTGCTTGGAAATATTTAAGGAGCGAGGGTAATCCCAGACCGCCTTTCTTCTTATGGCGATATAACGTACTTTGGGGAAACCTGAAGCCAGAGCTGCCCCAAATAAACTTGAGGATCTTACTTTGGAGGGATCTAATATGGTGTCTTCTAATGGGTATTGGAAGGGCTCTAAAAAGGTATAGGATCCGTGGGAGGAAAGTCATTTTGATTGCGTTAATTCTACCCAACCAGGAGAGGTTACTTTTGGACCATGTTTTTAGATCGTTCTCTAATTTCTGGTAAATGGAGGGAAAATTACTGACATATAAGTCCTCTATCTTGGACGTCAGGTTAATGCCCAAGTATCGGATATATGTATGGCTCCACTTGTAGGAGAATGAGTGTTGTAGGGAATCAACTGTATTCTGCAAAAGGGAGATGTTCATTGCTTGGGATTTGGAGTAGTTAACTGTTAGTCCTGAATGTTTAGCGAAGGAGTCTAGTAGTTGGTTAAGATTGGGAAGAGATGTATGGGGGGAAGTCAAGAATAGCAGTATGTCGTCTGCAAAGAGGCCACACTTATGTATCTAGGGTCCACAGGAGACTCCTTTGATATCTGGGTTTTGGCGGATAGCAATTGCTAGGGTTTCAATAGCTATGGCAAAGATAAGTGGTGATAGAGGACAGCCCTGTCTTGTTCCTCTGGCAATGGCTATCGGATCAGAGAGATATCCCTGTAACCTTATTTGGGCTGAGGGGCAGGAGTATAGAGCCCCAATGACCACCAAGAAGCGCCGGCTGAATCCCCAGACCTCCAGAATCTTAAGTATATAGTTCCAGGAAACAGAGTCGAAGGCTTTCTGGAGATCTAGGGAAAGGACCATGCCTCGTTGTGTAATGCCGCCCTCCCAGTTGGATTGGAGAATGGAGATCAAGTCAATAGCCCTGCGTGTCTGATCTGGGCCCTGTCTGCCCGGGATAAACCCTGTTTGGTCTTTATGGACATAGGAGTTGATAAACGAGGATAGTCTATTAGCAAGGATCTTCGTTAAGATTTTAATGTCGTTGTTAATCAACGATATGGGTCTATAGTTACCGACCTCTTCAGTGTTCTTGTCTGGTTTAGGAATGACCGTTATGTAGGCCATGCTAAGTTGGGGGTCCAGGGGAGTGCCCTGTGTTTTACAATTGAAAAACTTAGCCATATAGGGGGTGAGTGTCTCGGCAAAAGTCTTGTAATAGGGTATTGATAGGCCATCAGGACCGGGGGCCGAACCCTTTCTCAAGTTCCTGATGACTTCCCCCACCTCTGCCTCTGAGAATTGAACTTCCAAAATCTGTTTGTGTTCAGGTGAAAGGGAGGGGAGGGGGATATCCTCCAGGAACGTGGCCAGGGAGTTTGGTTGGTGTTGCTTAGGGGGGCCGTATAGATCTGAATAAAACTTGTGAAAGGTCTCCAGAATTTTCTTCGGGTTCGTGGTGAGACCGTGGCCAGGTACTCTAATTTTGGGGAGTTGATTTAGGCGACACCGGGGAGAGAGTCTAGTTGCTAACAATGTGCCTGGTTTGTCATTTTGTGTGTAGAACTTTTGACCACTCCAATGGATAGATTTCTCCGCTTTGGTTGTTAGTGCCATATTAAGCTCTAACCTGGCTTTATTGAGTTGGGTGGCAAGAGTTTTGGAGGGGTTGATCTAATGAGCCGCCTGTAGGGACGCATACGATTTTTCCAACTTAATCAGGTCCACTGCCCTCTCTTTTTTAATTCGCAAAGCTAACTGTATCAGCTTTCCCCTGATGAAAGCCTTATGAGCTGCCCATAGGACTTCCGCCGAGGTCCCATCTCTGTCATTTAGGAGAAAGTATTCCTTGAGAGAATTATTGATTTCAGAGACTCTGATAGGGTCAGATAGCAAAGATTCATTAATTCTCCACTGTGGGTGTTTTGCAAAGAGGGGGTCGGAGCGGATTTGCATGAGGACGAGGGAATGATCGGAGAGTGGGGTGTCAATTATCCTAGCATTCAGTACCAGGGGAGTCTCATAAGCCTCCATTAACAAGTGGTCTATTCGTGCGTATGAGTTGTGGGGATGCGAGAAATGGGTGTAAACTCTCCTGGTTGGGTTTAATTCTCTCAAAACGTCTGACAGATTAAATGAATGAAGTAATTTGGCTAGTTTTAAGCTTGCCCTGGTCGGGCGTATTAACTGGTTCCCCCGAGGTTTAGATTTATCGAGCCCTTGGTCGAGAGCAACATTAAAGTCTCCTCCCAGGATGACCCTGCCTTCAAGGTGAGGCTGAATGGAGTCTAACATTGCGTTGAAGAATTTGAGTTGATTTTTATTGGGGGCATAATATGATACGAATGTGTGTATAACCCTGTCTATGGTGCCTTTGACTAAGATATATCTTCCCTCTGGGTCTTTGATTTCCTTAAGGAAATCGAGGTTTTGGAGAAAAGGACCGCCACACCTTTAGTTTTGGAGTCCGCGTTGGCCAGGAAGAAAATAGGAAAGTGTGTGTGGAGGAATTTGGGGCTGTACCGCAGGGGGAAGTGGGTTTCTTGTAGCAAGACTACATCTGTATTAAGTGATTTGTAGTGGGAGAATATTTTCCTTCTTTTTAAAGGAGAGTTTACCCCCTTGGGCATTGTGGGTAGCTATTTGGAGGTGTTTAATGGGGGCTTTAGCCATGGAGCTTAAGGACAACATATCTTACGTCTGCAGCAGCACTCACCCTGAAATCGGAGGACCGCGAACAGCTGGAGGAGTGTCCAAGTAGGTTCTGGAACCCTGGGCCGCAGCTGACTAACCCGGAGAGATCTGGAATATGAAAAGAAGATAGGTGCTTCAACCAGAGGATGGGGAGGGGAAGAGAGGGAGGGGAGATAGGGGAGAAACAGCAACAACAAGAACATCTACAAATAACTGGTGGGGGCGGTGTCAGGGGGGAGAATAGGTCCCCCGAGGAAGTCCGACAAGAAGACCTCGGGGTAAGCGGAGGCGCATGGGGACTTACCCCGGCCAAGTCACCCCTAGATTAGGCTTAAATCGTGCAACAAAAGTAGTAGGGACTCAAATTATATACACTGAATGGGAACCAAATGAGGTGTCCTCGATCTTAAGTCTTAAATGGGGGAATGTAGAATTCTGATCACAGCAAGGGTTCAACTGGAACATGAACTCTGTAAAACTGATGAACTAATAGGAATGTAGTCTGGAAACCTCTGAACAAAAAACAAAGAGGGGGAGCTGGGAGGCTCCAATCACTTGGCTTTTTTCTATAAGCAAGTAAAACAATATTCCAAAGTCCAACAGGATTCTAAGTCTAGGAAGCGAGGGAAAAAGGCCTGTATCCAGACGGACCCTTTGGCAAATTATGGAGGTCTGTTGTCTTTCGCCTTTTTACTCTTGGATTTGAACCAGAGTGGGGATACAGGGCTGGATGGGAGCGGTCTCTTAGAGTGGGATCCAGAGGGGTCGGTGAGATCCATTGGAGCTTCTTGGGATATTAGCTTGAGGTGGAGAAGGAGTTTTTCCCCCTCTGCAAGGCTGGAGAAGGAGTATGTTTTCCCTTTCAGGTTAAATTTGACGGCAAACGGGAAAGCCCACCAGTATGCAACTCTGCTCGTTGCAAGATCGCGAGGAGTGGTTTGAGAGTTCTTCTTTTTTGGATGGTATTCGGGGATAAATCGGCAAAGATCTGGACTTGATGGCCCTTACAGGAGATGTGGGAGTTGGAACGAGAGGCTCTCATTAGCTCCTCTTTAATAGCATAAAAATGCGGTTTAACTATGATGTCCCTGGGGGAGCCATCTTTTCTTGATGGTCCCAAGGCCCTGTGGGCTCTGTCCAGCTCGAGGCAGATTATATCTTTATATATATTTATATATTATTTATATATTTATTTATGGATAAAAAAATGCCTTGTCTCTCCCTCTTCAAATGTGGACTACTAAAAAGGTTTATGTGATGAGCAGCATGACTCTGTATATTATTTTTGGTATATGTATGTTACTTATTTCGATGTAATTTTTATTTCCGGATCAAAAATGCTCTCTTTTTCCTTATTCAAATATGGACTACAAAAATAGGCTTACATGAGGTGCAGTGTGTCTGTAATTTTTCTAATTAGCGTCTATGACATAATCCACTGTAATTCTTATTCATGAATTTTAAAAACCTGACGTAATTTATTGTTTTTGGTATACATTTATCATGAACAGTTCCCCTCACCCACTGCCACTGCTCACGGTTGTTCCTAAGCTTTTCCATTTGGATCATTTTAAGCATTTTGTCACTTCCAGGTTCATTAGCAGCAGTGCAGAGCAGAGGGGATATTAGGGGTCTAATAAACCACAGATATTTCCATAAAGATGACCTGCCACATACCATACTATAACATAGGGAGCTTGTTAGCCCCCACCATTTGATTTAATGGGCCTCTGTTTTAAAGCGGCTGTAAATCAATGGGTGCATATTTTTTCTTTTTTCAGACCTGCAAGGTAAAGCTATAATGTGCTAGTATGCATCGCATACTAACACAATTATGTGAAACGTACCTGAAAGCATTCCAGCAATGCACTGTCATTGCTGGAGGCCGCTTCCATCTTCACCTGTCTTCCTTCCAGGTCCGCAGACTCTGGCTGTGTGACTGGCCCCAGCCGTGATGATGTCACTCGGCACAAGGTTCTGAAAGAACAGCCTGGGTGGCAGTTCCTTCAAAGCTGATGATGTAATCAGCTGCATATACAGTATAGTGAATATTGCCTAAATGGTACCTTATTATAGGCCTACCTATAGGTACAAGGCAAAGATTAAAGGGTAACTCCACTTTAGTGGGGGAAAAAATAGCAAATAAATAAAAAATAATATAGCAATAGTACAATTGCGATACAAGTCATATTGTAATTTAATGTTATTAAAAATTACTTTTCAGGGGGTGTTGCCTGGAGCTGTATGGTGTAGGGCAGGCATCCTCAAACTACAGCCCTCCAGCTGTTGCGGAACTACACAACCCGAGAGGCATTGTAAAACTCTGACATTCACAGACATGACTAGGCGTGATGGGAATTGTAGTTCCTGAACAACTGGAGGGCCATAGTTTGAGGACCCCTGGTGTAGGGTGTGCTGAATAAGTGCTCCACTTGAGCACCATCCTTCTTAAAGATACTGGGGGGGATACTGGGGGGAATCTTTCTCCAAAATCATCTGGACCCAGCGGGGGAAGATGACACCGCTCCACTCTCAGGGGGACACCGCAAAAGTGCTAGAGGCCATCTCTCCATGCCAGACTACTCTCACTGCACAGATTGAGGAGGTAAAGGTCAACATATCCCTTATCAGGCAGGACATTCACAAGCTGCAGGAAAGAGTTACTGAGACAGAGCGCTGAGTCAGCCACATGGAGGATGGCCTACCACCGCTACAAATAACTACCAAACGACTGCGACACCAACTGAAAACTGTTCTCAGTAAGCAGCACGATATGGAGAACAGACTATGGTGCTACAACCTCCGCTTTGTGGGTCTCCCCAAACAGGCTAAGGGCTCTGATCCCCCCACGTTCCTGGAAAATCTGTTAGTGCAAACCTTTGTGGTGGAGCACGGCCACCGCTTGGAGGCCAGACCTCCCCAAACGGCGCTCCTCTGCACAAGTTCATTGCAAAACTTTTAAATTTCCATGACCAGGACACTATCCTGAGGCTCATGCATGAAAGAGGCAACATCCCCCTTGGTAATGTACATGTCGCCGTGTTTCCGCACTTTTCCACTGAAGTACAAAAGAAGAGGGTGCAGTTTACTGAAGCCAAGCGACAACTCCGGATCCCACACCTGAAATACATAATGCTCTTTCCGGCGAGGCTTTGTGTGGTGTGCCATGGCAAGGTACAGTTCTTTGAAGACCCAGGAGCCATCCTGTCCTGGCTGGAGCATCGTGCTGCAGAGGGCCCTGCACCTACCTAGGCCCTGGCCTGGCTTCTCCATCACCACCTCGAGTGCTAAGTTCCAGGAGGATTCTTGCTGGCCAGTTGGTTCCAATATGAAGGTCCTGGAACCTCTACTCCCTTCTGAACCGTGAATTGCATCAACCCCCTGACCCGGGGCTCTGACCTCTGACCTTGCCCGACAGGACCAAGAGACTTCTGCACCTCCTGTCTCACCTCTCCGGCTTCAGCCCTCACCATGTTTCCCCCTACTATATACCTCAAGTGTTCTACCTGCAACTCTAATAACTTACTTTGTAAACTTATCACTCTGCACTGTTGTGCACTTTTCAGTAACTGGTCGCCCCAAGACCTTAGTGGTCATATGGCCCTTGTGTTACCTTTTCAGTTTTGGTTCCTACTACTGACTCTTCAAAGTTTGTTTCCCTGGCCAGCCTCTGCCCCCACAGTTATGGTGGGTAGCAGCTTGATCGTGTTTTTATGCTGGTCCAGTGTCGTTAAAGGTTATTGATTTTTGGTTTTTTTCCTGCTCAGTTGACATACCATCATCATTTATTAGACTGTATGCATTGCTCGTGTTCTTTGACAGGTCATTTGACGCCCTCCTTTGATTCATGTACAATATTAGCCAGCAGACTTCCGGCTTCTCCCAAATACTCCTGTGGGGTTGCTCTATATTTACTTGTATCGCCTTCTATTAACACCACTACTCCCATGTGCTGTTGTATATTCTGTATGATATTGTATGGGGCTGTCTGCCGCCCCCTGCTGGTCCGACTGCATAATCTTCTACTTCCATGTCCATTATGGCCTCCCTTAAATTGCTAACTTAGAAAGTCCGGGGATTATGTGCCAAGCCCAAACTTACTGTGATCCTATCCCATCTCAAATCTCTGCGGGCGGATATTTCTCTCCTTGTTGAGACTCATGTTAGGAGTCAAATGCAAATGGAACTTAAAAAACCCTGGGTTGGTTGGTTTTATCATGCCCCTATATACTTCCAACTCCTGTGGAGTGGCCGTCCTTATTGCTAAATCGGTGCAGTCTCAGCTCCGTGACTTGCGGTCGGACCTGCAGGGTCGGTCACTATTCTTACATACTACCATCAATGGTCTGGAACTCCTTTTGATGGCATTTTATATCCCCCCACCTTTTCAGTTCACTGTACTGCAAGAGGGTGTGGCTTTTATGGCTCTGCATCCCTTGGTGCCTATTATATGGTTGGGGGACCTTAACATGACAATAAACCCCAGTCTAAATAAACTTACTTCCACCTCCACTCAACCCGCAATTACCAGGTTTGGGGGGGTTCCTTTCAGAGTTTGCCATGGTTGATACCTGGCGGTTTAAGCACCCGACAACTGCAGCCTTCTCTTGTTTTACCCCTTCCCATTCAGCCATGTCTCGCATAGACCTCCTCCTTGTTTCACCCACTCTACTTTCCAACCTGATTGACGTGGGATTTGGAGCAAGGGTGCTGTTGAACCACTCCCCATACTGGGCTACATTGCATTTGCCTGCTCCCCCTGCGGTCCGCATCTAGCGGCTGAACCCTTTTTGGCTTTCAACCATGCCAGACCTGAGGGACATTCAGGAGGAATGGACATACTATTTCCGCACCAACTGGTGGTCGGCGCTGATTGGGGTGGTGTGGGAGTCCTTCAAGATACATGCCCGCTTGATCCTCTCTTTTCGCGTATTAGCAGATATAAGGCCTCTTCTAGACTAGTACTTCAACAGGCAGAAAAAAATCTGAAATCCCTTGAGCGCGTCTTTTTGACTGTAAGAAATGCATCTTTGAGCACGGCGAACGTGCCAGCAAACTGCTTGCCTACATGGCTGACCTTGAACATAAACCTCCGGTCGTGGTCACACTCCACTCTGCCTCTGGCAATAAGATTACAGACCCAGACTTGGTTGCCGGAGAATTTCAGTCGTTTTACTCCAATCTATATAACTCCACTGCCCACTACTCTCAGGATGAGCTGACTGCATTCTTGTAGGATGTTGTCTTACCCACCCTCATCCCCTCTCAGGTTAGAAGTCTTGAGGCCCCATTTACCACAGATTGTATCGAAGAGGCTTTGGCACACCTTCTGCCCTCTAAGGCGCCTGGCTCTGATGGACTACCCCTTGAATTCTACAGCCACTTTAGGGAGGTTCTCGTCCCCAAATTGCGAGAATTATACACCCACATATTCGACTCCACCACACTCTCCCCCTCCATGGGTGAAGCCCTAATCATTTTAATACCTAAGCCAGAAAAAGACCCACTGTTCCCCGAATCATACCGCCCCAGCTCCTTTTGCAATTGGACGTCAAGATAAGCGCCAAAAATTCTTGCCCTACACCTGAATAAGATAATATTAAGTCTAATACACCCAGACCAGGCAGAGCTCATGCCCAATAAGAATACAGCATTTAATGTTAGAAGGCTCTTTATGAATCTTCAATCCCTGCATGACGACATTGGCTCCAGGGTAGTGGTCAGCCTGGATACCGCTAAGGCCTTTGGCTCTGTGGAATGGAACTATCTATGGGAATGTCTCTGCAGGTTTGGCTTCGGCCCAAAATTATTATTATTATACAGGATTTATATAGCGCTAACAGTTTACACATCGCTTTACAATGTAAAAGGGAGACAATACAGTTACAATACAATAAAATACAAGAGAATCAAGATGGCCCTGCTCAGAGGAGCTTACAATCTAATAGGGTGGAGCAGGTAGTACAAAAGGTTCTAACTGTTGGGAATGAGTTGATGGAAGAGGTAAAAGATTAGTTGGAGGTGTGATAGGCTTCCCTGAAGAGATGAGTTTTCAGGGATTGCCTGAAGGTAGCAAGAGAAGAAGATAGGCGGACAGGTTGAGGTGAAGAGTTCCATAGGATAGGAGAGGCTCTGGAAAAATCCTGGAGACGAGCATGGGAGGAGGAGACGAGGGAGCTTGAGAGTAGGAGGTCTTGTGAGGAATGGAGAGGACAGTTTGGGTGATATTTGGAGACAAGATTGGTGATGTAGCTCGGGGCAGAGTTGTGAATGGCTTTGTATGCTGTGGTTAGTATTTTGAATTTAATTTGCTGGGCAGGGGCGTAACGATAGGGGTTGCAGGGGTTTCAATTGCAACCCGGCCCCATGGTCCAGGGCAGCCCATGTGCTTCCCTTGTACACCTGAATAGGAAGGATGGTGGGGGTGGCATTTAGAGGACCCAAACCCCGTTGTTGTTCCCAGGGTCCCTGTGTGCTTCCCTGGTCCCCCCCACAGAACTGCTGTCTTCCCCCTCCTCTCTCCTGCCAGCTGCTGTAGAAGATGTGTCATGATGGAGAGATGAGAAGGGGTCGGTAAATTTGTCATTTACCGGCTCCTTCCTTTTCTGAATTGACAGAGTCAGTGATTGGTACCAATTGGTTCATTCATAACTATAGCATAGTAAACTGTTTTTACTGTACTTCTTTTTCTGAATGAATGGGAGGCTCGGTGCACAGCTATTCCTGCCCATTCATTCTGTACAGCTGAGGCTACACAGATGGAGATTGAGAGCTGAGGTTTGTTTAGACCCTTGATATCTCATAAAAGCCTCCCAACAGAGCTCCCAAAAAATTGTAAAAATAAAATTGTGAGAGATATAAAATGAAATGGTGAAAAAATAATAAAATTAAAAACTACTGACACGAGTGCGGGAACTATCAGGATCAGGATTGCAAAGGTTGCAATTGTGACCGGGCCCTGCATTTGGCACCATGGGAAGGCCTGAAGATGGCGGAAAGGGGGCCCGCTGCAGAACTTGTGAAATGTCCCTGCTGCGGTACCGTAATAAAGGGAGTAAAGGGCCCCAGGATCAGTGAGAAGAGGGAAGGGCCCTGGCCAGGGGTCAGGGGGCCCTTCATAATTTCTTGCACCGGGGCCCCGAAGGTTCTAGTTATGCCTCTGTCGCTGGGCAATTGGGAGCCAGTGTAGGGATTGGAGAAGAGGAGTGGCAGACACTGAGCAGTTGGTAAGGTGGATAATTCTGGCAGCAGCATTCATGATAAACTGAAGAGGGGATAGCCTATGGAGAGGGAGGCCAATGAGAAGAGAGTTGCAATAGTCAAGGCAGGAGATAACAAGGGAGTGAATGAGGAGCTTGGTGGTTTCATTTGTTAGAAAGGGGCGTATTTTAGAGATGTTACGGAGGTGAAGTCTACAAACTTTTGAGGCTGGATTTGAGGCTGAAAGGGCAGATCAGAGTATAGGATTACACCTAGTACCCCGGCATGAGGGGAGAACTGATGGTTGCATTATTGATTTTGATGGCAAAGTCGTGGGGGGGGGGGGGGCACGGGCAGGAATGAATATTACCAGCTCAGTTTTAGAGAGATTTAGTTTAAGTAAGTGGTGTGACATCCATGCTGACATGTCAGTTAGTAAGTTAATAATGCAAGAGGAGACTGAAGGAGTGGGGTGAGGAGTAGACAGATAGATTTGGGTGTCCACGGCATATAAATGGTATTGGAAACCGTGGGCGGTTATCAAGTGACCAAGGGAGGAGGTGTAGATAGAGAAGAGAAGGGGTCCAAGAACAGAGCCTTGGGGGACCCCGACAGAAAGGGGCAATGGAGAGGAGGAGACAGAGTTGTAGGTAACACTGAAGGAGCACTGTGATAGGTAGGAGGAGAACCAGGATAGAGCAGAATCTTGGAGGCCAAGGGAACGGAGTTCATTGAGAAGGAGCGAGTGGTCAACAGTATCAAAGGCCGCAGAGAGGTCAAGCAATAGGAGTATGGAGCAGTGTCCATTGTTTTTAGCAGTTAGTAAATCTTTAGTGAGTTTTAGTATGGCAGTTTCTGTGGAATGTTGCAAATGAAAGCCAGACTGTAAGGGGTCGAGACGGTGAGGTAGGAGCTAAGACAGTTGTAGACTAAGCGTTCTATAAGTTTAGAGGTGAATGGGAGCAATGAGATGGGTTTTAAGTTGTTCAGGTTGGTGGAGTCCAGTGAGAGCTTTTTAAGTATGGGAGTGATCTGCGCATGTTTTAGAGGGGAGGGAAAGCTGCCACTAGAGAGGGAGAGATTGAAGATGTGAGTGAGGGAGCATAGGATAGAATCGGAGGGTGACCGTAGTAGTTGTGAGGGAACAGGATCCAGGGGACAACTGGTTAGGTGGGCATCTGAAAAAAGTTCCGTAATCTCTTCAGTAGTAGCCAGTTCAAAGGAGGAAAGCATTGACTGTGCTGTTAGGCAAAGTATGTTGAATGGGGAAGATGTTCACACAGTGGCGGTATCCTCACGTATTGCATCAATCTTTTCTTTGAAGTGATTGGTGGTCTCTTGGGCAGTGAGTGAGTTAGTGGGTAGAGGTGGGAGGAAGCAGAGAGTTAAAGGTTAAGAAGAAATTCATTAAATGGCTCCAGCTCCTATACCAGGCTCCCACTGCCCGGATCCAAGTAAACGGCAGGGTCTCAGAGCCCTTTTCCCTCTCTTGTTGCACTCGCCAGGGCTGCCCTACATCCCCCCTACTATATGCTTTGGCCGTGGATCCCCTCTCCATTGCCATCAGGACACATCCAGATATAAAGGGTCCATCCAGATATAAAGGGTCTTTGCACTGGGCAGGAGATGGCTCCTGTACCTGAGGGACGCAGGCCCTTCACTACAGGTGGCTTTGCAACTTATTAAGCGATTCGGGGTGTTTACAGATTAATTGGACCAAATCCCAGATTCTCTCGTTGGACATAGGTGTCCCTACAGCAGCTCAAGTTTCTCTTCCCCTGGTCAGGGCCAGTGAGATCAGATACCTTGGCATTCAAATTTCCTGGTTCCTTTCGGACTATAAAAATCTTAACCTTGAACCCCTCTACGACCTTTTAAATTCTGAAACACAGACCTGGTCTCATCTACCTCTCTGAATAATGGACGTATTCATTTGGTCAAAATGATTCTCCTTCCCAAATTACTATATATTTTCTGGCACGCCCCCCTATACCTCCCAGCACACATATTCAAATCAGTGGAATCCATCCTCAACACGTTCGTCTGGGGTCCCTCCCGCCACAAATTATCATGGCAAGCTCTGAAATGTCCTGTTACTATGTCCTATACTATATTGCAGCCCAGCTCTCTCATTTCTTTTACTTCAACCGAGAAGACAGCCACAAGTACATCTCTCTTGTATGCTCACTTCCCACTTGGTAACCCACCCCTTCCAACTCTTGCTTCGTGGTGCTTGTGTAGCTCCCCCATAGTATAAGTGCGTTTTCTAGCAGGGCTTTGTCTAGGAGAGGTAAATGTAGTCAGGCCTGACTGTAGTGTGCAGGCCTGGATGTTTTGATCTGAGCTGGGGAGAAAAATGTAAGTAACCCTTCCAAAGAAAGGGACTTTAGGCATACACGGACTGGATACACACAGACACCATGGATGATAAAATATTATATAAATGTATTCATATAAATGTGTACAAGTAAAAAAAGGCCAAAAGGCCATATCAAAATTGCTGGTAAAAATATGGATCACTTAGACAAGGCATAAACACTAAACAAAGACATATGGTGATAAAGGACCCCAGGAGTTGAAAAGAACTGCAAAACATCCAACGCGTTTCGAGACAGTTGATAGACTCTTCTTCAGGGATGTTTTAGAATGATACAAAAAGGGGGTTCGTTTTCAAGCAGGCAGATCAGTCAAGACACTGTATGACCCTCCCAGAATTGGAGGAGAATAAGTCTTCTCATATATAGATAAACGATATTCTAATTATATTGTGAGATTTCTCCTGAAGCTGACTCAACCGTATTGTATCTGTATAGGTTAGGCCGGGGACCAAACATTAACTGGCCAAAATACCAATTCAGGATGTAACCACAAGGTATTGAACCCAATGGAGACGAGACAGGAGCCCGACTCGGTATGTCGGAAATGTAGACAGAAGTCTTTTGAGGTGCAATTCGCTTAAGCCCAACAAGGGCAAGTGCCCACCATCAACATGGATCAAAGTGGAGGGGAGGGGGGAAGAGGCACGAGGAGCTTGAGCAGGGTCACCCTACAAGCCAGCTAGGAGTGCTGAGGTAGAAGATGCAACATCGTGGTGGCACAAAGGCAATTTGGTCCCAGGTAGATAAGTCGCCCATCAGCACTTTGACCCATGTGGATGGTGGGCACTTGCCCTTGTTGGGCTTAAGCAGCAGCTGACTGATAATTATGAAACCACTCCCATTAGACCCACTGAGCACAGAGGCACAGAGGAACAAACAGGGGTTTCTTCAGAATAACAAAAAAGTAGGAATCTGCAATAAATGTTGTTATAATCCTTGCAATAGATCAGCCATGGGGGGATGTTTTTTCTCAACAAAAGTGGAGTTATGCTTTAAAATTTACAACCACTTTTAAAAATATAATTGTTTGGGGTTTTATTTAAAATTTCCAACAAGACCGGGACCCAAACAGGATGTGAGTGGGTGCGGCTAATCCCTGCTTCGCTCCGAATGATCCTGGGATCTACAGCAGTACGAGCTGCCTGTGCTGGGAGAGGAGAGGCGGACAAGCACTGACGGCGGCCCGCAGCGTGACAAGGAAGAGCCCGTCACGAATCAGGAAGCATGGAGCTCGGAGACCCGACAAGAACGGGAGGCGGGGCAGCAGGGAGCGTGAGGTGTGTGCGTGCTCCAGGCAAGCTCCGGCACCTGTTGGTATCAGCCATAGACAGTGGGAGGTGCTCGTGGGATGGTGAGAGCACCCATCGAGCACTGAATGGGCGAGAGGCAGCATAAGAAGGTTATAAACTGGCAATCAAGTGGCGCAAGTTAAGGCAAGCGGTGGGGGAAGTGACTTTACATTGGGAATCAGCACCGGCAGAAGCGTGGTGAGAGAACGCTAAACTCCAGTGATTGGGACTAGAGGAATCAGTGATAAGGTGAGAGCGAATTGCTGATATACTGGCCATCCCCTGCTACGGCAACTTACAACTAGAGATAATCTAGAGACATTATAACGACGCTAAATGATAGAGAGATGAGAGGGAAGGTTAAATACATGCCTTGCCTATAAATGGTCTATAGACACTGAAAGGAATAGAAATATAAAGCATTCGGTGACAGTATTTTAAATGGGAGAAAGAGAGCAGTAGAGAGTGAATGATGGGTGCGTGTACCTGGCGGACTCCATTATCGGCTGATATTAGACATACATGAAACAAAAATTAATTACTGAAGTGAAAGAAACCCTGAGGAAGCAATAGATTATATAAATCATACGAGATCAAAATAACATCACTGAAGTAAAGAATAAAATAAAGACTGCAAAGTATGGTAAGAGATAAAGGAAAAGAAAAGATGAACCAAGCAGCTACTACGCAGGAAAAACCAGTGCACTCACCAGTAAAGGGGGGGTGACCCCCACTATGCAACCCAAAAATCCAGTAGGAGGGTCCGTGGCCCGGAAAGTCAAGGAAAAGGGACAAAAACAGACCAGAAATCAGAATTGATACAATCAACTATCGAAGAAAAGATGGATGGAGAAACTGAACCAACGATAAGGGAAGTGTTAGAAGCGATAAATTCTTGTAAGACCATGATGCAGGGGCTGAATGAACAATTGAAAAGTCTTAAGGAAGAAATGAGCTTGATAAGACATGACGCACAAAAAACACGAGAGAAAATCATGGAAATGGAAGGAAGGATCAGCCAGATAGAAGATTATTTGAATCCAATGAAGAAAGAAATACAGCTACTTGAAAAGAAAATGGACCCATACTTAACTAAAGTCAAAGATATGGAGAATAAATTGAGAAGAAACAACCTGCGGATAGTTGGACTTCCTGAAAGATGCAAAGGACCGAACCCCATAGGGTTCATTGAGAATTGGTTAGCTGAGAACTTTGGGAAGAAAGTTTTTTCTCCCTTTTTTGCAGTAGAAAGAGCACACAGGGTCCCATTCAGGACCCCCCCCCCCCACCAGGAGGAAACCCTAGATCTCTATTGATTAAGATGCTTTTCTTCAGAGACAAAGAAGTGATTCTGCGGAAGGCGAGGGAGAAAGGGACTATAATGTATAATGGCAACAGGATTTCAACCTACCCAAATTACTCACCAGAAGTACAAAATAAACGAGCAAGATACGGGGATATAAAAAAAGGTTTCAAGAGTTAAACATCACGTACGCAATGCTATACCCTGCAAGACTGCGAATAGTGGCGGGAGGAGGAACCATTTTTTTTAATACAACAGATGAGGCACTGTATTGGCTAGAGAAAAGTGGTTAGAGGCCCTGGACAATGGGAAGAACACAGAAATAAGCCGCTAGAAGAGGCAGGCCGTCAAACCAAAACAGCATAGACTACTCTTACATTATATGTAACAGGAGATAGGAAGTAGGAAGCTGCATGAAAGTTTTCGCCTTTTTTTTTTTTTTTTTTGAGGGAGGTGTAGTGGAGGGATTGACACAATGGAGAATGAAAGAATACAAAGATCACAGGGAAAAGGAGAGAGGGGGGAGGGGGAGTGAGGGTAAAAGTGAATGGGGAAGGTGTGAATGTGGGTAGTTTTGGTCACGAGAAAAGCCCAGTAGATGAACCCAAGAGGAGTCGAAAAGGTGAAATAGGTGAGAGGTGCTCCCTGTCCGGACCCCCTCGGGGGGTGAGGGGAGGGAGATGGTTGAATGGGATTGGGTTAGAGAGTCGAGGAGTGTATGAGAGGAACACAAAAGCACTACAAGAATGTAAGAATCTAAAAAGGAGTATGACACTAGAAGAAAGCATAGGAGCACAATTTGAAACAAAGGGAAAAATAGATATAACATGGGAAATACACATTAAAAAAATGATTAAACACGATTAGGTGGTATAAAGAAAATATAAGGAAACATGCAGGCTGAAAGATGGCGGGTATGGTCATGGAATGTAAGGGGACTAAATGACACGAAAAAAAGAGGAGCAATTTTTGCAACAATCGAGCAATATGACACAGCAATAATTTGCTTACAAGAGACGCATTTAGTGGAAGAAACAATTATATATTTCACGTATAAGAGCTTCCGGCTGCAATATCATTCAACCTACACCTCATATTCTCAAGGAGTAAGTATAATGATAAAAACAGGGGCTGTATTTTCCTGCAAAACAGTAAAGATCGATAACAATGGTCGATATATTTTTCTGCATTGTACGATTGAAGGAAGAGAATATATATTAGCCAATGTATACATTCCACCACCTTTTAAACCCGATATATTGTACAAACTGATTGCATTTATATCAGATAAACCAGAGGTTCTGATCCTGGTGGTGGGGGACTTTAATAGAGTTGTGTGCGAAGAATTAGATTGGTATCCAAGCAAAAAACAGGGCAGCTTTGAGGAAAGGAATATACTAACCCAGATATTAAAAGAAATGGAATGGAAGGACCTATGGCGGCTGAGAAACCCCATGGAACAGCAATATTCGTGCTTCTCAAAGACCCATGGTTCCTTCTCAAGAATATATATGGCACTAGGGAATGACTTAATGGTGGAACAACTAGGTAGTATCAGATATATGACCAGAGGGATTTCAGACCATTCCCCACTAATAGTGGTAATTAAACAAAAGGTAAACTGCAGACAAAGAGAGTGGAAGCTGAATCCATATTGGCTAGAAACAATAGGGAGCTCAGAAGGGATAGTAGATCAGGTAAAGGAATATATAAGTAGAAATGAAGGGACCACAAGACTGAGTATAGTATGGGACTCCCTTATATGAGGGGAATAATGATACAGGAAATAGCCAAAAGTAAGAAGCAGACTAGGGGGAAAGAAAAAATAGTAATGCACCGAGTCGCAGAGGCAGAAAAGTCTTATATAGAAGACCCAACAGAGGAGAAATGTTCGGTCTGGGTTGAGGAACAAGAAAAATACAGGCAGCTGTAGATAGATAATGCAGAAAACAGGAGAATACTTAGACAAAGGGACTTTTTTGAAGAAGGGGAAAGTGTAGGATATTTATTGGCTATACTGGTAAAAAGCTATAATCCAACCCACACTATAAACTCAATAAAGACAGAAGAGGGAAGAACAACAACACATAGCCAAGAAATAAGTATTGAATTTAAGAAATACTATGAAACTCTCTATAGCAAGGCAGGATGTAGAGAGGGAGACGCGGGATATTTTACAGGGATTGGAAATCCCGCAGCTCTCGGACTAAGATAAGGACAACCTGGAAGCTCCAATGACAGAACGGGAGCTGTGGGAAACAATTAAAAAAATGTCAAACCAGAAGGCGCCAGGACTAGATGGCCTACCGATAGAAATATATAAAAAATATGGTGAGGCCCTGGTCCTGATGCTACTGAAGGTTTTAAACAATGCAAAAGAAGAAGGGGGATTACCTGATTCAATGCAAGACTCTACAATTATAGTCTTCCCCAAAGAAGGGAAAGATCAGCAGAATCCAACTTCCTATAGACCAATATCCCTATTAGGTACGGATGTTAAGATTTTGGCATGAGTGTTGGCTTCAAGACTAGGGGAAATAATAACAAGATATGTACATTCTGATCAATCAGGCTTTATGCCAGGACGGGCCACTTACACCAATATCAGGAGAGCGCATTTGAATATGCAGATTCCAACACTCAATGAAGGCTCTAGTCTAGAGCCATATTAGCACTAGCCATAAATAAAGCATTCGATACAGTGGAGTGGCATTACCTATGGCAAGTGTTGGACAGATTCGGTTTTGGTCCAGGATTCACGGGTGGCTGAAATTACTTTATGCAAGGCCAAGAGCAAGGGTAAAAACAAACAATCAAGTGTTGGAACCGTTTCCTCTAACACGGGGAACGAGGCAAGAGTGCCCCCTGTCACCTATGCTTTTCGCACTGGTGATAGAACCATTAGCCATAGCCATTCCGGCCTCAAAGGAGATTAAGGGATTCCAAAGAAAATCAGGAGAGGAAAAAATCGCATTGTATGCAGACGATCTCCTAATGTTTTTGGGAGATTCGCAGTCCACCCTGGAATCAGTTTTAGATATAACTGGGAAATATGGGAAAATCTCAGGGCTACAAATAAACTGCGGAAAATCAAACCTAATGCCCATTGACAAAGGTAGGCCTAGAGTCAAAAAGAACTATCCAAATATACAGCTGATAGATACAATTAAATATCTAGGAGTAAGCATAACTAAAAATCCAAAACAATACATCAAAGATAATCTAGAAGAGTTAATTAAGAAATTTAAAGAAAATAGTCGAGTGTGGAGGCGTCTGCCGCTGTCAATAGCTGCAATCTAATTAAGTTGACATGGCTCCTCCAATTGTTATACATTCTGCAGAACACACCTGTGGGGATAGCCAAAGGTTGGCTCCTAAAGGTAGAAGTAATATTTAGAGGACTAATATGGAAAGGGAGACAGGCCAGGATAGGACTGCGGGTACTGCAGCGTCCCGGATGCAAAGGGGGTCTGGCGATACCTCATCCGTGATGCTATTTCTTAGCAGCGCAGGCGGTACATTAAAGAGGCTGCAATACGGCAGAAACAAACAAAACATAGATCGGGAATAGAAGCACTGGAGGCGGGACAACTTCCATATGAAACTCCCACCCTTAGGTTAATCTACAAACTATGGGAGGAGAAAAGGAAACTACTGGGCTACCAAGAGTTTACAGTGTACTCACGGATATGGGATAATAGTAATCTACAAGAAATATTAAAAGTGGAACGAAATAAGGAATGGGAAAGACAAGGAGTAGTAAGATTAATTCAGCTATATAAAGAAGATAGCCTTAAATCATTCCAAAAGATAAGCAAAGAGTATAGATTGACAAGTAAGTCCTTCTATGTGTATCTGCAGATAAGACACGCCCTAGAGAGACAGTTCAATAAAGAATCACCAAAATGGTGTGAGCTGAATAAAATGAATAAATTAATAAACGAAAATCAGACAAAAGGAATAATATCCGAAATATATGGATCTTTGTGTGAAGTAGCAATAAAAGGAACTGAGGAGTAGAGTTGAGCGAACCCGAACTGTAAAGTTCGGGTCCGTACCGAACTTTTGGGTGTTCGGGTCCTGGGTTCTGGTATTTTATTCCACGTGTTGAAAAGCTGCCAAGGGCAGCTGTTAGGAAAAGATTTGACTGGTGAAGTCAGGCCATGTTCTGGACTTTTTTGCCGAGTTTTGCCGTTCACCAAATAGCCCTATTTAAGCTCCCTGCACCTGTCAGCAGGTGCTATCCGTTCTACAGCGTCTGAGTACCTGTGAGCTTCAGCTCTCCTACCTGAAACTTGCTTCCTGTGTTGTTCCTGTTCCTGTGTACCGACCCGGCTTGCTCTGACCTGCTACCTATCTGCTTGCACCGACCCCGGCTATCCACGACCATCCGCTTGTCTGACCCTTCTGTACCTTGCTGCCAGCCTGTGAACGAACTCTGCTTGGACTTTGACTATTCTTCTGCCTGCCCCTTCTGTGCCTCTCTGATCCGCCAGTTGCCGACCCAGCCTGCACGACCACTCTTCTGTCTGCACAACCTTCTGGAGCCTCACATCACCACCAGTGACCATCCAGCCCTCGTGCCATCCCGCTCTCTTGGACTTCCTGTCTACACTACCAGGGGTCCCAGAATTGGTTGTGTAAGAGTGGTTGTTCCCTGCTAAGACAGACTCCACCACCAGGATTGTGACAGTAACGGACAGCCATGTCCGAGTCTGCACAGGGAACACCCTCACCCATGGACGAACTGTGTATCCATTTGGCCGGGCTCACACAAGCAGTAAAAAAGGGCTACACCCGGCTGGAGGGAGAAGTGCGGGAAATGCGTGAGCTCTCTTCGCCCTCCACATCCGGAGGTGGTGCAGCCGCAGACCGCACCATTGTGGTGCTGCCTTCCGAGCCCAAAGTCCCCTTACCCGACAAGTTCGCCGGGGACCGCAGCAGGTTTCAGACCTTTCGCAGCTCCTGCAAATTGTACCTGGGTCTGCAGCCGCGCACCTTTTCCCTTGAAAGCACCAAGGTGGGCCTGTTCATTTCTCTGCTGCAGGGTGACCCCCAGGTCTGGGCTCATCGCCTCTGGGAACAGAGAGCACCCGAAGTCGCCACCCTGGATGCCTTCTTTGATGCCATGGCTCAGCTGTACCAGGATCCCCACCTAGCGGCCACAGCCGAGGCCACCTTGCACACCCTACAGCAGGGTCGGCGGTCCGCGGAGGACTACGTAGCAGAGTTCCGGTGCTGGAGTGCAGACACAGCATGGAACGACGCCGCACTCTGCGGCTGGGATTGGCTGAGTCGTTGAAAGATATGTCGGGGTGCCTGCGACCCTCGATGCCTTAATTAACTTGGCCATCCAGATTGACCGGCGGTTCAGGGGACGCCAGGCTGAGCGAGCCATTGGACCCTCTCCTTTTCCACGTTTAACTTGGATGATGCCCCGGGTGCCCGGTCGCACGGCCCCCGGCACCAGCTCCATCTGCACCCACAGACCTGCCTGAGCCCATGCAGATCGGCCTGCTGTGCCCATCTCTCACAGCGGCGCCGGGCACTGAACCTGTGCCTTTACTGTGGTGAGGCCGGGCACATGGTGAGGACCTGTCCTGCCAAAGCGGGTAAGCGGCCCATTCCAGCCAACCTGGACTCAACACCAGACTGTAATAATATGTCTCATCTGACTCTCTCTGTTTCTTTGCAGTTGTCCGGAGGGAGCGTTCAAGTGTCAGTGATTATTGATTCTGGGGCGTGTAGCTGTTTTGTGGACCAGACATTTGCTTCGCTACACCAGATGCCCCTGCGCCCCAAGGCGAATTATTGGCCATTAAGGCGGCTTTGGAGGAATCACGCTACTTGTTGGAGGGGGCCCAGCATCCTGTCCTGATATACACGGACCATCGCAATCTAGAGTACCTCCAAACGGCCAAGAGACTCAGACCTCGCCAGGCCCGCTGGGCACTCTTCTTTTCTAGGTTCCAGTTCCACCTGACCTACCGCCCAGGGGTGAAGAATACCAAGCCCGATGCTCTGTCTCGGATGTTTTCAGAGCCAGGAACTACCGCTCCCCCCGACACTATCCTGCAACCCAGGAACTTCTTGCTTACCGAGGAGGATCTGCTGTCCCGGATTCGGAGAACCTCAGCCTGCTCACCGGGATTATCTGATCAAGGGCTAACCTGGAAGGATGGTCTCTGGTGGCACCGGAATCAAATCTTTGTCCCCAAGGAGCTCTGTCCTGCCATATTGGAACTGTGCCATGACCATAAATTAGCCGGACACTTCGGCTCACGGAAAACCGCTGAGCTTGTATCACGCTCCTTCTGGTGGCCATTGCTTCCTGACGACTGCTTGGCTTATGTCGCTCCTGCTCCACATGTGCCAGAAATAAGTCAGACAAAGCCCGAGCCTGGGGGCTGTTAAGACCTCTCCCCATTCCTGACTGGCCGTGGTCCAAAATATCAATGGACTTCATTGTGGAGCTGCCCCCGGCTCAAGGATACACCACAATTTTTGTCGTAGTGGACAGGTTGACAAAAATGGCACACTTACTCCCAATGAAGGGCACCCCACTGCAAATTTTCCTCAAGGAAGTTATTCGGCTCCACGGTGTGCCAGGTAACATCGTGTCTGACCGGGGGGTCCAGTTTACATCTCGCTTCTGGAGGGCCCTCTGTTCTGCCTTGGAGATCGACCTTTCCTTCTCAACAGCGTACCACCCCCAGACCAAGAGGACAAACCAAACTTTGGAGCAATACCTCCGTTGCTTCTCAGCCTACTCTCAGGATGATTGGTGCTGTTAGGAAAAGGAACAATTTCTGGCCAAATTCTGGCATTTCCGCGGTGGTGCGCACATTTGCGCGCATTCGCGCGCTCCCGTGCGCGCCGGAAACGGCGCCAAATGGGCCTATTTAAACCTGGAGACTTCTGAGAACAAGTGCTGCTCGCTCTACAGCGTTCCCGACCTGTAAGCCTCGGCTCCTGATACCTGTTACCGTGTTGTTCTGCCTCCTGTTGACCCGGCTTGTCCTGACCTGCTGTCTGCTACCTGCATCGACCCCGGCTACCCACGACCATCCGATTGTCTGCTCCCTTGTACCTCTGCTGCCCGCCCGTTAACGAACCTTGCTTGGACTTTGACTACTCTTTTGCCTGATCCTTTGTACCTTCCTGCCTGCCTGTTGCCGACCCAGCCTGAACGACCATCCTTCTACCTGCACGTCTCCTGGAGCATCGCTACATCATCGGTGACCCTCCAGTCCTCGTGCCATCCCGCACTCTTGGGCCTCTGTCTCCACTACCAGGGGTCCTTGAATCGGGTGCGCAAGAGCGGTTGTTCCCTGCACAAGACAGACTCCACCGTCAGGTACGTGACAGAAGCGAGCAACCATGACTGAGTCTGCGCAGGGAACCCGCTCCGCCATGGATGACCTATGTGCACATCTTGCCGGCCTAACCCAAGCCGTTAAGAACCTAC